>OZ010598.1:62487891-62490391 GCA_963932145.1 Acanthosepion lycidas | reverse complement strand
TCAATCAGGACATTCATTAGAAAACTGCAAATGTTTATTGATAGATTCCGATTTTAGTTCCACATACACACGCAGAAAAAAAGAAGCATATATGATTTTAAAATTAAATACACATAAACTAGGGTTGAATAGGGACTTGGGTGTTTTAAATCTTTATAAATATGTCAATAGTTAATTAATTTTTTTTTTTTTTTTTTTTTTAGATATAGTTAAAAAAATTTTTTAAACAACATTTAAAATATTTATGACAGTTAGATTTAAGTTAGGAATATCCGAACAGTGACTTTCCATATCACGTGACGTCCGCGTCTCGCGAAGGACGCTACTTGCTAACAAACAGTAATTTTAATTTATTTGTAACAAACAGTTATTTCTGATGAAAGATTGAGGACAATTTGAAATATCAAATATATATATAAATAAATAAATACTTTCATAAAATAAAACATAATTTTTTTAATTTGCAACTTTTTCTATATATATATATATATATATATATATATATATATATATATATATATATATATATATAGTTATTAGATATCCCAGAGTGTGATAATAGAAGTTCTGACAGAAATGGTGAAAGGAATGGTTCTTACAACATTTCACCATTCCTGACAGAACTTTTATCATCACGGTGTGGGATATTTAATAATAATAGTGATGGAAACAAAAACAAAAAATAAAGAATCTAAATTAAATCAGATAAATTGAAAAACAAAAAAAATTAATTCTTAAATTTTTAAATCCTTAATTCGTACGCATGTGTAGTCACACCAACATATATATATATATATATGTGTGTGTGTGTGTATGTGTGTGTGTACATGCATGTGTGTGTATTTAGGCAGAATTCCTTCTTTCATGCACATTTCATTGAATACGAGAGACAAGGTGCTTTGATTTATTTTTTATACAATTTCTCATGTGATCTAATAATCTTTTTTCCCCCTTTCAGATGATAAATTACATAAAAAATATCCGAATATTCTTTTTTCCGCGCGCTTTCGGCTCTACATTTAATATATATTAAATGCCCATTAATGAATTGCATTCCTGATCAATCAAAATTCGTAAATAATTATATAGGCCATACTACAACATGTTTGACACGAAGGCTCACTCTACACCTTTCTGACCACAGCTCAATTAGATTTCATTTAAATAATCATGGAGACCTACTGGACCCTATTCGTAACATACTTGTTGACAACACTAATATTGCATCATCTACATGCAAAAAAAGGCTAAAAATAATGGAAGCCTTATTAATAAAAACAAAAAAACAAACACTCAATAATATCAACTAGGAACATGGGCACAATATCTTGACCGTGTTTTGAAAAAAAAATGAAAAACGTTATATAAATACATACATGCAACAAACTATTTCTTTTTTAACAGTGAAAATATTTAATCCTGGAAAAAAGGTAAATGTATAACTGAAAGCACTCGGAATAAAAGAACATTTGGACATTTTTTATATAATTTATCGCCTGAAAAGAAAAAAAAATTATGAGATCACATGAGAAATTGTATACAGAACTAAATCAAAGCACCTAAGCTGTCGTATTCAATGAAATGTGAATATATATATATATATATATATATATATATATATATATATATATATATATATATATATATATATATATATATATAAGGACAGGGGTCATAATTTTAATCTTAAAGTAATTATAGAAGTATCAAGTATCACGTTTAAGATTTAACATTTTAAACTTAGTAATTTATGTCTTAGTATCGGTTGTTGGTAAAATGTTCTTATCAACAACATATTAACAAATATTTACTTTATTACTTTAAGAAACAAAAGACAAATTTCATTAACGTACGCGTGTAAAAGAACGTTAAATTCAATAATGCGCATTTGTACAAAACGGAGTAAAAAAAAGAGGATTGCAAAAGACGTGGAACAAAGTGAAGAAACTGAAAACATTGGAAATACCGTTTAAAACCACAACCCCAAAAGATTGGAAATTTTACCAAGAAACATCGATGTCGGAATAAAATTGATATTTAAAAGTCAAGTAATCTTTTCATATGATATATATATATATATATATATATATATATATATATATATATATAAATTCTCACATGAATTCTGTGGACAAGACAGATTGGTATCAAATAACAACAAAAACATTTAGATTTCATTTTTGCCTTGTCATTTGATGCATATATATATATATATATATATATATATATGTGTGTGTGTGTGTGTTTGTGTGTGTTTGTGTGTGTGTGCGTAAAAGAACGAAAAGAATATAAATTCAAACGTTCTTAACATTAATTTAAAAAAGGGTTCAATACAAGAGTAGAGCACTAGTTATTTATTATAAACTCTTGTATGTTCCAATATAACAGTTTATAATATATATATATATATATATATATATATATATATATATATATATATATATATATATGTATGTATAGTTTAACATTGGTTATATTTATAGAGGAAAAATTCTTTTTA
>OZ010598.1:62467891-62482891 GCA_963932145.1 Acanthosepion lycidas | reverse complement strand
AAACATTGCGCCTTCAACAGGAATCGAACCTGCATCCTCTATGCCATCAAGGAAAGACGAAACGTGCCGTTACCAATTCGGCCAGTTGATTTACCTATTTAAAAATGCCCGTGAGTTGATTAGACTTGCAAAAATCTATATTTGCTCGCCTCAGTTTCATACCTGAGACATAAACAACAATATACTCTTTTTATACATTTATACAGTATCATATAACAGTATGATAGCTATATAATTATACTGTATGTTAAATTTATAAATTTATCAGTAAATATAAATTTTAAAATTAATTTAATTTAATATTTAAACTTAACTCAATATTTAAACTTAATCTAATACTTAAATTAAATTAATTAAAATTAAAGTAAATTTAATATTTAAATTTAGTATTAAATTTGATATTAATTTAAATTTCGTATTAAATTTAATATTAAATTTAATTTTTAAACTTAATTTAATATTTAAATTAAATTTAAATTAAACCAAATTAAATTAAAGTAAATTTAATATTAAATTTAATAATAATGCGATAATAATTTAGATTTAATATTAAATTTAATATTTAAACTTAATTTAATATTTAAATTAAATTAAAATTAAATTAATATTTTAATTATATTTAAACTTAATTTAATATTTAAATATTTAATTTATTTAATTTTATAAATATAATTATAAATTATAAATTTATAAATTTATTCATAAATAAACATATACTTATAACAGTATAATAAATATGTACTTATAAAGTTTGATATAATTATAATTTTATACAATATGTTGTTTTATACATACAGTCAACGACGAAATTATTCCGACATCCATCAATTTTGTATATTTTTATCCATTCTCAGAATCTAATGCCCGTAAGATGCGATGTATTTTATATATTAATAAGAACAACAAAGTAATATAAAACTCAATTTTCAGAACAATATGTTAAATCGAATAAATTTGGTAGGCGAATTATGCAAAATAGTATAAGACAAAATTATTCGTACAGTAGAACATATCGTTTTTAATTGATTGATTCGTGTAAGAATAAGTAATTTACATAATTACTTTATCGGTGAAGGTTTCGAGACTATTTATTCAGTAGAATATCTGTGATAATTCCAGCAAAGAACATCACGTTTTGCATAGTGTGTCAATATTGTTATTCTTACGTCAACGACACGAAGACAAAGGAGCTTAGCGTTGACGTGAGACAGAGAATTATTAACTTTCACAAGTCGGGAAATAGTTACAGCTCAATTTCAAACCGGTTAGCTATCCCTAGATCTACGGTACAGTCCGTCATAAAGAAGTTTAAACAGTTTGCCTCGATGTGGAAGAAAACCCAAATTGTCACCCAGAACTGCAAGAAAACTGTGTTGCAAGGTTGATATAAACCTAAGAATTGTTTTGAAAGATATCGTCAAAAGTTTGGATACGATGGATATCAGTGTAAATACTCGCACAAGACAACGTTGTTTAATTATAAATGGGTTGTATGGAAAACCACCACGACAAACTTCACAAAACTTTAATTTTAATTTAATTTAATTTTACTAAAACATTCTAGGACAAAGATAATTGCTTTTGGGAACAAGTGATTTGGAGTGATGAAGCAAAAAACTGAGCTTTTTCAATATAATAATGTATAGAAGATTTGGTGCAAGAAAGCTGAGTCTTTCCTCCCAAAGAATATAGTATCAATATGAAAAGATGATGTGAGGTACTTCTACTACACTTGGATCTTGTATTGGGCGAACTAACCGTAAAAGCGGGAAGTCAAATTCGAGAATATAACAGATAAATCGCCTGTGAGAGGTTCTATAAAATCGAAGCCCTAAGAGGAAATAAATCAGTCGTTATTAGTCATGAGCGAAAAGAAAGCCATACGAGCCAATGCTATAAAAGCCAGGATAAAGAGGATACAGGAGAATTGCAAATATAGACTGATTGAAAAGAAAGATGCGACAGACACATAGTAAGTGAATACTGCAAATAAAGTAATTATTAGCTAAGATTAAGTTCATCTAGTTCAAGGATACAATAAATGGAATTTTTTTTTTACTTTTTTTTTTTACTTTTTTTTTTTTTTTTTTTTAAGCATTTCACCCCAGGCAAGGCGGGAAGCCACTAGGACGCAAGGGGTTACAGAAAAGTTAGAGCAAAATCAGATAGGAGTGATAGAAGAAAGGATTAGGGTAGTGGATAGATCAAGGCAACTGGAGATGTCGATTGACATTACACTTGAATAGCTGGAGATTATAGCTCACAGGGAAACAGGAAAAGGGGAGGGAGTTCCACAGGCGAGAGGTGCAAGACATGAAGCTATTAGAGTAGAAGAGACGGCTACATATAGGAGTTTCGACAGTGAAGGGGTGAGAGCGGGATGCCAGCCTCGTAAGGCGCTGGAACTCATGACGTCTGGGAACCAGCGAATGCAGCTCCTCGGAGCAATTTCCATGAAAGTATTTGTAGAACAGACAGAGAGAGGCGATGGCGCGTCTGTGAGAAAGTGACTGTAGACGAGACGCCAGGGCAGGGACAACTACATTTCATATCCGCCTCTGGAGCCTATCAAGAACCCCGAGGCAAACAGAATGGGCACCAGACCATATATGGCAGCAATACTCCATGCAAGGGCGAATTGTTGATTTGTAGATCTGGAGGATCGACTCCGGGGAGAAAAATTTCCTGGCACGGCTCAGGGAGCCAACTTCCCTTGCAGTAGACGAGGCAATTGATTCAATGTATTTATTCCATCTCAGGTCAGCAGTCAACGTGAGACCGAGAAGCCGCAGAGGGTTGCTCTCGAGAAGTTGAGCGTCAGACATTCTAATGGAGGGAAGGGAAGGATCTCTGTGGTGATTAATAGAGAGCAGTTTTGTCTTAGAAGCGTTGAAGTTGACCAGCCAATTCATGCCCCAGTTCACAATCGATTGGAGGTCCTTTTCGAGACGCACGACCAGGCGAGGGCTTCTTGTTTGAATTAAAATCACCGCTCGCAACAGTTTCCGATCTAAGATTCAAGGTTGACTTCCGTAAGAGAATTAGTGAATATGAACATGTAGTCTATCTCTTTCAGCTGAATGATTAGAACGTTCGCTTTCTGACCAGGAGTTCTGGGTTCGAATCACATCATGGTCAGGCTTACGGCTATATCCCGGTTCTTGTCCAATCACTGAGGCTAAGCAATTTCGAGATTGCCCAGGTACAGAACATCATTGTCACTTGCCCAATTAACACACTTAGGTCATGAGAAAAAGTGAGAAAGGCATCTCGTTTGTATTTCTGAGCTTCATGGTCTGGTATATTTCATCCTATCATGTTCATTCTGTCATCAAGTTGAATGCAAATGCTATATACTTGATGAGGCTTACGTCGGATCATCGAAGTTAAACAATGTCGAGCCTAATCAGTACCTAGATGGGTGACCCATTGGGAATCATCATCACCATCTTCATCATCATCATCATCATTCAACCTCCTTATGGTTGGTCGGAACTTTAGTACTTTCGGTAGCTGATAGAAAAAGTGGGACGCCAACCCTACATCCGGGTGTTTTTGTCGAGGACACCGTCACTTGAAAAACTTTTCTTTCTTTCTTTCTTTCTTTCAAGCCATGAAGTGAATTATCCTGCGCCACACACAAACTTCGGAATGCCAGGTTTTATAAGTTGGATGTGAGGGTGGTGTAATAGATAACGGCTCGGAATTGGAAATAGGAGAGCCGTGTTCCAATTCCAGTCGTGTTCGTTATATTTACTTACGGGCAAATAGCATTGGGAAACGTATGAACTCACATCTTCCACTTCCAGCTATGGATTAAATAGTAGGATATGTATAAGCAAGATCAGTATCAAGAAAAAATTCTTACAATCCTAAAATTCTTTCTGGCTTTAAATAACTGTCAAAAGGTTGATAAGCCGTAGAGAAACAAATCAACCAATCGCACCATAGTCGATTTGACAGGAAGGTTATCGATCTGGAGAGGCGATCCAAGCGCAAGGCAACTGAAAACTATACCCTGGGTTGACCCAAGTCTTACGAGTGAAATTGGTTAATGGAACCATTTGGAAAGTGTTGATACTTGTACTAGCTAGCATTAAGTTACAAGTCATCGTGACAGAGAGTTTCAGCGCACTTTTCTTGTTAAAAAACGAACTGATCACGCAAGTTTATGTGCTCTCTCTTAGAAACTGTAACTACAGTCTTCTCAGTATAGTTCCAGTATAAAACACAGGGTGGCTTTGTATGTGTTATGTAGGCATCTATAATATGAATTGGCAAGTCACCCTGGTAGACGGATGTGCTCTGCAGTAGCCGGCTATATTATATAAGCTTGTCTCTTGTTTGGGATAATTACGTAACCAGTTCTGGGTGGTATGCATACCAATTACTTTCAGCTTCCTTTCCGTAGAAGTTGCAGATTTTCCAGTGCAGATATTGGCCCACTCTGTTAAATATCAACATTAAATTATCTGTCTATATTTCTGAGATGAAGTATTATGTACATTATTTACATTATTCGGACTATTGTCCTCATCTTTGTCGCCATATTCATTACAACGTTTCGGCCGTTGTAGGCTCCGGGCTTCTTCAGGTGGTTGGAATGTCGAACTGAACACTTTATTTCGCTCACTGGCGTAGACTGTTCTAGTTCCATGTGCCATGTTTATCCACTGTGCAATGTGTTCTCAAGTACACATGGCACAGTGGATAAAGGCGTTGGTTAGATCCAGTGACAGGACCCAAAAGAGTGTGAGTTCAATACCCTGTTAAGGCAGTGGAGAACTTTCAGAGGGAAATTAACAGGAGATAAATGATAACTGACATCCATTAAACATGACACATGGAACTCGAACAGTCTACCCCAGTGAGCGAAATAAAGAGTTCAGTTCCACATCCAACCACCTGAAGAAGGCCGGGGCGTACAACGGCTGAAACGTTGTAATAAATATGGCGACAAAGATGAGGACAATAGTCCGAATAATGTAAATAAATATCAAAATTTAATTATTAAAAATCAAATTCAAAGCTTTGTTCCATTAAGTATTTGGTGAACAGTCAGTTGAATAGAGTAGATTTCGATGAGTCAAAGTGCTTAAAATATTTGCTAAGGAGTTCAAACCTCACTGTATGCTTATCAAGTGTAGTCGCATGCCAAGACATTTTTGGAGCCAATGTTACCGCAAGGACTTCGATTGATGATTTTGTTAGAAAGCAAAAACGTTCGTTAGATCCAGTGACAGGACACAAAAGAGTGTGAGTTCAATACCCGGTTAAGGCAGTGGAGAACTTTCAAAGAGAAAAATAACAGGAGATAAATGATAACTGATAACAGTCTTTACAACTTCTTTTTCCTTTTTATTTGTTCGTTTGTTGTACTATACTAGTTATTATTATCAAATAATAGATATGTGGTCTTAAATGCCGCAACTCAGTCCTTGACTATGTGCAAAACATTCGCTAAAATATGTCAACATACTTGTTTACTCGGGTTTAATCCTAGGGATACTCTTTATTATTTCCGTCTAACCTTCCTTCTCTTTTTCTCTTTACTGTTTCATTACCATCTCTCTCTCTACCCCTCTCTTTCTTTCTATCTCTCTACCCCCTCTCTCTCTCTCTCTCTCTCTGTCTCTCTCTCTTCACTTTTGTCCACTGTTACATGAGATATTGCCTATCTATCTATTTCTCTCTTTCTTTCTCTCTTTTTTCGCTTTTTTTAATTATTTCATTACATCCTTTCCTCTCCTTTTTGTTCATTTTTCCTACACGGCTTCATTACTCTTTCTCTCTCCTTCTACCCCTCTCTTTCTTTCTTCCTCGCGCTCTTTGTTTTTCTCTATTATTTTGTTACTCTTTCACCCTCTTATTTTCTTTCCCCTTCTCTGTTTTTCTTCACTTTCTGCAACTGCGTCATTCCTCCCACCTTTTGACTCCAACTCTCTCATTTTCCCTATTCGCTCTCTCTACCTTTTCTCTTTCTCTATTTCGTTTCTTCACTGTATTATTGCCATTCGTTCTTTCTTCTTTTTTTTTTCTCTCTCTCTCTTTCTTTTGTTATTGTTTCATTAACCAGTGTTTCTTCCTTTTTTTTCTTTCATTCTTTTTTTCTTTTTCTAAAGAAATTGTTCTTTACATCTTTTTTTTTTCGACTTGTCTATATTCTTACCTTCTTCGCACAAGAACTTTCTAATCCACGCTGATATTTACCTTAAGCTCATATTACAATAATAGATTACTTCATGTTGAGTACTTTCTCGGGTAAGTACGTATACCCAACAATGTACCAAACAAAAAGTTATTATAAGCATCGCTTAACTAATTAACCTTACATTGTGTTTGTTTCCTGAATCCAGCGTCATAATGCAATCTTATCTTTAACGCCCACCCACTTCCCTCAATTACTGAAGGTCTCTCCAATTTTGTTCTGTGACCGAGGTTTGAGCGATGCCACACGGATTTTACCGTTTCTTTCTCTCTAGAAAGTTATCCTTTCTTTATTATATTTTTTTTATCTGTCTGCGCGTCTCATTTCGTTAGTAACTGTATTCGGTTGTTCGAAAAGTAATGTCGCATTCCATGAGACGTAATAAAACCAAATTCTGTTAAGGTATACATTAAATATGTTAAGAACATATTTTTTTTTTCTTCTTATTGTCATTATTGTCCTCATTATTAACAGAAATGTCAAAATTTAAGCATGAAAATTCATTTTGTTTACAATTTTGAAAGAATATGAAATTCTAAATAAAAACATTAAAATCAAATTCAAAGCTGACTTATTAAGGTTTAGGCAAACAGTCAGCTGAATAGAGTATATTTCTTTTATTAGAATATTTTGCGCTCGTAAAAGTATTTGCATTGATCGAAAAGTAATGTCTCATTTCTTATTCTTTGTTGAAAGAGATTCTTAATGAATAAATTAATACTGTACTGATTTCTTCTGTTAAACGTTTCGACACCGTGAAAATATTCTAGCGATATGATTAAGGAGAAATTTTAAGGTTATGATCCGAAGACGTATTGGGATGGCCAAAGATGCATTTCTAAAAGCTAAGCAGAGTATTAAGAGACAGGAAAATTTCGTTGGCAACAAAGAGGAGAGTACTGAACTAGTATGCGATGCCCGTCCTCCTGCATGACAGCGAATGCTGACAATCTCCACAAAGATGAAGAAGAGACTTTAAGCAACAGAAATGTAGTTCTACAGAAAGATACTGAGAATACCATGGACCGAACATGTGATCAATGGCGAGGTTTTGGAGAGAATGGAAGCAAATAGAGAAACGTATACTTAACATCAGAAAGAGGCGTTTGGAATTTCTGAGGCACGTAATGAGGAAAGAGGACTTAGAAAATCTGATACTCACAGGACAGATAAAGGGAAATAGAGACGGAAGAAAGCATCGCGCAACATACTTGATGGGCTTGAGCAAATGAATGGCAGAACAGTGTTTGGGAGAAATAATAAAAAGACAAAACTTATTACGAGCTACAACAGACAGGAAGATGTGGAGAACCATGATCGTCTACGTCCTGAAGGGACACGACACATAAAAGAAGAAGCTAGTTGAAGTAGCAATGATTTAATTGAGTATGCTCTTGAATTATCAAACTAAAAAAAAACGTAGTTCCTGGTGACAAAAGCCAGAAAATTCTTGGAGTAAATCATTCTTCCATCATTACGTTCCTGTTGAAACATAAGTTTGGTTGCCAGTTTTAATGATAACCAGACAACTAACTGTTATTTGAAAGGCTGGCGCCCCACGATCTTTCCACCCTGTTTTTCCTTTAACGATTCGGTACCGAAAACAGCTAAGCTTCATATGTTACCGATAAACAGCTTTGTACACATTTTGTAAATCAATGTCTTTATTATTTAATCCTTAGAATATTCAACATAACACAAAACATTCAATATCACGTCTTTCTCTTCTCAGAAAAAGTGTCAATAAAAGACGTGTTGGTTTTATCTATCTTCAGAAATAAATTATTCGCAAACACGTCCATATAAACACTGGCAACTCCTTTTCCTTTTACAAGTGTGTAGGCACTCTCCTGCTATAAAATATTGCTCTGTACACAGTCAATATTCGGAGGCATCTGTCAATCGCAGAAGACAATATAGTCAACTAGGGTGGTGAGCTAAGCCCTGTTTTAGACTGTCGTTCAGGCACGTTTCTGCTTTTACAACACCCACAGAGCCAACCTGTTGTCTAAACTGCAACTATGACCAATAGGGTTGGGAATTTTTGTAACCTCCTGTTCCTGCATCATAAATCGATGAACGTTTGTTCAAAAATAATGAAAAAGGCATTAATTTTTTTAGTTCTTCAAAAAGGTCACCCCCAAATCGAAAATTTGAGTTTACAATATACGCAATAAAGCGTAAAAATATTTCAGAAGCTTTATTTTTCAATTTGCTAATGGTGTAATTGGATAGTACTTATGGATTTTAAACGCGTTTAAAAGTTTATAGCATAACAAATAAAGAAAAATTGGAAGCTTGCATAGCTTTATTTTTCAATTTGCTAATGGTGTAATTGGATAGTACTTACGCATTTTAACACATTTAGAAGTTTACAGCATAACATAAAAATTACCAATAAAAAAAGACAAGTTCTTAAAGATTCTATAAAGTTATAAAATGATCCAGAAAGTCATCTTATATACGATTTTAGAAATTTCGTTTTTTTTTTGGTGGGGGGGGGGTGAAATCTTTTAAAATAATAAACTGAATGAAAGCTTTTTTCATTATTTGTTAACAAATATTCATTAAATATCACACAGGATATCAATTATTTTTTTAAAAGTCAAAAACTAGAAACTAACCAGCCGAACATGTTAAAAGAACTGGAAAACTTCGTTAGAAGGAAAGAAAATTTACTGAATTATTGCCTAATATCAACCCTCTTATAAGGCAGCGAATGCGGGACAATTTCCTCACAGAAGACAAGACGTGAATCAACAAAAATATGGTACTACAGAACGATACTGAGAATACCATGGAGTGAACATGTCAGTAACGAAGAAGTTTGAGAGATAAATGAAAACAAAAAAGACACATTAAGACGGAGCATTTAAAATTTCTGGGTGCATAATGAGGAAAGAGGGCTTAGAAAATCTGATACTCACAGAACAGATTGAAGGCAAGAGGGACAGAGGAAAACAAGGCATAACCCACCTGCGTTGGCAGAACAGATTTTAGGAGAGATAACAAAAAGTTAAAATCTATTTTTGGAGAGTAATGGATCAAATAGCTCTGATTGAGAAATCGGAGAGCTGTGTTCGTTAATTCACTTACTCGAAAATAACAGCCTACCGCAGATAATTACCGGCAGCTGCCTGTGGGAATGCCTCTGGCAAGTCAGTCATGATGCATGACTCGAAAAGAGATATGATCGCCCAAGCATGGCACCGAAGGAATAAATGAATGCAAATGTTTCCGAAACATTGTAATGTAGAGATTTTCCAAGTGATGCTTGGATGTGGCATAAGGCCGAAAGTAAGGAGCACCCAGTAAGGATTGAACTCACTACTCAGTCGTAATTGTTCTAGCGCGACAAGCTTTCTAACCATTACACCACCTCGATGTGCGCTTAAACATTGTAATGTAGCTACCGGTCAATGACGTGTTTGCACAAACCTACGGACTCAATTTGTGTGAGATGAACACATCCCACTCTATCATAGCACCTCCACCAAGTATGCATAGCACCATGGTGACAAGTGTGATCAATGGCCTCATAGGGTGTGTGCCCTAACTGAACCCTCATATCAGCCTGAAATATCTGAATCGTGACTCGGATTAAGCACACGTTGCCAGTCCTTCAGGATTCGGAAGAGCTGTCTAGTATCATTGTGTTAACTGGAGCAACCTGCAGTGTATTCTGTTCCTATATCCTATAAAAGTTTAAAAAAGCAAACGTTGGAACTAACCTGTTGGATAAGCTTCTGCTACCTACACTATTGAATGTGAATGTAATTTGAGCCATTATCGTTTGTGTGTTGCCGCTGACAGATAGAGACCGACGCCGTTGGTGACAATCATTAAGGTCCTGCGACAAGCAACTTGTTATTAACATAAAGGTGCCTATTAATATCTTATCAGTTAATACGCGAACGTAGATAGAGGGATGTCAAGTGTCTCTATCATTTCTGAAATATAATGTCTTGTGCCTAACTTTTTTTTTTGTCTTTTTTTGTTGAGATAATCATGTTTTAGTGATAGCGGGAAATTTATTAACGACGCATTCAAACTCCAATATTCCCCTTTCATGAGCAGCCTAGCCAGTGTTCACTACAGATACCAGATCATAACTGATATATGTCTGGTTATTTCCATGATACCAAGTCCATCCTGGGTATAACGATAAAATACATCCGGTAATATGGATTCTGATCGGGAGATTGAAGGTTTTGAAGAGCGTGGAACCACCTCTTAATTGCTGTTGTTACCAGGTTCACAATAACGCAGGTTTGTAGCAAATAGTGAACCACCAAACAAAAATCAACAGTACATTTTTATAATAAAATTACCAACACTAAAATAAAAAAAAATGATAATGAATACAACACTATAAAAATGTATTAAAATACAAACACTAGATTTTTATTATTGTTGGAGTGAAATTACTAGAAGGGGATTTAAAAAAAATTACCAACAATATATTTTATGATCTACAAACTACAAATCTAAGAAAGATACGTGTACCCTGAAAATATAAAATTACGTATAAAATATTTAGATTTCGGTATTGAATAAACTATAGCTAAACAGAATTAACCAGTCAATAATGATATCGTCACGTTAGTGCCACCGACCATTACCTTTGCACACTGGTGTCTGTCTCTCTCTCCCTCCCTCAACCGCTCTCTCCCTCTCTCTCTCTTTCCAGACTTACTTCTACATCACGTTGAAACACCGGCTCCCGTACGAAGTTGAACAACGTTGAGCCATGTCTATATTTTTATCATATATATATATATATATATATATATATATATATATATATATATATATATATACATGATAAATATATATATATATATATATATATATATATGATAAATATATATATATATATATATATGATAAATATATATATATATGATAAATATATATATATATATATATATGATAAATATATATATATATATATATATGATAAATATATATATATATGATAAATATATATATATATATGATAAATATATATATATATATGATAAATATATATATATATGATAAATATATATATATATATGATAAATATATATATATATATATATGATAAATATATATATATATATATGATAAATATATATATATATATATATATGATAAATATATATATATATATGATAAATATATATATATATATATATGATAAATATATATATATATGATAAATATATATATATATATGATAAATATATATATATATATATGATAAATATATATATATATATGATAAATATATATATATATGATAAATATATATATATATATATATGATAAATATATATATATATATGATAAATATATATATATATATATGATAAATATATATATATATGATAAATATATATATATATATATATGATAAATATATATATATATATATATATATATATGATAAATATATATATATATATATGATAAATATATATATATATATATATATGATAAATATATATATATATATATATATATGATAAATATATATATATATATGATATATATATATATATATATATATATATATATATATATATATATATATATATATATATATAAGAAGATGATGAGACAATGCGGAGACTTTATTAACGACGCGTTTCACCAGAGCATCTGCTCCCTTTAGCTTCCTCAGGTTAGAATGAAAGAAAGACAAAACTGTATGCCCTGAGGATAAGCAATCATAAATCAAATTAAATTAGACCCCCTTATCACCTCTAACGTCGAAACTCAAAAGAGTGTCTGTCCGCCTTTTTGTTTGCTTGATCTAGGCGTTTGTTGTGGTTGAACTGATTTAAAATCCATACGATCACCGTACAATCACTGAAGTTAAGTAACGTCGAGCCGCTGCTTTGTCCCTAGATGGGTGACCGCTTGGGAATATCAGGGGCTGTAAGCCTGGATGTGCGGGTGGTGTAATGGATAATGACTCGGAATTGTTTATCAGAGAACCAAGTTCCAATTCCCGTAGGTCTCGTTATATTCTTACGTGCAGATACCCTTGAGAAAGATATGAATCCATCTTCTCCCCTCAGAAATGGGTTAATTAGTGAGAGGTGTATCATTAAGCCATTATTATATCAAAAACAAAGTTTGAATAAACTGTAAAGAAAACGATTTAATCACTTTCTTGCCAGTGTATGCATAGAGTATTACTGCCATATATGGTCTGGAGCCCCTTCTGTTTGCCTCGGGGTTCTTGATAAGCTTCAGAGGCGGATATGCAATATAATTGGCCCTGTTCTAGCATCTCGTCTACAGTCGCTCTCTAACAGACGCACCGTCGCCTCTCTCTGTCTTTTTTACAAATACTTTCATGGTAATTGCTCCCAGGAACTGCATTCGCTGGTTCCCAGACTTTATGAATTCAAACGCCCTACGAGGCTGGCATCCCTCTCTCACCCTTTCACTGTCGAAACTACTAAATGTAGCCGTCTCTTCTACTCCAATAGCTTCATGTCTCGCACCTCTCGCCTGTGGAACTCCCTTCCCTATTCCTGTTTCCCTGATAGCTATAATCTCCAACTATTCAAATGTAATGTCAATCGACATCTCCATTTGCCTTGATCTATCCACTATCCTTCTCCTCATCCTTTCCTCTATCACTCCTATCTGATCATGCTCCAAATTTTCTGTAACCCCTTGCGTCCTAGTGGCTTTCCGCCTTGCTTAGGGTGAAACGATTAAAAAAAAATTAAAAAATATGTTCGGTGGGATTATTTTCAGGCATATGCAGTATTTTTATTCATGAATCTCTAGTTTCGACGTTTTCCATGAAAAGTAAACCAAATACAATATCTTATTTAGTCGAATTTAGCTTAGGTTATATCTATGGCCTTGTACTAAGTCTAAAATAGGCAGTCCTGGGTATGACGATAAACTACATCCGTCAGCAAGGTTTTGATCTGGAGATTTGAGGTTTTGAGTAATGTGAAACCACGTCTTAACTGCTGCTATTCCCAGAACTATCCTGACCCGTGGGGTAGCACCTGTTAGAGTCCTAGTTTTGGGTAAATAGAGATCTTTAAAACAAAACACTATGAAAATATAAAAGTAAATTTTTATAGTAAAAATACCATTAATATATTTTTTATATACTAAAATGAACAATACATATTTATAGTAAAATTACCAGTAAAACTGATTTAAACAATATAAGATAAAAATATATAATAATAACTAACAGAAGTCTTACGTTTTAAAAAAAAAATGACTGTTTAACTACAAGGTTTTATTTAGAAAAAAACATTAAATATTCGCACTAAATGACTCGGTGTGTCAAAAATGTTGTAAAATGAACAAAACAAACTAAGATAAGCTTAATTTCTAAAGGTGTTTTTTTTTTAAATTAGACTCAACTTTCAATTCTAAATTTGGCTTTGTGTCAGTTTCAATTCAATCTAGATTGTAAACTTAGCCTTGTGCCAGATTAAACAATTAACACGAGCCTTGTTCAAGACGGGACTGAGCATACGAAATAAGCGTCGCCTGGTGACAGACTAGGTTAAGATTGGTAAATATACGGTTGTAAGTCGCCATTTACATGCAAAAAATAATATGAGGTTCAAATTCGGCGTGAAATGTTAATAAAAATGTTTGTATTTGTATTTTACTGTAGGCACATCAATTTAGAATCTCCATAAACAACGACATATTCAATCGCAAAACAAGATTTCCTTATTAAGGCAAAATGGCAGTAGATATTAGATTTTGGCTATCGATCAATAATTGCGTTCTAATCAAACATTATACTCTCTCTCTCAACCCTCTTTCTCTATCTCTATTACACACACTCGCGCGAGCGCACACGTGTGTGTATGTGTGTAAATATTCTTAGATAGAGTGTATCTGTATAAGAGACAAAATAAATAAAAAGAGATTCCTCACTCGTTTCGACCTCTTGCCTTGATAAAGTTTCGTTGAGAACGAAACGCGTCGGCTAAGAATAGTTTTTTTCTTTTGTCTCTTTTTATTCATATATATATATATATATATATATATATATATATATATATATATATATATATTGCACATATAGTGCTGGTGTTAATAAAACAGTGCTCGATGTAATACAACTGATAAACGTATTTAAATACGTTTATCAGATATTTATTTTTTATGCCTACATGTAACCATCAATTCATTTCTCTTGTTTAATAATCTCGGGTTATTGAACTGTTTTTAATAAAACGTACGTTACATCTATTTCTTTCCCGTTGTAAGACTTGGCTCTTGTTAGAATATCCCAATTGATAAAAGGTTTATTACCATCAGTCTTTAAGTGCCAGAAATATTTAGAGAAAGCAGTTCTGTTTTTGTTAATTTTATTGCCTACAGTCATTCGATGGTGGTAGAAATGAAATTTTTAGTAGAACCATGTCGCATTTAACATCGTTGACATAATGTATTCTTGCTCAGTATACAGTATTGCTAGTCATACATTAACCGTTTAAGGGGCAGATCACATTTTTGGCAGTTATTTTAAAATTAAATTAACTTTGTCTTTGTTGGATATATATTTATTTTATAGAATGTTATGTTGAAATATAGAATTATCGATGTTATTGACGCATCTATAGTTGATCATAACATCACTTTTCTTACAAAATCTTTTATAGTATTGGTGAATGGTTAAAGTGTATATGAATTAAATTTAGGAAAATTATTCCGATATTCGTTTCAACATATGATTAAGAGGTGGATTAAACCATATAAGTGTGTATGTGTGTGCGTGCGCACGCGCGTGTATGTGTGCGTCT
>OZ010598.1:62405391-62465391 GCA_963932145.1 Acanthosepion lycidas | reverse complement strand
CTATATATATGTAGACCGATACAAATACACATATATACGTACATATATACATATAATAATTGACTGAGATAGATAGATAGATAGATAGATAGATAGATAGATAGATAGATAGATAGATAGATAGTTATGAAAATGACATAGAAAGAAAGAAAGAAAGAAAGAAAGAAAGAAAGAGACTCAAATAACCATGTCGATATAGACATCAATGATCTTATAAAAAGTTAATTGTAATGTTTATTTCATTCAAAGTGCAATTGATCCTAATTCAGGCTTGCAATAAGCAACAGTAAAATGATAATTTGTTTGTGTCTGCTTCATTCATGAAAATATATGGAGGCTGCCCAACTGATTTAACTACTGATATGGATGCCACTGCTTACCTCTTCGGAATCTCATTAATTTCAGCTTCCAACAACGCTTAGAATGAGAGCTCGTTCCCTAAATAGGTTTACACAAAGAAGTTTGTTATTAACTTACGTATTTAATTGTCGAGGATTGTTTGAAAAGGAACCAAATAATACATTGGGTAAAATGTTATTTGTCAAGATTAATTATTTGCTCAACTTTTGTGGGATGCTCAGTAATGAACAAGCTCTAAGTAAACTTGTCTAAGAGATTACATTATTTACAAATCCCCTACAGACGAGCGTTTGGTATTTAATAAGCTTAACTTAGTCGGGTACAAGTTTAAAATAGCGGGTCATCGAGTAAGGACTAAACACATACAGACGCGAATTGCCAGCTAGATTATCTTAATGACAATACCAGTGATACCCAAAATTTTTCTAGATGCCCCCCATTGGCTCTCAACTCTCATCCCTAGTAATTCCTACCCACACCCATACTTATTTCTCACTTCTTATACTGAAAATTCGAAGCAACAATCCAACACTGCACATATACATTTTAGCTTTTCTTAGATGCTACGTGATATGATGTTGCCACACGATCTTCCGTGGCTATATAACTTCACCTAAAAACCTAGAGGATTGCATTCTACTTCTACAGAGTTCGCTGTCTGATTTGTTTGATGTGTGGCACAACCTGTCCAGATAATGGCAGCATCATACAAATTTTTGAACTTCTAACTTTGGACAAGAAAATGAAATAAATGTATACGTTTGTATATAATTCCGATGTTAATCTTATTTTTTGTAAATCCTTCAAAGGTAAGTGGTTTGGCTTATATTATATAGATTTTGTACAAAAAGATAAGATATGGCTTGGTTCCAATACCCTTACCCCCACCACATTTTTTCGAACCACCCTTCTTCTTCAACGACATCTTGGATATCCGCATCACGCTTAGGGAAGTGGTACTGTCAACATTGCGAAATCCCAAGACCAGATTCAGTTGAGTCAGAGGTTTAGAGAAAAAATGGAGAATAAAAAAGACATTTTTGTATTAGAATCAGAAAGAAACATTTGGGATCTCTTGGAGATCCCAAATGGCAAGGAAAAAAGATTGGAGATTTTGGCACTCACAAGACACGTCTAAGGCAAAGAGGGGTAAAGGGAAACCGCAGATAAACTAATGAGCTTGTTTAAATGGATGGATAAACAAGAATAGGATGTTGTGGAGAACCATGAAAAAGTATGATACATAGAAGAATTTTAGAATTCTGATACACGAAAACAGTAATGGGTCACTTAATGAGAATTAAACTTAATATACTGGCGAATTAGCACACACACACACATATATATATATAGAGAGAGAGGGGGAAGAGAGGAAGAGAGAGGGAGAGAGATTAATAGACTGGGATAGATAGGGATAAATAGATATACATATGAACTAGTTTAGATAGATAGATAGATAGATAGATAGATAGATAGATAGAAATAGACTGCGATAGATATAAACATATGAATTGACTAAGATAGGGATAGATATGAACATACATATGAATTGACTAGGATAGTTAGCTAGAGAGATAATGAAGATTGATAGTTAGATAATGAATACATACACACACACACACATACATACATATATATAGAGAGAGAGGGGGGGAGCGAGGGAGATGAACAGACTGCGATAAATATATTGCGACAGATGAAAAGTAACTTATAAAAAGGTGTTAACGAAATGAATAAAATAAACATGAACAGGAAACTAGAATTAATGATTTAAAACATTTATCTTCATCACTTCCTTGAACACACAATTTAATTCTAACGAGAAGCCTCTGGTCACAATCAGTAAGCTCCTGTGTTCGGCCACTCTGCTGTTGATATTAATAGGTAAAACCAAACCATTGGCTATCCCTTGGACACATGTGACATCGTAGTTCGACGAGATTTCAGATGACCCCCTCAGTTTCATAATGGAATATCACATCTGCAATCTGCCCCGTTCAAACTCTGGTAAATTATGTCGTCATGCCATAAACTGGTGTTCTCATTGACTCAATGATCACTTGACATAGATGGAGGCATTTCTGTGAAGTTAATAAAGATATAAAATCGTCAAGTTATCTCGACCTCTCATCTTTTGATTATCTCTTATTTTGCCTTTTACGACATCCATCCACAATTTTAAGTAAGATAAAAAAAAACTTCAAATAATTCATCAAACAAAATTGATTGATTGATTGATTTGTTTAACACCATATCAACTCCTTGTGGGCCATTTAATGTTGAAATTTGAGCTTTGAAGTATAAAAATACGATATATTTTATTCTACTTTCACAATTGAATACATGGTAGATAATACTCAGCTTTTGTGCATATGTTTGTGCGGATCTGATTATTAGAGGTGATGCTATATTTTATGCTTTAGTTTTTAAGTTACATTTTAGAATACATTTTGATTTAAGAATTTGTAGGATATTATATGGGTTAATGCCATGAAAGAGTTCTTTCATGTTGGTCGTTTGGTTAATTTTTATTTAGCGGCATATCAACCTCTATGGGATATTTAATGCGGAAATGTAAATAATTTCAACAATTTTATGGCTTCAACTAAATATATTTTGAACGCAACTGTATACCTTCAAGTACAGATAAAAAGTATTGCATGACATGTTGGTTTAAATAACAATAGATTGCTGGTACTTTTACTATAATAATGCATTTTTATACTTCCATAGTGTTTTGTCTAGGCGTTGTGCTAGCACGAAGCCACAAATCATCGTGACCGGGATATTTGATAATACAGACCTTATTCGAATTATTGATCACGGCAGATTATGAGCCCTCTCCTAGAAACTGTATATAAGGTGCGCAGCTACGCATACTCTGATATATATATATATATATATATATAATATGGTGCGAGGAACAAATTGTCCTTTAAATTATGCAAAAATGAAAATAACACTGACATCTCATTTTAACAGATATATTTGCCAAAATTACACAAAAATATCTTGAAATAGTAAACAATAAATTTATTCAATAAATCACCATTGGTTTCAACTACGGCCTCCAGACGACTTCGGAATCTCCTTCAACTCTTCTGGGCAGTCTCCTTGTTTAAGTTGGTGAATGTTGTCATATCCTTGCCTTCAGTTCATCTTTGGTGTTACAAGGAGTTTTGTTGGTCTCTCACTCAGCTGGACCCCACACATAATAATCAAAGGGGTTGCAGTCTGGAGAGTTAGGTGGACAAATCTAAGGGCATATGTGGTTGTAGAAGTTGCCGAGAAAGCCAAAATGGATTCTGCTTGTGTGGCATGGTGCGGAATCCTGTTGCCAGAGATAGGGTCCGCCAGAAGCCACTCTCTTGACCCAAGCAGCACAACCTTATCAAGGCACTTGATGTAGGCCTCTGTGTTGAGTCTGAGGCCTCGTGTAAAGATGATCGGAGGCATAACGTCGCCATCACTAGTGATCACACAAAACACCATCATAATCTCCATTAGAATCATCCAACTCTTTCCGAATCCTCTGCACTCTCCTCAGATTGACACCTAAACTCTCCGAAATGTTTGTGGCTTTATTACCTTGCTTGGTGTAAAATGATTCATATATATATATATATATATATATATATATATATATATATGTGTGTGTGTGTGTGTGTGTGTGTGTATATTGTATCTCAAAAATGTACTCGTCTTCCTAAAACTTCTTGATTTTTTTTCTGTTTTCAAATGCATACATTTATTTTCATTTAATATTTAATTTCAACCGTTAATCGTCTTTGTAATTGAATAAATCTTAATATTTTTTTTATTGTAACCATTAATATTGTTTGCAAGTTAATGTAAAATCTCATTTTTCGATGTTGATAGTTGAGTGTTGTGAAAATTCTTTCCCGTAATTTGTCACGAGAGTATTCGTTATTCATGAAATTAAATTGTAATCAACCATCAATAGAAGCAAAGATCACATTTCGTGCTGAGTCAAATATGGCGAATTATTTGCATCCGAATTTTAGCCGTCACAATTTGTACCGTCAAAGCAGACAGAGAGCATCCCAATTTAGAGACGTTGTTTTTAATTACACGCTCCAACAATCGCAGTTGATCTACCGAAAACAAAAACGGTAAAAAAAAAAAAAATGCACTGACAACAAAAGACATCCTTTTTTTTATTCTAAGTGTCAGAAATGGTTTAATTATGCAACGGACTCAATAAAAGGCGGCATATTATTCGGTTAGATCAATTTGATTTTTTTTTCTGTGTTGCAGAAGAGTCACGAGTACCCACTGAAATTTGCAAAATTCTTGACTTGGAATGGAAACCAACTCAATCATGAACTATTATTATATTTTTATTTCTCTAACAGTAGAGACGACCGAAGTGGTCAGGATTTTATATAAAAAAATAGTAAAGACAATGATAAAAGAACGTTTGATCTCTATCTATATAAGGAAGGATGCGTGTGTGTGTGTGTGTGTGTAACGAATGCACGGTCGCAATTTTCGACGGATTTGCACCAAAATATACATGCACATGCTCCAAGTAAGCGGGAAGGCCAAGACTGAGCTTGCATTTCCCAATTTCCATCGATAGTGGAAATAATCGATTTTTTCATGCTTCTACAGCAGTTTTCATGTAGTTTGCGGCCATTTTCTACTGGCCAGAGTGAAAGCCTAAAGCTGGCTGCAACGAACAGGCAGGAAGATTCTATTGGCCAGCGTGAGAGCCAACAGCTGACTGACACGAATATTAACTAGCATGCTAACATGCAAAAAAAATCGATAGCTGCATTCGTCACAAGTGGGAAAAATTTAAATCTGCATGGCACTTTACTCCAATTGGCTAATTCGCTTGCTTAAACTCAACGTTGATTCTGATTCCGCAGAACTGGGTTGGGTGTGAAAAAGTATTTGTTGTTAACATTCTTTTTTCATTCGGTTTTTCCAGTTACGAGTCCTTTTTTAAAGCTGATCGTTTTGTGTTCATTTTGTTTAGTTCTTTTTTCGTAATAGATTTAATGTTTAGTATAGAGATTAGAAAAAATTCGCAGTGTGAGATAGGCAAGAAGTAAGGCATGTAGCAACATCAGCACGGCAAAGGGAACTCCTTTAAAGGCAAGGAAGAGCAAAAATATTTAAAGTCAAGTGATAGCGATTGCTGTATGAGTCGTACGATTTTTTAATCAAGCACGGGAAACGCCGGGCCATGCCGCTAGTATGAATTGAGATTTTTCGGACAGAAAATGTGAAGATAGGTATATACAAGTTCGTTGTGTAATGGTTAGCTTGCATGTCTCTCTACATCAATAAGTTGGATCCTCACTGGATGCTCCACACCTTCAGCCTTGTGCCACATCTAAGCTAAGCTTAGAAAATCATTTAAGGGCTGTAATGTTTAGCAAACTTGTCTCGCTACATCAATGACAACTGAACAGTGAATTGAAATCTCACTGGGTGCTCTACACTTTCGGCCTTGTGCCATATCTAAGCTATGCTTACAAAATCATTTGGGGGCACCATGACGTGCTGTAATGGTTGGCAAGTTTGTCTCGCTACTTCAACTGAGTAGTGATTTCGATCCTCATTGGATGCTCCACATCTTCGGCCTTGTGCCACATCTAAGCTAAGCTTAGAAAATCATTTAAGGGCTTTGCGACAATCTTGCTAACCATTTCCAGGTTAGCAAGATTGTCGCGCTACACGAATGACGAAATTCACTGAGTGCTCCAGACTTTCGGCCTTGTGCCATATCTATGGTAAGGTTAGAAAATCAGTTAAGGGCATCACAACGTGCTGTAAATGGTTAGTAATATTGTCTCGCTACATGAATGACGAAACTCACTGGGTGCTCCAGACTTTCGGCCTTGTGCTATATCTAAGCAAAGCTTAGAAAATCATTTAAGGGCATCAGGACGTGCTGTAAATGGTTAGCAAGATTGTCTCGCTACATGAATAACGAAACTCACTGGCTGCTGCAGAATTTCGGCCTTGTGCCATATCTAAGCTACGCATAGAATATCATTTAAGGGCACCTCGACGTGCTGTAATGGTTAGCAAGCTTGTCTCGCTACATCAATGACGGCTGATCAGTGAGTTCTAATCTCACTAGGTGTTCTATACTTTGGGACCTGTACCATATCTAAGCTACGCTTACAGTATCATTTAAGGACACCTCGACGATCTGTAATGGTTAGCATGTTTGTCTCGCTATATTAATGACGACTGAATAGTGATTTCGATCCTCACTGGGTACTCCACACTTTCAGCATTGTGTCACATCTAAGCTATGCTTAGAAAATTACTATAAAGGTTCATTTCTGTCGTCTGATCTGGTACCATGTTTAGCGTTTCATTGTTTTTCTTAGCACCTGAATATCCTGTTCAATTATATAGATGGTGGTAGAAATACCTCCCATACACACCTTTCACATAATGGTAAAACATTAGCTAGATGAAGACACAATTGCTACTGATGTCTGACCATTACATAGGAGGCATTTCTGAGATGTATGTATGGCAGGTATGAAGAAATACATATATATATATATATATATATATATATATATATATATATATATATATATATATATGAAGATTGCGTTCATATATATATATATATATATATATATATATATATATATTGTGTGTGTATTTAGGCAGCATTTTTTCATTCATACATGTTTCATTAAATAATACAGACAAGTGTTGTCTATTTATTTTATGTAAATTCTTTTCATAACGTCTGATAAGCTTAATAACATTATCATTAAACGAAGAAAGAAAATCACAATATTGATCCATATTTTTTAATCCAATCTAAGCTTTCGGCTTACATAAGCCATCATCAAAGATGACAAATTACTGTACAATATATTAAGCAATACACGGACAACAATGTGATGATAATCTGTTTCATTTTATATGGATGATTTCCAAGGAACCATAAACACGTGCATATAAGACGCTGGAAGACGTCATGAGCTGCGGGGCGATTTTCGCTTCCAGCGTCTTATATGCACGAGTTTGTCATTGCTTGGAAATCATCCATGTAAACAAAAATAGACTATCATCACATTCCTGTCCGTGTATTGCTTAATATATTGTAATGATAATAATATTAACCTTATCAGACGTTATGAAAAGAATTTACATAAAATAAATAGACAACACTTGCTTATATTATTTCACGAAACATGTATGAATATATATATATATATATATATATATATATATACCTGAAGATTACGTTAAAGCATCAATGTGACTGTCGTCTCTCGATGTTTTTCTCTGTGAACACTTGCATATTTACATACGATCTATTCCCAATCACTTTTACCCGTAAACATAGCATTCCTTAAAAACTTTACTATCTGTATTTACTCGCCCTTACTTACGCCTCAACCCTATTCCATTCGCTTATAACAGTAAGATACTAGCAAAGAATGAAATTTGGTTTACTACTAGAAATTGTTTTGTTCTTCACTCCTGGATAACGCTCTGGCCGAAGGGTGACATTTTTTAGCCACAAGCGTTTGATTGAAAGAAACTGCACCCTGTGAATGGACCTGGAACTCCAATGAAACAAATTCTCCTATATGACAGTGAATGCTAGACAATCTTCTCAGAGATGAAGAAGGGATTTGAAGCAACAGAAATGTGCTTCTACAGAAGGATGCTGAATATGTCATGGATTAACATACGTGAAACAACGCAGTTTTAGAGAAAATGGAAACAAAATGGACAGTTATACTACCGTTATCAGGAAGAGTTGAAATTTCTAGGGTACATAATGAGGAAAGATGGGTTGGAAAATCTGATACTCACAGGATATATTAAACGCAAGAAGGGCAGAGGAAAGCAACGAATGACCTATCTAGCAAGCTTGAGTAAATGGATGGCGGAACAAGGTTTAGGAGAGAAAATGGACAAAATTTATTACAAGGAACCGGAAATTGTGGAGAGACATGATCGCCAATGTCCTGCACGTTGAAGAAGAGGAGATAAAAACTCAACAAATACATTAACAACGGAGCTTATCAAGGGCCAGATCTTCACTCCGAAAAGATCTTCAGTCAGCTGAGATGCTATGGAAATGACAACCTGAGCATCCGCCTGTGATGGGAAAACCGGAACAGAACTGTTGCGGCACACACCTTTCATATTAACATCTCACATATGTCGGCCAAGGTGGTGTCGGTGTAGGGCGTTAAAACTTTCAACATCAGACCACCCTCCTTCGTTTGACCCAATCAGGGCTGTTTAGACCTTGATCCAACTTACCACAGCTGGATACAACATCATAGACCTCCATCATCATATAGATGATGCGTCTGTACGCGCAGGCACGCATGTGTGTGGGTGTATAATCCTGAAGTGTGAACTGGTTCTAAATTAATGGTATACTCAAAATTATTTCTGCGAGTAACACAAAGCACTAATTGCATAGTGATTTATCGGTGCAACTAGACACTTCCGGTCTGGGAAGTTCCGCTTCTTGCTTTTATGTCGGGATGCCATCTTTATGTGGATTGAATTAACTCTTGTCTCGTATGATGTAAACAAGGTGACAGGCAATATTAGTTTTATCACAGAAATGTGAAGATAGCTGGCAGTCAATGATTGGCCAACGAACCTTTACATCTTACCGAAAAGTTGATTGATATCTTTGAATCGATCGAACACCCTTTCAACTTCAGCCGAACAAAATCATAAATTCTTTACCATTTTGTACTTTTTAAATGACATTTTTCTTCGTGACGATTATAGTCCTCCACATCATCCATTTCAATAAATATAGTCGAATTACTATAAGTTCATGTGAAAGATAGTGCTTTTTCTGGGAATAGTTGCCATGCAAGGCGTGTATACCAAGCTATATGGCTTATAGGTCGGGAAAGAAGAGACAGATTGGTGCCTTTTATAAAGGCATTTTTGCTAAAGTGAATGCAATAGACAAGGAGAAAATTTTAATTCGATTCGCTGATTTTCACTTTTTGCGATATCTGTGGCACTATCATAAGATAATATAATTTTTTACTTAAACCTGACGGAAATTGAAACGACAAATCCACCTCTCAGTTGCTACATTACATCAAGCGTATAATGCTTTGATGATGATTGAAATAAGTATCAAAATTTACAGTCTACCATTAAAAAGGTCCTGCTTTTATTATTGCCTTAACATTTCAACAGAATCCATGAAATACAGTGGGCTATGATAAGCTTTTAGCCACCCTTAATTACATCAGTTTTGGCTAGTTTAATAACGTCCCTTCTTTTTTTTTCAGACAATACCGTGTTAGTATCAAGCTACTCTCATCTATTAACAATAGTTGGCTTATATCTTGCAATGAAAGTTCGTGGAAGTAAGGAAATTAGTGTATTTCAACAAAGGCATATAATAGGATGGCATCAGTATGGAAAGTCAAATAGAGAAATCATCAAACAACTTTCTGGAAGACCAAGCATCGAGTCTGAGCGAACGGAAAAGGCACTAAATAGGGAAGTCATCATAAACCATCGTCAGAGAGTCAGAGATGTCGCCAACAGCATGGAAATGTTGCCATATGCGGTGAGAAAGGCTCTGAAAGAGCTAAGCTATCAAATAAGAGTTGCAAGAAAGAAGCCCTTGATTTCAGAAGTTAACAGGAACCTTCGTATGTTCTAGGTGAGAGAATTCGAGAGCAAAGATTATGAATTGGTAGTCAGATGAAAGTAAATTCTACCAATATTCTAATTCGAGATTTGTTTATGTTTGGAGAAATCAGAATGAGACTTGAACATTGAAAGTCTGCAGGCAGCAGTGAAACATGGAGGGATTGGAGTAATGGTGGTGGGGCGCTGTTTGGTTTGAAGGGAAATCTGAGTTGATTCTTGTTGACGAGCAGTTGAATGGTCCAAAATACTGTCAAATATTAGAGAAAGGACTACTCTCACTATTTGAAACCAATCAGATTCACAAGAATGTTTACCTTTTTTCAAGAAGATGAAGCGCCATGTCATATGAGTAAAGTAGCAAAGACCTGGCAGGAATCGCAAGGAATCAAGTCACTGCCATGGGTAGCCCAAAATCCTGACATGAATCCAATAGAACACGTTTGGGAGCAACTTGACCGAAGACTTCGAGAGCGTGAAACCAAAATCACGTCAATGGCAACCCTTAAGGAAACATTACCAAAGAAGTGGCAAAATATGGATGAGACGATTGTTGATAACTTGATCAAATCCATGAAAAATCGAATATAAACACTGAAACTAGCAAATGGAGGATCTACTCTACACAAGTTCCAAATACTGATTTTTTATGTTGAATAGGGATTACATAATTAAATTTTGAAATTGGTTGTAGTTTATTTCTTCTGGCTAAAAAATGTCTTAGGCCACGATAGAGTAGAATGGAATTTTACCGCATTTTTTCAATGTACAATCCGGAACGAAAGAGATTGTTTTCCTCGTAAAAAAAGAAAAAAGAAAAAAAAGAAAAAAAAAGAAGAAGAAGAAGAAGAAGAAGAAACAATGCAAGCGATACAGGTGATTGCATTTTTAATATAAGAAAGTGACACGGACGATTCCATTTTTAATAACATTAAAAGATGAAAATTAGAGATAATTCAAGTGTTTACAAATATCGTACCACTCTGTTGCATATATTTCCTGCAATAGCCGATATCAGCCTTGCCGGGAATTTTAGTGTGCTACTGGTGCAGACATTGTACAAATTCACACCAATCATAAAGGAAGCTGGATTTTCCTGGGGTCAGTCTCAGCCACAGAATTCTGAAGGACGAGAATTAATTAAGAAATGCTTATTATGAGTACATGTAGGAGAAATATCGATTAACCCTGGACTTGGAGAGGCCACGATTATAGTTCTCAAGAAAGTATCTTCTAGGGAGTTTGTTACAGAAATCAATAATTCTGGTAAAGAGTGGAACTGGCTCCTTATCCAAAGAGTACTAAGAGAATGGAGATGATTAGACACCGTGAGCAAGACAGAACGGGTCCTAGATATGAAGGTCTAAGCTGGCAGTACCAATGCAACTCCTCCTCGTACATCTGCCATAGTAATAGTGATATATTAGTGATAGTTTGGCAATGTTTCGTCTGCGGCGGCAGAGTGGAGAATAATCAATCATCATTTTTATGATAGCTTCAAAGAGTTTGCTGATTACCCTTAGGCGGCTGATGGGCCGATATTGTGACGAAGACGTGGGCTTTTTTTAAAGCATTTTACCCGAATCAAGCCGGGAATGATACTAGCATGCAGGGAAGGGGGTTACATAGAGTAAAAGTGGGAGAAAAACTGGTTATAGGGGGGGACTGAGGAAAAGATTAAAGATGAACCTGGATCAAGGCAACAGAAAATGGTGATTGACGTTGTATTTAATTTTTGAAGATTGTAGTTATTAGGAAGCAAGTTAGAAGAATTGAGTGCGAGAAAAGAAACTGTTGGAGTAGAAGTGGAGGTTACATTTAACTATTTCAACAATAAAAGAGTGCCAAACTAGTAGTACGCTTAAATTCATGTAGTCGGGACACCAGGGGAAAAAAGCTCGCCAGTGCAGTTGGCAATTTTCTTCGTTCTTGTACGCAAGTCACACATTAGACATATTCCATGGGTTTGGGAAACACTCCATCTTAAGGCAATGGTTAATCAGCTTCGCCAAGATTAAAAACAGTTCAAGGTGAAGGTTCTTGAGAAGAACGATGGTTTTATCCGAACTAGTAGCCTTCTTAATGCCAAGGTATTTGATAAGACTAGAAACCTCCCGAGCCAATATAGAGATGCCGCAAAGATTGTTCTTCGTGAGGTGGGGAAAATCTGGTTAGAGATGGTCGACTAACCTAGAGTCAAAGCCAAATTTCATAGTAAAGAGCTTAACCTTATCCAACGAGTACGAGAAAACCTCAAGACCATTTATAATGGGCGGACTGACTGTGTCTTTCTATTGAGAATTGCATTCGCAATTTTACAGAACTCGCGCTATCCAATTTATTTGTTCCTTACACTGTCTTGGGCAGCCTGTGCATAGCTGCTCTTTGCACTGATTGCGCGCTAGGAATGAGGCTAGGGTTCTGCTACATCGTTCCCTCTAATAGGAGATGGTAGAAGTGATACCGGTGAGCCACTGCCGTAGCATATTCAGGCCGGAACCAGGACTCTTTTGTATCTGATGCTATATTTTCTGATGAATAAAGCATTCGGTGCCGGAGAAAATCTTCTCGAAAATGAGGGAGACCGTTCTGGAGAAGTACTTCCGAAATATATGTTTGCAACCAAACTCTGACTTCTCAATTTTTTCACGGATTGTGCTCCTGAAGAAGGCCGAGACGTTAAAGTAACAGTTACATAAAAACAAGGAAAAAGGAAAACAGTCGAAACAACTATTGAACTCGCGCAATATTAACTGGATATTTATAGCTGTATCAAATACTAGAGGCATGTATTAAATACTCGAGGCATATATTTTTGGGCCTACTAGTCACGTCAATGAGACTACTTATAACCAACCATTCATATTTGTTTAAATATTGAGCCTTACTCATTACCGATTACTACAACATTTTAATCATTTCAGCCCAAACAAGGCAATAAAGCCACTAGGACACACGAGGTTACTGAGTGTCAGAGAATATGAGAAAAACTATTAGGTTGGTGCAAAAATAATGACGTAATAATGTCGTTTTTTGACGTTAAAAATACGTCAAAAAACGACATTATTACGTCATTATTTTTGCACCAACCTAATAGTATTAAGGACAGAGAACAATAAAAAAAAAAAAATAGAAGACAAGATAACGCTTGACATTGGATTTAAATTTTTGAAGATCAAAGTTGACTGGGAAGCAAGAACCCAGAAGAGAGTTCCCCAAGCGAGAAGTGCGATAGAAGAAAATATTAGCACAGAACTTACGGTTTCATTTAAACTGTAAATAGTTGAGACTTTGCTGCCAATCTAGTACTGTGCTTAAACTCATAAAGTCTAGGTACCATAAATCAATTAAGAAAACCAGTGAAAAGAATAAAAACAATAAAACATTAATTATAGTGTTATAATTGACGAAGAGAGATATTCATAATCTAATAACCTGACCAATTCTCTTTCAAAAGTGTCTCACATTTTAGGAGCATGTTTAGATACCACTCAAAATTCTGTGTTCAATGTTTTATGTCTTTTCAGGTACAGAAATACAATTCACTGGAAAAGAAAAGGCATTTTATGTGTTAGAATATGCGTAAACACAGTCGAAGAAGAATGCGCAGCTTGCATTTGTGAGAGAATTCTTTTAAAAAATGCACCAACTGTAATGCAGATTTCGAGATGGCACAAAAGGTTCAGAGAGGGAGTCTTTCTGTGCACGCCAAAAGGATCTAGACGACCACCCGTTTCGGAAAAGATAGTCGAGCAGGTTCAAAAAAAATTTTCAGACATCGAATATATATATATATATATATATATATATATATATATATATATATATATATATATATATATATAATAGCTGGCCACTCGTATTCCAGGATACCCGTCTATTAGGGCGTCTATCCAATCCCTATTACAGACGCTTGCTCAGGCACATTTGTACTTGTTCAACACGCACAGAGCCAACCTGTGGTTTATACTGCAACTATGCTAAGCAGAATTTAGTTACAATTTCTAGCGTGATCAACAATCTGAACAAGATCAGCACACTCAAACTCTCAGTCACGATGAAATGTGACTTCGTGCTAGCACAGCTATCAACGGCCCCCAAGGGTTCTGTCTACCCAATTTCACTCACAAGGCTTCGGTCAACCCGTGAGAACTTTCCAAAGGTGCCGTACGCTGGGACCGCCTCTCTAGGCAATAACATCAGGAAGTCTACTAGCTGACAAATCTACCGTGGTGAGATTCGAATTCGGGTCGCATGGTCTGAAAGCGAACGTTTTAACCCCCGGCCCGTCTAAATATATAACCACATTGAGCACTGTTTTGTTTACACCTTATATTAAATTAAGTAAATATTCAACCGCTTACTTATACAACTGTATATGCACGCTCACGAATGTATATAGAGTTGTTAATATCTAATTACTTGGTTTATATCCACACACACACACACACATACACATACACATATATATATATATATATATATATATATATATATATATATATATTTCTCGGTAGTGGATGCGCACTGCTGATGAATCCCAAATATAGGACGAAACGGCCGTCCATTGCTTTCCGCATTCTGTTGAGGTTTCTTCTAGACTCGATGAATTACTGAAATATATATGTAGAGAGAGAGTTTCCGAAAAATTGATATTAATTCGTAATCTAATAACCAATTCTCTTTCAAAACGACCTCGCATTTTAACGGCATGTGTAGAAAAACTCAAAATTCTATGTACAATGTGTTATTTTTTTTTTCTTTTGAGGTATAGAAATGTTATTTAATGGAACAGAAAAACATGGCCGAAGAAAACTGTGCAATGTACACATGGGAGAAAATTCGCTAAAAGTACCCAAGACATGCCGCAACATATTTGGCAAGAGCTGGACTACTGATTGACGTTTGCCTTGTCACAAGCAATGCGCATATTGAAAACTTCTGAAATTGTTCATTAAATCTACATACCTTTCAATTTCACACTCACATTTTAATGTATAAATCTTAATTTGTTCAACGATGAGCCTGTCTAGCTTTATTTGTCTAGGCTATGTAGTTACTCAGATAATTTGCATCTCAAATAATATCAAATTCGTTGAAACACCCAGCATAATTACAGTACTACGACTGTGACTATTTTTTTATTACTGTACAGTTTATATCTAGCTTTATCTATACTATTATTCTAATTCCACTATGTGCAATTTATCTCTTTATAATCCTTTACATGTTTGATTCGGGAGCAGCGCAATAGACATCGGTTGCGGAAAGATTTTCAAACTTTTTTCTCGCTGTTAAAATACATTGTCTTGTACTACTGAATGCAGCAGCAAAAGCCGATTGTAAAGTAAATAAAAGACACTTTTTCTTCAATATTTAGTCGCAGAAAAGTAACAGTGTCATCTCAGAATAATTACTTGTAATTATAGGGATGAGATTTAAGTAATTTCTCCAGCTTTCTTTCTATCCCCCTCTCTTTCATTCTCTCCCTTTCTCTTTCTTTCTCTCTCTCTCTCTTTCTCTCTCTCTCTCTCTCTGTATATATATATATATATATATATATATATATATATATATATATATAACTCTCAAACGCTCAGCTCTGACAAACGAACAGCCAGACAAATCACACATAATTTGAGTATAGCATTGAGGTCTTGTGCAGAATCAACCTCGTTTTCCTTTTTCGAATAACTATATATATATATATATATATATATATATATATATAGAGAGAGAGAGAGAGAGAGAGAAAGAAAGAGAGAGATAGCGGCTCGGATTGAGCAATTTCCCTTACGAGCTAATACCCTTGGGAAAAGTATCAATCCTCTTCTTCTCCCTCCAGCTATGGGTAAATAGCAGGGTACACTGGTGTTTATAGCTTTGGATGGCTACTGGTCAAGGAGAAGGACAATTCTGAATTCAAAACCTGCGAAGAGTTGTTTGGGGAATTTGTGTTAAGTAGTCCACCAGGTCTCTGTATTCGGCCCTTCAAAAAGTGTGGATGGTTCTGCACAAAACCTTCACCACTATAATCAAATCATATGTGTTGGTGTCTGGCTGTCGGTTTATATATATATATATATATATATATATATATATATATATTAGGTTGGTTCAAAAATAATGTCGTTTTTTCACATACTAACATATGTGAAAAAACGACATTATTTTCCTGGATAAGACGATAAACTACATGCGCATCCTGGGTATGACGATAAACTACATCCGCGTCCTGGGTAAGACGATAAGCTACATCCGCGTCCTGGGTAAGACGATAAACTATATCCGACAGCAAGGCTTTTGATACTTTTGAGGAGCGTGAAACCATCTCTTAATTGTTCCCAGGTCCACTCTGACTCGGGGTGGTAGCACCTGTCATTGTCCCAATTATGGGCAAATAGTTAAATCCCAAAAGAGATCAAAACATTTTGAAAGTATAAAAATAGGTTTTAATATCAGCAATACTTTGTTGGCAAAATTATTAACAGCAATACATTTTTGGAAAAATGTTACCAGCAATACATTTTTAGAAAAAAAATATTGCCAGCAATAAAAAATCTTGTCGACATTAAATAACACATTGAGGTTGATATGTCGTAAACCAAACCAAACCAAACCAAACCAAACCAAACCACGATGGGCCTTGCCAATCAAGCAATGTCGAAGTGCGCAAATAACTGCTTATTCTCGCGGATTCTCGAATTTTCATTAAAGGCGCATTTTTTCCTTTAATAAGATTTCGCGAATATTCGGGCCAGAACGTCTTCTCAATATGAGTATTCTTTAAAAAATAACGTTTAAATTGATAAAATCTTTTGGATTAAAAAATAAGAAACACATTTCTTTAGAAATGACTAAATTTGTGAGAAATGATCCATATACCGAGGTATTTGAAATGTTTAGCATTTGCTAAACAATGTCCATTTTTTTTATCAAATTTCAATATCCTGGGTATGACGATAAATTACATCCGACAGCAAGGCTTCTGATCGAGAGATTGGATGTTTGAGGAGCGTGGAACCGCCGCTTAATTGCTTATTCCCAGGTTCACCCTTACTTGAGGTGGTAGCACCTGTTAGGGACCGAACTATGGTATATAGTGTCTTGATTTTTGTTTGGTGGTTCACTAAGTACAAAACTACATTATGGTAAAAATACCAGCAATACATTTATAGCAAAATGACCAGTAGTAATACATTTTATAGGAAAAGGACAATCAATAGAGCACTAAACTATAAAAATAAATTTTTTATAGTAAAATTACCAGCAATACATTTTATTATCTACAAACTATATATGTAAAAAAAACATATTGAAAGTATAAAATTATGTACAGAATATCTGTAGATAAGGCCATAAAATTACGTACAAAATATTTAGATTTCGGCATTAAATAACCCATAGAGATGTTGATATGCCGCTAAACAAAAACAAAAACAACAACCAAATTTCAATAAGGTCGGTTAAACCTGTAAATTCCACTGGTATTGTTGTAATTTCAATAAGTTTACCCGAGGTGGAGTTGTTAACGCAAAATGAATTGCACTTCTAGACTATTTTCTAACCATTAACATGGATCCCAGTTTATTCTACTCTTGAATCCAAACCGGGAGGTGAAGAGATGGATTCATGCCTTTCCTAGACGATTTTGTGTGAAAGTAAACGTAATACACAAGCTAGGTGTTTGAACCCAATTTTCTTTACTGATAACCACCGCATACGGAACATTCGCCGTAAACATTTTTGTCGTAGGAAAACTCGCCTCAGGAATTTTCGCAGTAGGAAACTTCGACGTATAAGATTTTTGCCGTAAGACAATTTAATTTTAATTCAATATTTAGGTATTTATAGTGAATTTAAAACGGTTTATGTTTGTAAATAATTTGTGCAAATTTCAAAAGACTTACTGAGAGTTTGAAAGGTTTATCTTTCTTTGATCAGATTTTTTATATTGAAGTTGGTTGCGTATTCAAGTGGTAAGTTTGTTTGAAATAATATATATATATATATATATATATATATATATATATGTGTGTGTGTGTGTGTGTGTGTGTGTGTGTGTGTGTGTGTGTGTGTGTGTGTGTGTGTGTGTGTGTGTTGCTTGATTGAGAATTATTGGGAAACTGATATTATGTTAACAGAAAGTTTAACGTTAAGTCTGAAATATGAAATTGCGTGTCGTAGGTTTTGGTGTCAAGTTGAAATTTTTGCGAACCTTTCTGCCGAGGATGAATGATAAAGGATTTTGATCCTATAACTTCGCTTATTAAAATATTTAAATCGATGTAACAATAGGGTGAGCCAAATATACTTGATAACAAGTTACTTCGCATATTTAAAAAAAAATGCGGTGATATTGTCTTACGGAAAAAACCCTATACAATAAATTTTCTTACGGCGAAAATTCCTGTGGTGAGTTTTCATACGGCAAAAATCTTTACGGTGAATGTTCCTAGAAACGATAAACACTACGCTACAATTATGCTCTACGTGACAAGAATTTAAAATTTAAAACTCCCCCGATTATGCAATCTATCACTCAACGAAAGTTCACTTGTTTCGTTCTTGATAATGACTGAAGCCAGTAGAAAGCTTGATATCTTAACAAAAACAAACCCGAATATTTGACAGTTCTACTACAGCTTTAATGTCAAGATACGGACACTAATCTATCAACAAGATAATTGCTTAAAAACATAATAGACATAACTATATAATGTTATCTTCAACATATCTCATCAAAACGTGAAGATGTGAGCAAATGTCTACAGTTATTTAGGAAGATTCGTTTAATCTGACAAAATGCCAGAGTCTTGGAGGAACCAATACTATATTACACAAGGCAATTAGTCTTTAAGATTAACTTCTTATTTTTTTTTAAACATTTCCTTCTAAGCAAGGCAATAAAGCCGCTAAAATAATGAAACCTAACCGCCAATCTAGTTTTCTTTATGTGCCGTGTCCCTTCAGGACGTAGACGATAATAGCTCTCCATTTCCTGCTGTCCCTTGTAGCTCTCATTAAGGTTTGATCTTTTGTTATCACTCCTAGACCCTGTTCTGATTTCCATTCTTAGCTGTGACTGACATTATTTGATTTTTGTGTCTTTTTTAATTTATATCTTTTTTTTTTAATCAATATCATCCCATGCAAGGCAGTAAAGCCACTAAGACGAAAGGGGTTAGAAGGTGTGGAAGAATTAGAAACAGAAACATAATAATGAGCGGAAAGACGAAAGAGTAATCAAAAGGACAGTATCTACTGTTCTCCTGATTGACTATAAATAATTACGTTAGTAGGTAAATATTTTCTCTATTAATTCCAAAGATTAAAGTTTATATCCCAGGTAAAAATGGCCTTCCCAAAAGTAATACAATCTTCTTTTTTCAGATAAGACTAAAATCTTACTAAGTTATTATCGATGTAGTTCAACTGTCTGAGACGTTGAACAAATCTTGTTATCTGCTTAAGTGAATCCTTTTAATCACAAACCAATGTTGTACACACTGAGATACACAGCGACTCACCAAAATGCTGAACGGGAAACAGAAGGCAAGGCTGACAACGAAAGTACACAGATTTCTTCACACATTATGGAATATTGCAACAAATATGTTTTTCATTTCATCACGTTCCAGTTCAGTGGATTTCAGAGGCACTATCTTCTCCATTACTTTATCGAATAAAAAAGTCAATCTAAAGCATCTAGAATTAAATCAGGATAATTTAATGAAAGTTAATGTCGTTCGTATTGAGTTTCTATCAGCGAACCTAAACAGCGCATGCGTACTGTGGTGACACGCTCTTAAATCGTTTCAAAGTAAAAAGGATTCTTTGTTATTAGCATTCAATAAATATTGTTTTATCATCAATAATTCTCTCTGGTAATGTTGCCTCAGCAAAAGTAACATATTTTAAATTCTAATTTATAACCGTAGAGGATATCCGAAGCTAAAACAGTAAAGTCTTTTTTCTCGAATTATATGTGTGCGTGTGCATGAATGTATGTATATACGCCATTGTGCGTTTGTTTGTGTATATATAAATACATATATGTGTATTTTATTTAGCTAACACGTGTACATTATATGTGTATATGTTTATCTTTGTAATGTGTCTGCGCGTATTTCAAAATTGTATTTATCTACATATGTATGTATGTATGAGTGTGCATGTGTATATGCATGTGTAACTGTATCTGTGTATACGCGTGTGTGCTTATTTGTGTTCGTATGTGTGAACATGTGCGTTTTTTTGTGTTCCTATGTGTATGTTTATAGGTTTAAATGTACATGTGTGTATGTGTTTCTGCACATATGTTTATCGGTATATATATATATATATATATATATATATATATATATATATATATATATATATATATAATTTTAAGGTACGCTATATTTATGGGATAGCGACAGACCTCTAAGTGTTGACTTATATGTTCACTTTTATATATATATATATATATATATATATATATATATATATATATATATATATATATATAATAAATATGGAGTATTGCTGCCATATATGGTTTGGAGCCCCTTCTGTTTACCTCGTCGCCTCTCTCTGTCTGTTTTACAAATACTTTCATGGCAATTGCACCGAGGAGCTGCATTCGCTGGTTCCCAGACTTCATGAGTTCAAGCGCCCTACGGGGCTGGCATCCCGCTCTCACCCTTTCACTTTTGAAACTCCTAAATGTAGCCGTCTCTTCTACTCCAATAGCTTCATGTCTCGCACCTCTCGCCTGTGGAACTCCCTTCCCTATTCCAGTTTTCCTGAGAGCTATAATCTCCAGCTATTCAAATGTAATGTCAATCAACATCTCCAGTTGCCTTGATCTATCCACTATCCTTCTCCTCGTCTTTTCCTCTATCACTCCTATCTGATCTTGCTCCAAATTTTCTATAACCCCTTGCGTCCTAGTGGCTTCTCGCTTTTCTTCGGGTGAAACGCTTAAAAAAATCGATAGATAGATAGATAGATATGAACAGACTGAGATAGATAGATAGATAGATAGATAGATAGATAGATAGATAGATAAGAAACGAGAATAGATAGATAGATAGATAGATAGATAGATAGATAGATAGATTCGAATCTCCCGTCGTATAAGGGTCAAGCAGCTCAGTTTCTATGAATGGACAGCCAGACACGAGAACATGATTATAGCGGTGAAGGCCTATACATATTTTGAACGGTCGAATACAGAAATCTGGTGCTACAAGGTCCCGAAATGACCCTCCGCAGGATTTGAATTCAGAATTGTCCTTTTCCTAGACCAGTTGCCATCCAAGGCTATAGAACCCAGTCTGTCCCGTTATTTACCCATAGCTGGAGGGAGAAGAAGAGTAATAGCACGTAAGTGGATGTAATGGATTCGATTAGAATTCGAACTCGGTTCCCCGATTCCTCAGTCCGAGCCGCTAACCATTACTACTATATATATATATATATATATATATATATATATATATATATATATATATATATATATATATATATATATATATATATATATATATATATATATATATATATATATATATATATAATGCTGGTGTTACTAAAACAGTGTTGGATGAAAGAAAACAGAGCTATTAAGTATATATTAATAAATATACATATTATTTCTCACCGATAGCAAAACTCATGCACACTACTATGAAAATCCGAGTCGTGAGGGATAATATATGTATGTGTGTGCGTGCGTGCGTGTATGTTTATGTGCATGAATGCATATGTCTGTATGTATGCATATTTTTGCTTGTATATATCTGTTTTTATGTCAATTTAAGCAGCTATATGTAATGTATGCGTTTCCGTTGTTCGTATTAATCGATTGTGTTTTCAGATTTATTGATTTTATTTTAGGCTAATGGTTAGCGAGCTGACAAATAGTACTATGGCTGACCCTTTGTTGGCGAGGTTCATTTATGGATTTGCACTAAACTAAGCTATTGTTACATTGTGTGTTTTTATTTCTACCTTGTTGCAAACTCTTCCATTTCATTGACTGTCCTAATTTGTTTCAAAAACAGAACATTTAAATATGGCAGACATTTTGTTTTTCGTTTACTTAGACGCAACACATCAAAGTGACTAACACAACAAAACTGATGCAAACGATTTGTCGATTTTTATATTTTGAGTTTGTTGGTTAATCTAATACGTTGTATTATCTGTACTCTTATCATTTAGTACTTTAATTTGATTACTATCAACCAGTGTCGGATTTACCTAGGGCTTAACAGGCTGAAACCTAAAGCCTCAAAATCTAGGAGGCTTTCAGCCAGGTCTTTAATGTTTTTGACACTGTCATAGGCCTTTCTTACACATGTTCCCATAATGCATTGTAGACTCTAAATAACCATTAAGTAAATTTTAAATGCCTGTCATCCTACTCAGCTTTACTCAAATTGTTTAATTTAACACTCTTCATTTTTCTCTACTCGTAAGAATGAAGGATTTTGGAGGGACCTCATAAGTGGAATAGCCTAGGGACTCTCTTCATCTAAATCCGGTCCTGCTAAAACAATTATATTGAATCAATTGCTAAGTATGCTGCTAGGAAAGTCATTGTATTATGTCGTGTTAGACAATTTTTCTAGCAAAAATCTCTTGCACTTTTCTTGCATTAGTGTGGACATCGGATATTACTGTCACATCTGCTCTGGTGCTTTTACTGTATATCCATAGATTCTTGATAAAACATCGAAAGAAGAATCCTCAACATTATCGGTCCTGGCCTGGCATCTCGTCTACAGCCATTTTCGGAAGATATTTTTAATCTAAAAGTGTATATTAAGTGTTTATAAATGGCCATGTTAGCACAGAAAGAGAAAGAATCGAGCAGAGTTCAATTTCTCATTAATATCCTTGGGAAAAGTATGAATCAATCTTTCATCACCCCTAGCTATGGGTTTAATAGTAGGTAAGTTTGTTCTCTCTAGTCTTGAATGCCAACCAATCTAGGTGAAGGACTGCTATGAATTCCAAACTGCGGCGAAGGCAACTGCAAAACACTTCATTATTTTTCCCCAATGACATTTTTAATTTAAACAAAATTTTAATCTCCTGAGAGAACATTTTTTTATATTGTTGAAATTGCGAGTTGTAACCGTAAGTTCTATGTTAAGTGTTTCTTCTCTCGCATTTTTCGCTTGTGGAGCTCTCTTCCTGCTTTCTAGTCAACTTTGATCTTCAAAAAATTAAATGCAATGTCAATCATCATCTTCAGTTTCTTTAATTCTTTTATTGTTCTCTCTCCTTAATAATGTCAGAGAGGAAAAAAAACGAAAAGAAAAGAGAAAACTGGAATAATATATTCATAAGGACAAGTTTTATTTCTAATGATTAGCATAATTTCTTCTCTGGCACCATTTTAAGTTGCTTTTTTTTTTTTAAATCCTTGTCACTGTTTTAATTCTTTTATTTGATTTTCTGTCAATTATTTAACTGATGGATGAGAAATATATTTCCCACCAGGACCAGTGTCTTCAAGCCCCAAATTTTGATTTTTCAGGCAGACAGGCCCTTCCTCACTTGAAAGAATGGTATAACACAATCTTCTTTACACTGTTTCCCTCCTTTGTTTTGTGTTGTACTAAACCCTTCCTGCTTTCCAGTCACCTTTGATCTTCAAAAACTTAAATGCAATGTCAATCATCATCTCTTTTTTCTTTTATTGTTTTCTCTCCTTAATAATGCTTTCTTTTTCTCATATTCTCTCAGACTTTTCATCTTAGTGTCTTTATTGCCTTGTCTGAAGTGAAATGGTTAAAAAAAAAAAAAACTCCGCTTATAAGGAAGTCAAATGAAAAAGAGAAAAGAATAGAAAATTACTATTATTCAAAATAAAATGTATTTTTATATTTTCCATTTCATTTCTTGATTTACCTCTTTCTGATGATAATTTTTTACACTATTGTTCACCTAATACAAGGCCCAAGAGCCACTAAATATAGAGTAATATTTACCAAACACATTTGGCTGATCATTAATTTGTGTCCCATACTTGCAGTCTTGTACCAATCTAAGCTAAACTTAGTAATGAATAACAGTAAGCATATAAAATTGAGTAAAAGGTTATTTTCTTTTGATAATAATAACGATGATACACAACCAAATGGACTAATTAAACATTTACGCAATTATTTCAAGAGTAATTCTGAATTAAATGCTACTTTTGTGGTGGTAAAAACAAAAAAATGAAGATCGTCGTCCAAATTATTCACGATGCTCTGAGTTTGTTTTAACCTCACAACGAAAGATAAGGTTTGAAATTTATTCGCTGCATGGTTGGTTAGATAGGAGGCCTGACAAGATCCTCCCTCGGGAATCCCGTTGGGTAACCAAGGAGGACAGAGCTTAGTTTACGTTTTACCCCGACGAAAATATCACCCAACCGTAACACAGGATTAAAAATGGATTTTGTTTTTAATGTTGGTTGGCTTTCTTCTTATTCTTTCTGATTTATGACTTGAACGTTTTGAAAATGAAACCGCAGAATCGACTCAAGTGAATAGCACTTCAGAGAAGATATTTCATTTCTAATTATATGCCTGAAAGAAAGGCAACAAGATGATTGATTTCACTGTCACCAAGAATCACAGTAAAGGTTAAAAAGTTCGTAAGCATACCAACATAACTGTAGTGATGTCGATTTTCACTGGGAACTCTATATGCATGATATTCGACCAACAAATATACAATCTAATAGGTAACTATAGACTCTGTAAATATGTACGATTCGCTGTAGAGGTGTACTTTGCAAGCCAGACTTTACTGCTGTAATGAGTCCGACTTTTACTCGGTGCTCAAAACATTCAGATTTATGCAATGCTAAACTGTTCGCCTAGCCATCTAGTATGAATCAACGTGCTCAACTCACAAGCCATTACTACTGAGATCTATTTCGCCATACTTGTTACCGTTGTGACAGCTTAAGTTAAACTCTAGAGCAAACATTATCAGACAAGTCTTGCAAATTATTGCTTTTGTACGGAGTTCGATTCTTAATTATTGATTAATGTTTACCGCCTTTGGGCTTGTCAAAACTCACGGTCTGTTAAGTGGAATATTGCCAATGTGTTTTCCTTTCCTGCATATAATGTTGGAAATAACGTACGCACACACGCACACATATACATTTGATGCTGATATATATCCATTTTATTTCCGAGTACTTTCGACATTAGCACAATGTCATCTTCAGAGTCTTGATTTGCTAAGACAAAATTGCTGTGTTCAACTAAAAATTAAATTTTTTACTTGTGAAGTGAAAAACACTGAACTTATGCACTGTACAATATTAAGTCTTTTATGATGTAAGTATACACGTGCTTAAGGGATGTAACTAAGTTACTGAGCTGTCTATTTTTTAAAAATCTATTTAAAGTTATTAGTCATAACCTAGATATTTCAAACTGCGTACTGTTAATATTTTTGAAACATTTGTATAGTATTCTTAATTAATTATTAAGGGTTGGTTTCACTTTTTAATAAAGATAACTTCAAGAATTTTTAGTTTATGTTTATTATTTTCATGAAGAAGTATAGATGTATTTTCAACAAGAATTTTTCTCAATTGCGAATGTGGACGGTTATGCTGTTGTAAATGTTGAGAGATGTTAGATGCATAATTCATATGAAAATTCAACCGCCGAAACAATGTAGTTGTGATCTAACATATATATTATTTTTTTTTCTGTTGGAGATACAATCTCCCAAGGGACATTTAAATTTATACATAATGTTGGTTTTCTACAACAGGTTAATTGGTGGGGAGGAGTCATTACGAATGATTAAATTGGATATATTGAATTTAGTATAGTATGTAATTAATTTTATTTTTTTACAAGGATCTGCGGTGAATATATTAGTATTTATTAGTTTATTTTGTGGGGGAATATTTTCGTCCTGTTTATGATTAGAATATATTTGATTGCGATATAAAAGATTAATATATTTAGGATTATTTGAAGAAGTATTATATTCTAGTTGCTTTGTATTAGGTTGGTGCAAAAATAATGTCGTTTTCTCACATATGTTACTATGTGAGAAAACGACATTCATTTTGCACCAACCTAATATAAAAATTTCTTATAGAAAGTCTTATTTGTTCATCGACAATATAATTAGGTAAGTTATTATTAATAGGAGTTTGTCTTATATTTTGTAATTCACTGTAGAAAATCGGTTTTGTGGATGAGTTAAGTTTTGCACGGTTTATTAGGGTTTTTTTATAATTGCTATTTTATAATAATTTGGACATTTACTCTTATAGTTAACAATAACCATATTTATGCTAGTAAGTTTTTCATATGGGGAGATAGTGAATTTATTTTTAGTGTTTATCAATATATCTAGAAATGGAATTTTATTACTATTATTAAGTTTGCATGTAAATTCAAGGACATAATTATTTTGAAAATGTTTTTGGAGTTGATGTATTTCATCCATATTCTAGATTAAGATAAGGATATCATTAACATATCTGAAGTAGATGGAGTTTTTTAATTTATTACATATATTATTTTCGAGACTAGATATATAGAAATTACTAAAAGTTGGGCCCAGAACTGAACCCCTGGAAACACTATCCCGTCGTACATATATTACACACACACACACAAACACACACACACACACACACACACACACACACACACACTCACGTGTGTGATTTTCACAATTATAGCATATTTTTCTCATCATTTAATTACAATACACGGAAAGTTATTCGTGAGTATGAACGGATTATGTTAAAAATAAGTAGGCATAATGTCTTTAATTCATTTAATCAGACATGTTTAAAAGAGAACTTGCTGCTTAAATACACAAATATACATATATATATATATACATATATATATATATATATATATATATATATATATATATATATATATATATATGTGCGTGTGTGTGTGTGTATGTGTGTGTGTGTGTGTGTGTGTGTGTGTGTGTATAAAGTAGCTAGATCTTACACAGGAAATTTGCGTCCAATTTCTTACAATGTTTCCCGATTCATGACAGATCTTCTATTTTCACAAAGTGTGATATTTAATAACAAAAATGATGGCGGCATGAGCAAAAAAAAAAAAAAAAAAAGAAAAGCAACTAAATGAAATATTTCACCCAAACGATATATTTAAAAAAAAAGTTAATTTAAAGTCGCATCAATGTAAACAATTTTAGATTGATGAAGTTGTAAAGGTCGAAACGCGTCATACAAAAACTTTTTCCACTTTGTCACAGATTTTTACACACACACACACACACACACACACACACACACACACAAACACACACACACACACACATACATACATATATATATTTTTCTATGGAATCAATGTATTTAAATTCGACGTTATTTCTCACTAATTCAAATGTTATTTTGTAGATATCCATAGACAACCTGTTTTAAGCAATGTGAATTACGTCTGCTGGTCCGCATATTCAAGTGACTTAATAAATAATATGTGCTTTCCTGCTGGGTTCAAATATGCCTCCCATTTTGTAGAAACCACCATCTACTTTTTCTATCTATCTGCATATATATATATATATATATATATATATATATATATATATATATAGGAGTGTGTATATATATATATATATATATATATATATATATATAGGAGTGTGTATATATATATATATATATATATATATATATATATATAGGAGTGTGTATATATATATATATATATATGTGTGTGTGTGTGTGTGTGCGTGTGTGCGTGCATGTTTCATTAAAAATAAATGACTAGGTACTTCTGTTGAGTTTTTATCGTGTATTTCTTTTCGAACAAGATAATTATTTTGGGGACTTACAGTGTGTCGAAATTGTTCGTTTCGAGGATTTGGGATGTAAATGGTGAATAAGTTGCTGAGAGTTACTTTATACGCAAATACAGGCAATACATTATGGTCGTGTCCCTAGTTATTATTGGATTATTTTGTTTTCTTTTTGTCTTTAAAATTAAGGGCTTCATTTATTCTAGACGCTTTTTTTACAGTAGGAGAAGCTTATCACATTTGTGCTATCGACAAGTATTTTGCGTGTCGATTTTGATACATTTTCACGCTGGTTTAAGCGGGTCCTTATAGAGCACTTATGTAAGTGATATAGAGTCAGCCATCTTGATAAGCGAGTAGTGGTACATCCGATATAATTATTTATGAATTTATTAGCGTCGACATTAAATCGACCATGTGTGACATCCTGCGCATGTTGGGTCCTAGATGTAAAGATAAGAACTGGTGGAACTAAAGAATGTAGCTTGCCTGAACACGAGAAAATTAATATATCTATAGTTTATCCCTTGTTGCCTGTTTAGGATTGGGTTTCCAATTTTTTTCTAAAGTTTTTTCATTCTTTTTTAATCCCATTAATCCCTTGCGTTTTAGTGGCATTATTTTCTTGCTTGGGTGAATTGATTAAAAAATATTATTTGAACTCTCAAGGCTGGGAAGTAAAAAATACGGTACTCCAGATCATTATAGCAGGAGTACCCTACATGTAACTTAATCTTCCATATCAGGAGTCCATCTTCAATTTGAAAATCAGTATTTGAAATACGGAAATTTTGATTTTTTTTTTTTACTTAGGTTTGAAGATCAAGTTCTGATGACAATGGAAAAAAAACACTTGATAAAATAAGAAGGAAATAAATCAGTTACTGTATTGGACGAAGAAGAGTTGAGGTAGGTACAAGTGCTGGTAGTTTACTGTGTATGGGTATAAATTGGCCGGTCAAATAATTTGAGTGATTTTATATGACATTCTATACGGTAAATCGTATTTTATTTTCTATTATGCTGGCGCAGAGAGAATTATTTCAACTTAAAAGTCATTTATGGATTAAACGTGTTAACTCATTCTTTGTGCTGACAAAAAAGTAAACAAAGAAAATATAGTTCAGATCCAAAGCGCTGGTATTAGTAGCAAGAAGAGTTTTCAGTACAGGCTGAAGACCCTCTCCAATAAAATCCCAATTTGAAGCCCTCTTATTCCCTTCGAAAGTCTGATAGAATTCCGCTGAGGTGTGTTGGAGTCACAGGTCCCAACAACACTAGGCGTTGCTACTATAGTTTACACAGCCACAATTTTTTACGGGATTAAGGTGCTAGGTCGGTGTCCTACCGGTTTTTCACTGACGTCACTTAGTATTCGCAAGCGGTTCCCATCTAAGTACTGAATGGGCCTTGCACCGCTTAACTTCGGTGATCGAACAAGAACTGGTATTTCAGTGTGATTTGACGGTCAGCCCACAACTCGGGACAATTATTGAAAATAAATGAGAAAATCTGAAAACATATATATATATATATATATATATATATATATGAAGAAATATAGTCTTAAGGTGTGCTATATTTATGGGATAAAGTGCTCAATATCAGAGATAGAGCGTGTGTAAATATAAAAGTGAACATAGAAGTCAACACTTAGAGGCGACAGTCTGTTTCATGCTATATGCAATCGTCATATATATATAGTTTAATATTTGCTGCACATATATAAGAATTGCGCGTAAAGCGGGAATATAACAAATATACCGGGGGTAACAGCAAAATTGCCCAAATCGTGTAACTGAATAATTGTTCATCCCACAGAAGGTTTAATATTTAAAAACACCACGAAACTAATTTAGTTTCTTTTTAACAGATTTTCATATAAGTCGTTTAGCCATCTTGATATAATTTTTGTGAGAATCACGGAAAAACCGTTTGAGTCATTCAGCTAAAAAGAGAACAAGTTAAAATTGTTTTGTGTTAGACCTACTGTCTTCCCAACTTAGGAATGGTGAGAAGAAAAAGAGCATTCAGGCCTTCCGTAATGGTACCAACATTCATACTCTGGCTGCCATCTTCAAAGACCATTCAAGAACCATCAGGAGAACGGTCAATTAGTTTAAAAATGGGGGAACAGTAGAGAGGAAAACTGGATCAGGAGGTCACAGCAGGAAGAAGAATCATCATTTCAACTTAGAGCTAAAGAATTAGAAAAGATCCAACTCAATCCATAAGATATTTGGCACGTGAGAGAGAGAAGTTTCACCTATATCCGGGCAGAGGTAGCTATAGTTAAATCCGTTGCGCTCTGACAAACTGAACTTCGTCTGAAAACGAAACTGCGTAGATATGAAAAATGTCGGGAGATCGGTGACGAGAGAAGTTTCGATTGAAGATACAATTCATGCCTTGCCTGGCTTCTATTTTTTTTTTTTTGTAGCTCCCTCTGCTCGGAGGGTCGCAGGTTCAAATCCTATCAGAGTGCGTAAATGTATTTTTAACGGGATTTCTCGAACATTCAAGCCGGGAGACGAAAATAAATAAATATACTGTTTAATAAATAAATGGAGCGTCTACTCAGATACGAGTATCCACTAAAATTAACAGTTAAAATGCTAAAAATCTGCCGGATTAATACAAAAATCCATTGTAAAAAAAATGCTCACAGTTTCTTTCTATCTATCTATTCATTCATTCATCCATCTATCTATCAGTATATATATATATATATATATATATATATATATATATATATATATATATATATATATATATATATATATATATATATATATATGTTTGTGTTCGCTATAGTTAAAAATGGTATTAGGTTGGTGCAAAAATAATGACGTAATAATGTCGTTTTTGACGTTAAAAATACGTCAAAAAACGACATTATTACGTCATTTTACGTCATATTGCACCAAACTAATATCTTACTATCTCACACTATCTCTCTCGTCCCACTTTCTCTTTCTCTCTCTCGCTCTCTCTCTCTCTACATATATATATATATATATATATATATATATATATATATATATATATATATATATATATATATATATATATATATATGCATATGTTCACCCTAAGCAATGCGATAATGCCACTAATGCTGAAGAGGCTACTAAAAGTGAAAGAAAGCTTGGAACAAGATATTTATATATATGTGCTTGTGTGTGGGGGGGCATTAATATATATTTACACACACACACACACACACACACACACATATATATATATATATATATATATATATATATATATAAACAATTCACAACGACTAAAATGTTTATAGAAAGCCTTGATCGCAAGGTTATCCATAGTAAATTTGCGCCCTTCCTCTTACAACATTTCACCATTCTTGACATAAGATCTATTAACTCACTGTGGGTTTTCTAATAACAAAATTTGATGAAAAGGAAAAAAAGAATCTAAATGAAACTAGCTAGATTAAAAAAAAAATAAAATTCTAAGAATTCCTAACATTCCCTGTGTAGTCGCACCAACATAACAAATTTATTCCAGTGAAGCCTTAAAGGACGAAACGCGTCACAAGAAAACTTTTGCCACTTTGTCATACAATTTTCTTGATATATAAAAATATGTATCGTTATCTCATATATATATATATATATATATATATATATATATATATATATATATATATATATATATATATATATATATATATATTACAGGTAATAGATCCGTTGGTATATAATCTAGATGGATACTAATAAGCTAAAATATTAAAAGTGATCCACAGAGAGCACAATGTATTTATTATAACAGAGCATATATATTTTTTACAGCAAAAATCTCCCAAATCCACATCAGCCCTCGACTGCCTTTTTATTTACTATTTGTTTTTATTTTAAATCAATCTATAATACTTAAAAATATAGGTTTCTGTTGTATGTATTTTAAGAAGGTGTGCAATTTAATCACATTTCTCTGTTACCAGTACCACCTGATAATCCGGCTAAACAGGTAATCCGAACACGTCTTCATCTGAGTTGGTATTAAAATCTTGGTCAAACTATTGCGCCTTGTGAAAAAGAAATTCGTTATTTATGAATTTCAAACAGCAGAATAAATGTCATTTGGGAAAATTATGTTTGATTTGTTACTTAAAACAAATCTGATTTTTATTTTTATTTATTTATTTTTTTTTTCTGACAGTCCAGAGAGTTTTAGGGGACAATCATTTCGCTGTTACTGAATAAATGACAGAAGTAAAAAGAGGGAAAAAGAGCGAGAGTGGTGTTGGAAAAAGAGAGGACAGAGAATGGAATTAGAGAATTTTTAGACAAGGGACAATAGAAGAGAGAGAGAGAGGGAGGAGGGGGAACAAACTAAAGAGACCGTGAGTAAGTAACGAGAAGATAAAGAGGAGGAGGAAGAATGATTTCCATAAAACGTTCTGTCGAAAAGCCGGTAAAAGGATAGGCATTATTATGGACAGCATCTAATTCATCAAACTTAGACGTCATTTCAATGTTATTCAGGTGCTAGATGGCGCCATCACTGGGAAGCCGACCTTTCCATCACATTCAAGCTTTTCCTGCCGACCCACCCGTTTCCCGCCGCCATAGCAGTATTGTCCACGTGACTCCTTTCAAATAAAAAGCAGAAAATGATTGGACGTACTGGGTTGTAGGAGAACGCAACAACTGAATATTTTTTCCATTTGTTTATGATAAAGGGTGATGGGTGTAGGGTCATGTGTAGACCAGATTGCGGATGAGGGAGGAGAGAGCATGTGTCTGGAGAGAGAACGTGTTACGGCATTGATATGAAGCGTTGTTGAAAAGCTGGTGTTAATGCGGACAGATTTTAATTGTTATTTGCTTCTAAGGATAACAGACAACGTGTAACCAGCTAAAAAATGTATTCGGTTTCTTTCCTGTGATTAAATGAAAATTGGTTAGGGCTTAAGATTAAGCAATACTTACGCAATTGACAACTTGTAAAATAAGCATTTTCATCCGCTTAAAATTCACGTTCACCCTTTTAACATTCACTATAATCCTTCTAAAATTCACTTTCACCCTTTTAAAATTCACTTTCACCCTTTTAAAATTCGCTTTCATCTTTTTAACATTCATTTTCCTCCTTTTAACATTCATTTTCCTCCTTTTAAAATTCACTTTCACCCTTTTAAAATTCATTTTCCTCCTTTTAAAATTCATTTTCCTCCTTTTAAAATTCACTTTCACCCTTTTAAAATTCACTTTCACCCTTTTAAAATTCACTTTCATCTTTTTAACATTCATTTTCCTCCTTTTAACATTCATTTTCCTCCTTTTAAAATTCACTTTCACCCTTTTAAAATTCATTTTCCTCCTTTTAAAATTCATTTTCCTCCTTTTAAAATTCACTTTCACCCTTTTAAAATTAATTTTCCTCCTTTTAAAATTCATTTTCCTCCTTTTAAAATTCACTTTCATCTTTTTAAAATTCTTTTTCCTCCTTTTAAAATTCACTTTCACACTTTTAAAATTTACTTTTGTCCTTTCAAAATTCACTTTCATCCTTTTACAATTCACTTTCACCTTTTAAAATTCACTTTCGTCCTTTTAAATTTCACTTTAAACCTTTTAAAATTAACTTTCGCCCTTTTAAAATTCACTTTCTCACATAAAATTCGCTTTCATCCTTTTAAAATTCGCTTTCATCCTTTTAAAATTCATTTTCATTCTTTTCAAATTCATTTTCATTCTTTTCAAATTCACTTTTGCCCTTTCAAAATTCACTTTCATTCTTTTAAAATTCACTTTCACCCTTTTAAATTTCACTTTCATCCTTTTAAAATTCACTTTCGCCCTTTTAAAATTCAAGGATGACTTAGTGCCACATCCCATTAAAAAACGGTTCTAGTATGATGACTGAAGTTAAGCAACGATCACTGAAGTTAAGCTTGCTCAGTACCGAAATGGGTGATCACCTGGGAATACCAGGTGCTGTAAACTTGGTTGTGTGGGTGGTGTAATGAATAATGGTTAGGGATTGTTAATCGGAGAACCGAGTTCCAATTCCAGCTGTGTTCGTTATGTTCATTTACGAGCAAATACGATTGTGAGAGGTATGAATTCACCTGTTCTCGCCCCAGCTATGGGTTAATTAGTAAAACTTGTATCACTAAACCCATAGAGATTGATATGCCGCTAAACAAAAACAACCAAAATTCTACCTTAATTCTGGCTCGATCACCGGCTACTGGAAACAGTGAGAAATTTGACACTATTACTTCAAGAACACGCCAAATTTAACATTTCCAATAAACAAAATACATTGCTGCATTTCAGAACTAATTTAAATTGATTGGGAGGAATTCTTAATTTTTGAAATCGTTAAAAATCGCTGTCAACACTCAGTACACGGTAATTCTCGATATTAAAAAATCCTTCAAAAATAAAATATACTTTTTCTGAAACTTCCGTAGATGAATTTAAGTAGAATTAGTCTGATTTTCAACAGATATTATTTACTTTTAGTTTAAAATATCGCAGAAATGCATTTTTTTAAAACGGCGGTAGATCTTTAAGGTATTGAAAGCTTTGTTGACAATCTTTTCTACGGGGGACATATCTGAAAAAATTACTTGACGAATGTAGCGCGAGTGCCCTTTTTATATAATATTTATTAATTAGTAATCTTAAAAATTTAGGAAAATATTCTCAGTAATCTAATGTTTCATTGAATTTTAGGTATTTTGACTTTAAATTTACTGTTCTTATTTTTTTAATAATGTCGTGTATGGACGTCGGTATTCACAAAAATCGGCACGTTTATGCACACAAAATAAAATTCAAAATTATTTTTAAAATACTGGGAGACGCTAAATTGTGGTAAGCTTTTCCATTTATGATTAGTAAATACAGTTTTTAAATAATAACAATATCAGCTAATTTGTACAAATTAATACAGAATTATAAAAGTTTTAAGACTATAAATTATTCTATTTAACATTTTTAATAAATGAAAACAATTCTTGAAAAAATTTATTATTCATCAAAAAATGTTTTTTCTAAAGACAATAATGTCCACATTTGTTGTATTTAACCCATTGTTCTGAAAATTGAGTTTATATTTCTTTTTTGTTCTTATTAATGAAAAAAATATCTGACGTCACATTGGCATTAGATTCTGAGAAATGAATAAAAAATATTCAAAATTGATGGTTGTAAGAATAATTTCGTCGTTGAATCTATCTATCTATCTATCTATCTATTTCAGCCTATTACATTTATCTATCTATCTATCTATTTATCTATCTATCTCAGCCTATTACATATATCTATCTATCTATCTTAGCTTAGCCTATTCTATCTATCTATCTATCTATCTATCTATTTCAGCCTATTACATTTATCTATCTATCTATCTATTTATCTATCTATCTCAGCCTATTACATCTATCTATCTTAGCTTAGCCTATATCTATCTATCTATCTTAGCCTATTACATCTATCTATCTATCTATCTATCTATTTCAGCCTATTACATCTATCTATCTATCTATTTCAGCCTATTACATCTATCTATCTCTCTATCTCAGCCTATTCTATCTATCTATCTATCTATCTATCTATCTCTCTCGCTCTCTCTCTCTCTCTATCTCTCTATCTGATATTGTTTCTGTCGATCACATTTTGTTAATCACTTTTTAGATAGATATTGAAAAAATCAGCTATGATCCATCTATCTTCATATCTAGTTTGTTGACATCTATTTTATATTATTCCTATCATTTACTTTTCATATATTTTTCGATAGATAGATAGATAGATAGATAGATAGATTATGAACAGGCTGAGATAGATAGATAGATAGATAGATAGATAGATAGATAGATAGATAGATTATGAACAGGCTGAGATAGATAGATAGATAGATAGATAGATAGATAGATAGATAGATAGATAGATAGATAGATTCACAGAGACAAAATGCTTAGATATCTTCATACGTAAGAATTAAGCAAAATTCTTCCTTTAAATATCTCCAAAGAATATCAAAATAAAGTGCAATTCTGCTATATTCGCACCTTGGGACACTGAATAGTTGGTCTGACGCGAAATGAAAAAGCAAATAATTCGCGTTTGTTTACAAAAAAACAGCGAATCGTTAGAATTCATTAGCGAATGCTTTTAATCGACGCCGATGGCACCAGATGGGATTTTTTTCACTCTCATTTTTTCTCCTTTCACTCAGCTATGCCTGCAGTTCCTTTCCACCAATAAATTAGCACCCACAATGGCTGGGTGTGTGCTAATAGCAAAAGTGGACACCGAAAAACGAAACGCTATTTATGTGGCGAATATTATACCAAAATAACATAAGTTTGTTAAAACATCGACAGTTGAGAAAGATCAAGAGCATATGGTAAAAAAGAATGCGAAATCTGCCCATTTGACATTTGATAAACTCCTTCCCTATATATATATATATATATATATATATATATATATATATATATATATATGTGTGTGTGTGTGTGTGTGTGTATAAGGATCAATCAAATGTAATGCTCGTTGTAATCTGTGCTTAAAAGTATTTGATTTCTAGTCATTTTACAGTTACCGTCTATTTCCATACCCCTAAATCTCTTTCAAAATGACCGAAAATCCAAACACTTGTAGAAAGCAAGCTGCTGTCATAGAATGTCCATTTTTGGAAGGAGAAATTATTGCACGCAAAGTGAATGTTTATAGAAATACGCATTTATAACCACGTTTAGGAAATGCATCAGTTGTGTTAACGGCAATTCTAAAAGAAAATGTGCTTAGTAACAGGCTCCATAGTGGCAGGCCAGCTGCTTACGCTGCAATATCTTGCAATAAAGAAAGTAGATAGGTTTGCATAGCGTCCTGTTCATGCACCTTCTCGGTTTTTGGAACAGGAGTAGAAGTTTATCACTTGTTTCCTGTTAGGTTTGGTTTTCTCATTCTCTTTCAGCCCCAGTAGCACATGCGTCTTAGTGACATTATCGCCTTGCTTGAAATGAAATGACTAAAGAAGAAAACTTGTACACGACGTCAGTGTGGACGCGGCAAGCACACATTGTTTACTCACTGGCATCTCACTGCCAGCTAAGCCACCCAACGGCTGACTAGGTTAGTCAGCAGAGTAAATGAAATTAGGGCCATACAACCGGTTCTGTTGATATTGAATGTGGGTGGATACTTGATGTGTGCTTAATTATCAGGCGACAAATTACAATGTTCTATCTGTAAACATACAACGAAGCTTTCTTAGCTTTTCATCGCCTGGACACACAACCCCACTTCGCTTCTATCGTCTCGTTCGATGTAGTGTAAACAAAAACTGAGAAAGGTCCGTTGCACGTTCACAAAGGGGAAGGGAATGTAAAAATAAACGGAGTGAAATTAAATCCTATAGGGGGTTCACTTGCATGGTCTGTTTGCGTTGACAGGGAGCATTTGTGAAAACAATTGCTATGTGATCGGTATTGCGTCTAATCAGAGAAAACTTTGGCCACTCATCTACATTTCTATTTATTATTTTATTCGCTTTTGTTCAAGTGTGTGGCCGCTTTGAAGACCCCCAATTCACAGACTCCATTGCTGGCCATAAAAGGCAAAACTTTTAAGACTGCAATAAAATCATATATGGAGGTCTTCCATGTGGGTTACTCTATCGCATCTATAGTGTCATAAATCTAACAGCATTAAAATTCAAGGTTAACGAGCTAGGATATCAGATCAATATGTTGCATATGATCTTCACTGGTGACCCATGCACGTGACTGTATGCCAGTGTATATTCTACGTTTCATAACGCATCATTACGGGGGTTACCGAGTGTGAAAGAATGTAAGGAAAAGAAAAAAACTTTATTAACGCGAGAAAACGATCAACAAACAGGAATTAAGAAGACAGAAGATAATGATTTACATTACATTTTGATTTTTGAGGATCAAAATTGACTGGAAAGCAAGAGGCTGGAAGTGGGTTCCGCAAACAAGAAGAAACTGTTAGCATAGAACTTGCAGACTGTAATGTACCTTTGAAGATCTTCAAAAAGCTATCAAAATACCTTGAAATCGAAATCTCAAAAATGTGCCACATGGGAACATCAACAATCCCTTTTGTAGTTGGAGCCTTCGGATTGGTTGGAAAAGATTCCAGTAGACACATTGAAGGAATTCCTGGAAACCCATGCCTTGAGAGAATACAAAAAAATGTTCCCACGAGTACAGCCCACACCTTACGAAGGGATTTATCTATGTAAAATATGTGTGTTGTTTTTTGATAATTAGTCATTGGAAAATGTCATGATGCCATTTCTGACCTTAGGTCTCTGGTCGGGACCCGGAAAGAAATGAGTATGCAGCAGAAACTAAAGGAAATAATAATAATAAAGAATTGGTATTGTAAATCTAGTGATAAAATAAAATTAATAATAAAGAATTCATGATAAAAAGAATCACTATCTATAAAAGGCAGGATGTATGTGTGTGTGTGTAAAGAATGCACGCTCGCAATTTTCGACTGATTTGCACCAAAATTTACATGCACATGCTCCAATTTAGCGGGAAGGTCAAGACCGACTTTGCATTTCCCAACTCACATCGATAGTGGAAATAATAGATTTTTTCATGCTTCTATGGCAGTTGTCATGTAGTTTGCGGCCATTTTCTACTGGCCAGAGTGAAAGCCTATAGCTGGCTGCAACGAACAGGCAGGAAGATTCTATTGGCCAGCGTGAGAGCCAACAGCTGACTGACACGAATGTTAACTAGCATTCTAGCATGCAAAAAAAATCGATAGCTGCATTCGTCACAAGTGGGAATAATTTAAATCTGCATGGCACTTTACTCCAATTGGCTCATTCGCTTGCTTAAACTCAACGTTGATTCTGATTCCGCAGAACTGGGTTGGGTGTGAAAGGAATTCTTTTTTCATTCGGTTTTTCCAGTTACGAGTCCTTTTTTAAAGCTGATAGTTTTGTGTTCATTTTGTTTAGTTCTTTTTTAGTAACAGATTTAATGTTTAGTATAGAGCTTAGAAAAAATTCGCAGTGTGAGATAGGCAAGAAGTAAGGCATGTAGCAACATCAGCACCGAGAAGGGCACTCCTTTAAAGGCAAGGAAGGGCAAAAATATTTTAAAGTCAAGTGATAGCGATTGCTGTATGAGTCGTACGATTTTTGAATCAAGCACGGGCAATGTCGGGCCATGCTCCTAGTAAGATAATAAGAACTGTGAGAAAAAGCGGCCCATTAAGTTGTAATAAAATTAGTAAAAAAAAACAAAAAAAAAAAACATAGTAGACTAAGCCCAAATTGGAATTCGACTCCCAGATCTCAATCGCTGCGCCCATAGCCCTTGTGCTACCCAGACATCTCATCTTCTTCTTTATGTGCCGTGTGCTCTTAGTACGTAGGTGATTATGGCTCTCCACAGTTTCCTATGCTTTGTAGCTCTTAATAATATTTGTCTTTCTGTTATTTCTATTAAACCCTGTTCCGCCATTCATGCACTCAAGCTCACAATGTTATGCGTTGTTTTCCTCTGTCCCTCTTCCCTTTCAATATCTCCTATGAGTATCAGATTTTTCAAGCCCTCTTTTCTCATTATGTGCCCTCATACTGCAGTATATTGTCTAAAATTTGACGGGGGAGATAGTATGAAGTATATAGCTATCGTAACACACGTACGGAGAAACGAAGTTAAGAGAAGGAATAATCCTTTTCGTGGTTGCTTTGCATTTGAAAAAAGAAGCCACTCTGACAGGACCGACAATTGGTAACAGTACTATATCACGATCGATCGATATTGAAAGCCTCGCCAATTATTTCCCACTGTTTCATGCTCTAACAATGCAACAACGAGATAATAGCTTTTGATATACATTTACCAGCTTAATTTGAACGTACTTTTCTCTGCCTACCCTTCTGTTGCGATGGGACATGTCTCCCATCTCCTGTCGCCCATCTCTATTCCCCTACTGGAAGTAGCAGTAGGAGGAGAGTGATTAAATGCTGCCGGCTTTGATAACAGTCGGATACGCAGAATACCTTAAGAAGAGTTCAGTGTTTGCAATAGCTATTTTTTGTTGTTGTTTTTTTAATACTAGACTTCACTCAATAGAAAGCTCGAGAGCCTTTTACGGTAGAGGGTTACTCTTTTTTTTTCTTTTTTTTTAAACAATATTCACTCGGATTTACCTGATTTACCTGATTTACATATGGGTAATGCAGCTCAGGAGACCCAAGTCTAGTTGGGCCCTCAAGAGGTCTCTAGTCTTGAGCCACTGATAAAACAAATAAAAAAAAAATGTAAGATATAAAAACAGAAGTGACTTGTTTATTTTCAAATTTAATAGGGCATCTTTGAACTAATTTGAAACAATTTAGAGTATTTGATCACAACTATTTAGAGTGGGTCTTTTAAATTCGATGGAGACCATTGAATGGGCCTCATTGAGATTTTGATGCTTTTTTCATATAGATTTTATATAGATTTTGATATAGATTTTTTTTATAATTTTTTATATAGATTTTATATAGATTTTTCATGTAGCTTTTTAAAAAATTTTTGTACCATTTTGTTGTAGTGTGTCAAAAAAATATATCCTTTTTTATAGACACGAGGCGGGGGGGGGGTGAACATGCATAATGAATCCCCTCCCACTCTCTTAGCCCAGGGGCCTCTTAAGTCCTAAATCCGGCTCTGAGTAATGGATACAGTTCATGAGGATATGTGGGGAAGATAACGGTCAACCCTAAACTTGAACAGATTAAGATTGTAGTGACTGGGGAAGCATCTTCTTGGGAGTCAGAGTAGCTGTTAGAGGGGAACTTACATCTCACTAATGGAATACGAAAGGAGATAACGATGGTTCGGATGTGTCTGGCATGGCGGTTGTTAAAATGGTAATGATGACTGAGATAGGTATGAATAAAAGAATACATGATAATTCGAAGTGTTATATTAGCTGTTTCCCTATAAGGAAACATTTCGCATTTCAGTTGAAATTTATAAAATCTTTCTCTTCTAACATTTTTTTTTTTTTGGAAAATCTTTTCTCAAATTCAGTAGTTGTAGCAAGTAAAACTTATGAGAATAAGGATTTTTTAATTGATTTGTTTTTTATGGCTTCTCAAACTTTGACAGGTTATTTAAAGCCAGGAAATAGTTTTAGACTGTAAAAAATTTTCGGGAGAGAATAAAAATCTAGTGGCGCAAGTCTTGCTAATTAACCCATATGTGTGGAGAGAAAGTTGTGGATTAGTATGTTTTCCAAGTGTATTTGCGCGTAAGTGAATATAACGAACCCAACTGGAATTGGAATTCGGCTCTCCGATTAACAATTCTGAGTCGTTATCCATTATACCACACGAAAATCCAAGCTTACAGCACCTGGTATTCCCAATCGGTCACCCATCTAAGTACTGACCAGGCTCAACGTTGCTTAACTTCGGTGATTGTGCAGGAACCCGTGTAGTCATAAACCATGAGAATAAGAAGGGCAGATAATGTTTTTGTTATATACCGTACATATAAACACTATTGGGTATGTCGCAATCCTCTTAAATACGTTGGACACTATTGTAAGTTGGATTAATATGGTGTCTAAGTAGTCCATCACTAGCAGTGGTTTACCTACATCACGTCACTAGCGAGTATTGTATTTTTTGATGTTATAAAGATTAACGTTTCATTTCCAACATGCGTTTCGGTTATTCCTCATTCAGTGACCCTTTCTACGTTACATCAGTTTTATAAGCTGAATCAGAGGTTCTTTTAGTTATGAGGACAAATTAATTCTACACAAGACCTAGTTAAAAGTCCGCACGGAGTGCTAGCTTAAATAAATGGTTTGGTTATTAGTAATATAAAGGAAATAAATGGGTTCGTTATTAGTAATTTAAGAAGAAGCTAGAAAATAGTCGTCTCATTCTACGGCTAATTCTTTATCTTTACGAGTCAAATTAGAAACGTCCTGGGTATGACGGTAAACTACATCCGCGTCCTGGGTATGGCGATAAACTGCATCCAACAGCAAGGTCTCAGATAATGTTTTCAGAAAAATAATGTTGCCAGCTCTAAGTTTTTGAAACAATAATGTTGCCAGCTCTAAGTTTTTGAAACAATAATGTTGCCAGTTATACATTTTTTATTCCATACAAAATAGGCATTTAAAATTCATATAAACTGTATTTGGCATTAAATAACCCACAGTGGTTGATATGCCATAAAACCCAAACAAACAAACAAACAAACAAACAATCAAATTAGAAAAAAATAAAATCTAATACCACTGCCATATCTGGGCTGGAGAGACTCAGCCCTCACGTTGCAATCTCGATAATTTGTGGTCATTGTTCATCAGGCATCGACAACCATTCTCATGAAGAAGGCCGCTTTAGATATGGCTCATCATAACGCGGACTGCACTACTAAAGTACTCAAAGTAATTTTTCATTGAAAAAAAAAAAAAAACTCATTTTAAACACAAAAAACATACACGTATTTATCAGCCTACGAGATAAGAGATGCGGAAAAGCTGATTTTTCTTCTTTGGTATATTTTCTATAATTAAAAAATTGAATTCTTGTTTTAATATTATCACTGATGGTAATGCTATTGACTCACGCCGTTGCGTGTGATGTTTCAAAGTTATTCATTTGAGCATGACAAATTTTTAAAGGCAAATATATATTTCTTCTTCAGATAAATAAAAGTAATTATGAACGTTTCTTCTTTCTAGATATTAATTTTTTTTCTGTCTAATTTGACTCGAGAAGATAAAGAAATACGAAGAGAGTTATATTACGCACAAATACCCTTCGGATAGGTATAAATCCGCCTCTTCTCCCTACAGCTATGGGTTAATTAGTAAGACTTGTTTCATTAAAGCATTATCATCTCCACCCAAAAATTTTACATCCGAAAACTATTTTCTGGCAAATACTCTTGCAAAGGTATGAATCCACGTCTTCCCCACCCCCAGCTATGTGTTAATTAGTAAGACTTGTGTCACTAAATCATTATTTGCTAGGCTCCGCCAAAAAATCTTACAACCTAAAAATAATTTCTGGCTTTAAATAACCTGCAAAGGGTTGATAAGCCGTAAAAAAACGAATCAATGAATGCAATTTGCGATCTTGGAAACCAAATGTGTTGGGGTCTTCGAGGATAATGAGGAAAGTATCGAAGATTTTATGAAATTATTGTCACTCAATTTCTGAAAAAAGACAACAGATAATCTCTCTTTTAAATACTTTTTTTTTCGGGCGATCATGGCTCTTTTCTTTTCTTTATTATCTATGAATTTTCAATGCTTTCTTGTGAAAGTAGTACAGTTGATTCATATTGTTTTCTGCACAGTTTAGAACACAGTGTTTTTCCTTAGCTTAGACTGATTGCCCTCCACACAAAGGCCAAAGATAGGGAACACATCGTACTCTGCTATTTAACTCCTAGCTAGCGTATGATTCAAGGATATTTGCGTGAAAGTAGTACAGTAGATTAATATTGTTTTCTCTACAGTTTAGAACACAGTGTCTTTCTTTAGCTTAGACTGATTGCCCTCCACACAAAGGCCAAAGATAGGGAACACATCGTACTCTGCTATTTAACTCCTAGCTAGCGTATGATTCAAGGATATTTGCGTGAAAGTAGTACAGTAGATTAATATTGTTTTCTCTACAGTTTAGAACACAGTGTCTTTCTTTAGCTTAGACTGATTGCCCTCCACACAAAGGCCAAAGATAGGGAACACATCGTACTCTGCTATTTAACTCCTAGCTAGCGTATGATTCAAGGATATTTGCGTGAAAGTAGTACAGTAGATTAATATTGTTTTCTCTACAGTTTAGAACACAGTGTCTTTCTTTAGCTTAGACTGATTGCCCTCCACACAAAGGCCAAAGATAGGGAACACATCGTACTCTGCTATTTAACTCCTAGCTAGCGTATGATTCAAGTATATTTGCGTGAAAGTAGTACAGTAGATTAATATTGTTTTCTCTACAGTTTAGAACACAGTGTCTTTCTTTAGCTTAGACTGATTGCCCTCCACACAAAGGCCAAAGATAGGGAACACATCGTACTCTGCTATTTAACTCCTAGCTAGCTTATGATTCAAGGATATTTGCGTGAAAGTAGTACAGTAGATTAATATTGTTTTCTCTACAGTTTAGAACACAGTGTCTTTCTTTAGCTTAGACTGATTGCCCTCCACACAAAGGCCAAAGATAGGGAACACATCGTACTCTGCTATTTAACTCCTAGCTAGCGTATGATTCAAGGATATTTGCGTGAAAGTAGTGCAGTAGATTAATATTGTTTTCTCCACAGTTTAGAACACAGTGTTTTTCCTTATCTTAGACTGGTTACCCTCGAAAGCCGTCGAAAACGAACCAATCAATCAATTAATGAAACAATATTTATACAGGCTGTCTTTGTCACAGGGTGACGGGTTTTTAGCTGGTCATTGATTGACATCTCGTGAAGACATTGGGCACTTGTCACCAAAGTCTTTTCTAATCCCAAAACAACATAATTTTTCGGTCTCTGATCACAACTAAATTTTACATACTAAGCAACATTTCTTTTCATCATTATCTTTGTAATTAAAGAAGGGTAGAATTTGAAGTCAATATCCTGTATCCATTTCTGTAACTGATACATGATTCCAGTACCTCGGCTTCTGTGAATTGCAGTTTGAAATGAATGCGGGGAAATCTGTTACGCAGTGAAAGATAAGTTAAATCAACAAATGGTTGTTATTTAAAATAATCGATAGTGAATTACGCTTATCAGTTTGGCCTTATGAAAGGGCACATAAATCTTGCATTTGTTTCCGGCACTGAATCAAGCATCAAAGTGGGGGATATGTAGACGAAAGGAAACTTCCAAGTGTTTTTGTCGTTATTATCTTGTTAACAATTCACCAGATTTTCTTCATTTTGTTATTGTTTGTTTTCCTCCCAACAGACTGGCTTTCATTCGCTCTTCTTTATTACTAATAACATTTTGAATCCATCTCATTGTTACATCTTATCACAACACTCTGGCTCAATATAGTCTTCATTATTATTATTATTTTATTACTAGCGTCTTTGTTTATGTACCGTGTCCCTTCATGCCGTGGGCGATCATGGTTTTCAAAACCTTGCTGTCTTTTGTAGCTTTTAGTAAAGTTTGTATTTTTGCTATCTCTCGTAATCCCTGTTCTACCAACCATTTTCACAAGTTTGTTAGTCATCTTATTCGCTAATTTCCGCCGTCCCTCTTGACATGTACTCCAAACCCACTTTCCTCGTTATGTGCTCTGAAAATTTGAGTAATTTCTTTCTGATTCTAAGGATAAATGTTGTTTTTGCTTCGAATGTCCCTAAAACTTGCTCGTTGCTCACATGTTCAATCCACGGTATTCTCAGCATCCTGACCCAGAATCATATTTCTGTTACTACTATTATCATTTTTAATTATTTTCTTGGATTTCTGTTGTATACAAATTTCATTCCTCATCTCAACCAGAGATCTAAGGTCAGAAATGGCTTGTGAGCACAATCTTTTGTATTTCTTTAAGGCATGGGCTACCAAGAATTCCTTTAATGAGTCTATTGGAACCTTTTCCAATTAATCCGAGGGCTCCAACTATAACTGGAATTATTGATGTCTTCATGTGCCAAATTTTTGAGAAATTATTATTATTATTATTAGTAGTAGTAGTAGTAGTAGTAGTAGTTTTCTTCCATAATATTAGAAAGTGCTAGACAAAGTAAAAATAACCACTCTTAGAAATATAACCAATTTGCTTCCACTATCCAATACCATCCGTAGTAAATTCTTGAAGCTATTTGGACATATTAAAAGATCAAGTTAATGGCTTGTTACACCATGTCTTAAAGCGATAGTGTACAGAAAAAAGAAATGCCGAAGAAAACCAAAAGAGATCGATGGGTAACATCATTCTGTGCTTACCAACTAATGAGTGGCAAGCTCTAAATATGCTCGCTCAAGATCATAAAATATAGCAGGAAATAAGTCATGTGATTTCTTAATCTGCCGCAGGAATTATTTCTTCCATATGATTACTGTTTTTTTTTTAACGTTTTATGGTAAAAATGAATAATAATAATGATAATAATAATAATAATAGATTTAAAACATTTCCAGCTATGGATAATTAGCAGGACAGACCGGGTTCTATAGTCTTGGATGGCAACAGGTCTACCGCAGAAAGAAATGTCAACCTACTGCCGGAAAAAAAATCTGCCTCGTCAGTCATGTATCGAAAGGTACATGATCGTCTAAGCGTGTATCATGCATGGAAAATAAGTGATTGAATGAAATAATAATAATGAAAGTCCATCATGTAAATATTTAAAAAAGATCAAAATTCCTTTTTATTCTGAAAGTGTACCTCAAGTACTTGTGAATGTGCTCCGAGTCTAATTTTTATCGGCGCAGAAGGTTGAACCAGCCAGTCGGGTTCAGATTCCAGCCGAGTCGGTTGGGTTGCGTTTACTTTCGTAATAATAACCCCTTGAAAGGCATGAATCCATATGTTCTATCCGAGCTATGGACTAAATAGCAGCCTAGAGCGGGCTTTCAAGTCTAAGAGAATCGAAAACTTCGATTTAAAACCGTTTTACGACAACACGAAACCCCTTACACTATCTTTCGCAAGAAGTCATGGTAATTTCCAGTTAGTAAAGAGGCGTGATCACCTACAAGGCATTTAAATATAATTAAGTGTTACAATGAATAATTTCTTATGCTAATTAGCTGTTTTTTCTGCACTGAAAGAAATTTCTTACTGATAATCACCTGTTAGGTGATTATCAGTAAGAAATTTATAAATAGCTGATCTGGATTAATGCCACAATGTGCAGGACTCACCACAGATGATACCAAAATAAACTGTCATACTAGAGTTTCAAAGAAGTCAGGTGCATCAGTGGGCTGAATAGAAATGGTGTTTTGCTAGCTACCTTTTGTGGATTTCCAACTCAAAGAGAATGTCAGGTACTTCTCCCGCTATGTAAACAGATGATCGATTCAGCTACCCTTAGGATGCGCTCACGTGGAACAACCGCTTGCCAGGAAGAGACATAAGGGCCACGAACGAGAGAGAAAAGACAGAGTCTTTCATATCCTCTCGAGAAGACAAATCCACTTTTGGAGAACGACCTCAAAGCCGTACACCCTCTGGCCGATATTAATCGACGTATGGAGGCAGATTTAGACCCGTGTTCTTATTAAACTGTACAGAAATATCATTGCATTGACAAAAACAAATTTCTTATTTCTGTTTTTTTTTTTTTTTTCACATTGGAAGTACCTTTCCTGTATTCTAATTATTCATCCATAATTCGACTTCTTCGTTATGCAACGTTTATCCTCAGGGCATAGGTAATCATGGCTCACCACAATTTCCTGTCCCTTGTACATCTTAAGAAATTTTGTTATTTCTCCCTCTTGCTTTCTATCTGTCCCGTGAGTATCAGATTTTCCAAGTCCCCGCTTCCTTAATGTGTGCCCCAGAAACCTCAACTATCTTTTCCTGATGTTGTTGCACACATGTCCAGTCCATGATATCCTCAGCATTCTTCTGTTCCAGTCTCTTCTTCATCTTTGTGGAGATTGTCCAGCACTCACTGTCATACAGGATGACAGGTTTCCTCTCCTTTCATTTCAAAAAAGCAGAGATTCCGGTCTTTTTATTTCTAGTTTGAGGACACAGGAAGTAAGAGTAGGAGACTTGTCAAATTGCAGTAGAATTGTTTCAATCTGATTGATGGTGTCGTTAATTAGACCAACAATTTAGATTTGTTGTGTCAAAGTGTGTATATTCGCATGAGTGCATGCGGACGTGTGTGCGTGTGAGTATGCAGGAGCGTGTGCTTAGCCGAACGAGATGATATGTTTATGTTAAATACAATAAGGAAAATGAAATATTTATATTAATAGGAATGGAAAAAAATCAGACGGAAAGGGATTAAGTTAATCTGATTGGTTGGTTAATCTTGTTAATCGGTATATCAACCTCTATTTAATGCCGAAATTCAAATCTTTTTAACACAACTTTATGGCTTCAAGTAAATATATACTATATATAGGAATTCTTGGTAATTTTACTATAAATATGCTTTGGTTTATTTCGTTTTACGGTGTATCAGTATCAATGGATTGACAAGATTATTATGATAGGTTCGTATGAATAGAATATGTATTCTTTGTAAGAAATCAGTTTGTAGATCAAGTTTCATTGTCGTAAAGGGATTTTGTCGAGAATCAAATCTATTGCTGGTAATATTGTTTTCAAAAATATATTGTTGGTATTTTTACTATAAAAAATTATTTTTATACTTTCATAGTGTTTTGAACCCCAGTTTGCGTTTTAACTATTTGCCCATATCTGAGAGCCTAACATTTGCAATTAAGAGATGGTTCCACGCTCGTTAAAACCTCCAGTCAGAGGCCTTGCTGCCGGTCGTAGTTTATCGTCATACCCAGGACCTAAGCTGATCTGGATTAATCCCACTATGTGCAGGACTCACCACAGATGATACCAAAATAAACTGTCATACTAGAGTTTCAAAGAAGTCAGGTGCATCAGTGGGATAAATAGAAAAGGTGTTTTGCTAGCTACCTTTTGTGGATTTGTAACTCAAAGAGAATGTCAGGTACTTCTCCCGCCATGTAAACAGATGATCGATTCAGCTACCCTTAGGATGCGCTCACGTGGAACAACCGCTTGCCAAGAAGAGACATAAGCGCCACGACCGAGAGAGAAAAGACAGAGTCTTTCATATCCTCTCGAGAAGACAAATCCACTTTTGGAGAACGAACTCAAAGCCGTACACCCTCTGGCCGATATTAATCGACGTATGGAGGCAGATTTAGACCCGTGTTCTTATTAAATTGTACATCAATATCATTGCATTGACAAAAACAAATTTCTTATTTCTGTTTTTTTTTTTTTTTTTTTTTTTTCGACTCAGTGGGAATTTTGAAAATTAAGAGACCCCTACCCATACGACTCTGTTTACTAAAATTCCATGATGGCAATCACTGATTAAATGATTTTTTACGGCTTATCAACCCTTTTTCACTTTGATGCGAGTAACAAGCTTTTCTTGCTAGATCTCCGGCCATATGCCACAAAAGCATGTAAACTCATGTTTTAAAGAAATTAAAAAAATTGCTAGAACAATTACGACTGAGTAACGAGTTTTATCCTGACTGGATGTTCCATTCTTTCGGTCTAAGGCGCTTCGACGTGGTGTAATGGTTAGTAAGCTGGTCTCGCTTGATCAATTCCGACTGAGTAGTGTGTTCATTCCTCACAGTGTCTCGCTACTTTCTGCCTTGTGCCACATCTAAGCTATACTGAATAAATCATTATAAAACAATTTCATATATTTTTGGATAGTAAGAATTTTTTTTGCGATGAAATATTGAATTAATAATTATTTTTGAATAACAATGATGTTTGCTGATACCAGTCCTACTATTTAACCCATAGAGGAAATGAATCCACACCTTTCCTCATGTTATTTATCCGTAAGTGAATGTAATGAGAACGACTGGAATTCGAATTCGGCTCTCTAATTTCTCTATGATAGTAAGCAATGCACCCCCCTCAAGGGTTGACTGTTTATTGATATTGAGTGTTTGCTAGTTGTATATTCTGTTACCTGATTGTCGTGGAAAATGAAAGACGCCGCTGTCTTTTTTGATATCCTTTGTTTATTGGAGAACGAAGAATAAATCATACCAAAGTATTTGAATTTTTAACCCATGGCTTCCAATTTATTTCGCACTTTCCTGAATAACTCATACAAAGACATAAAGGAAATAAAAAAAAATTCTGAATATATTGTCTGGTTTAATGGACGAGATATTGTATTCAGAACTCTTGTCAAATTGCACAATAAATGACAGATAGAAATATTAATTGATATTTCGGCAATAAACAAACTACAGCTGAGTTTTCTTTTTTAAATTACAAACGTATAATTTTACCTCATTTTGTATCTGTTAATATTCTTGTAAAATGTCCGCGGTATCGGTGCAGGAGTATTGATTATAACATTGTTATCTTCCGCCGCACACCTAACTGAATTCTGAATCTGTTTGGGGTCAAAAACAGTTGTGTTCGGGAGCAGATAAAAGCCAAATTTTTAAATACTGATTTTTTTTTTAAACAAGATCACTCACTCGACTTGGAACCCTGGCGCAACACAATATTCCGCCTTACACTTATCTGCCAGTCACTTTGCGCATTCAAGACTAATATCATTGGACATATAGTGATTTTCAAAGCGAAGTTTAGATGTGGCACAAGGCCGAAAGTATGGAGCACCGAGTGAAGATTGAACACACTACTTAGTAATAACTAATCCATCGAGACAAGTTTGCTAACCATTACACCACGTCGAAGTGCCCAAAGTATATTTCGGCATTAAATAAACAAAAAAAGGGTTTATAGGGATCTACTAAACGTAACTTAGTTGTGGCACAAGGCTTGATTAAGGAGCACTCACTGAGGATAGAATTCACTACTCAGTTACAATTGTCTAGTGAGACAAGCTTGCTAACCATTACACGGCGTCAAAGTAACCTATGCTTTTCTAAGAGTAGCAGAGATGTGGCACAAGGCTGAAAGTGTGGAGCACCTAGTAAGGATCGAAAACACTACTCAATAGTAATTGATCTATCAAGACATGCTCTCCAACCATTACAGCATGTTGAAGTGCCCAACGATGATTTTTAGCTTAGATATGGCACAAGGCCGATACTGTGGACCGTACTTACTACTCAGTCTTAAGTGAGCTAGCGAGACAAGCTTGCTAACCACGTCGAAGTGTCCCAAAATGATTTATTAAGCCTATTTTATATGTGAGACAAGGCCGAAACAATGGACCTCCCAGTGAGTATCCAAGTGAATACTCAGTCGTAATTTATCTAGGAAGACAAACGTTTTAACCATTCCCCTACGTCGAAGTGACCAGTTTTCGAAGCCATATATAATCTAAGATTTCAAAGGCTACATTAAAAGACATGAAATTCCATTCTTCTTCGACGATTGTCGCGATCCTCTTTATAAATTTTTCTAACCCTCGTTTCGACTCTGGTTAATAAATAATTATATTTCTCTTTCAAATGCTTTGTTTCTCTTCGTGTACTTGCCTAGAAAGAGTGCAAACATTACTTTTACAGTTGTATCTGTACGATATTTGAAGCAGGTGAGCCTCCCAAATTTTTGTTTTGTCTTCCGTTCCAGTCTCGGACATAGTTTTAACACTTCAATCTGGCTAATCTGCGATTGTATTTAAATCTGAAGTCAACAGTTTGTTAATCTGCTATTGAATTCTTCGATTCTGCAAAATCTTTCATTTTTGCTAATCATTTCACGCAAAACAAGAGGTTACTGAGCATGGAAGAAAACTGGAACACGTTAGTGAGAAAAAACAATAAAGAGCAGGTTTCAAAATGGAGATAGTGACTCACAATGCATTTAAATCTTTGCAAATCGTAGTTTTACAGGAAGAAAAAGAAACCGAATAAGAGTTGTACAGGCGAGAAGTGCAGACGGGAATCGAAGCAGAACGTGGGGGTGTTTACCTAGTCGGTGAAAGATCACGTCAGGACCGTCGTTGTATGTTTACACACATATTTCAGAAGTAAAATTATTTTATGTAAAAACATTTCATTTTCCCCTTTTTCAATTTTAATATGATTTTTCCAGTCTTTGGAACAGCCAAATAAGCAAACATACAAGCGTTAAATTATTTTAAGATTAAATGTCAAAAATACTTCACACTGTTCTTATTAAAGTAAAAATTGTGCTGGAATTTGCATTATTCTTCAAGTTAATTTTCTTTTTCTGTATTGCTCTAGAAAATATCTTGCTGCGATTGCCTTATATTGCCTTATTACAGTAAAACACCCACATACAGTAATCGGATTATTCTAATTTGAATCAACTGATGTGTTGGTTTTTATAATTATCCACACACTTTAAATGCGGTGATAATGTTGCAAAATTCCAAAGATATTTAAAACTGCATATAGTACTGAACTTTGTATATACTTTTTTCTTCTTAATTTTTATAAATTAGACAATGATAAGTTAAGAACAAATAGGAAATGTTTATCAAATAAACATGTTTCACTTTTATGAAATCTTCATCAGACAATAAGATATGGCGACAAAAGAAGAAAGAAGTTCTGGTATTTTTACTTTTTTGCTGTTTGATTTCATTCCTTAATCAGGTTTCACTTACATTCGACTTGTTAAACAAACGTTAGTATAATTTGTGGCGTTCCGAATTCAAGTAAAGACGACGCGTCCAGCCGAAGAAATTAACGGATTCCAAGCCTAACTGAAAAACCATAAATTTTGCTTTATTTATGTAAGTGTGTAATGATTCTAATTTGTCTATGTGGCATTCAAATGGCAATCTATATTCGTAAGTGTGTGTGCGTGTGTAGATAGTATGTTAGTTGTTTTGCGCATGTTGATTTGGGAACGTTTTTACAGACATACCGTCTGTTTTAGATAAACATATATATTAGATTCTTTAAGAATAGGTTCAATAAAGGTTAGTCATGTAATATATTTGTGACGTGAGTTTCAAGTTGGCAATATTGTTATTAGTAATCCCTTGAAGTACTTAGACAATATAACAAATCAGAAACAATGCCTACTAATAAAATCACACAGTTATAGATGTTTTAATGTCGATCTTAACGTACTAATTTTTCTTTTCTTTTTACATCGATCATTACAAACAAAATACATGTATCCTTTGATTAACGCGTTTTCGATTAGTGCGCTGAAATTTTTATAGACCAAAATTAGGATAGTGCATACATAATACTCAATTCGTGCGGTAAAACACTCTTCCGTTTGACCATGGTAATTGAAAATTTATTTTTTAATACTTACCGATGTACACATTAGCCGCACTAATCGAAGGATTCCTGTACACGATGTTACACAGAAATATATTATTTACGCCATATATATATATATATATATATATATATATATATATATATATATATATATATATAAATTCATGAATCATTCATACAAAAAACAAATATAGAGGTTAATGATTTAAATGGCGAGAATATATCATCGCAAACAATATAAATAAGATACACCAACCCCGAACCTGTATATGAATGATATGATCCCTGTTTATAAATTCCAGTTGCATAAGGTTTTTTTAATTTTTTACAAGCTTTCGTCTGTTCCTACAGACATCATCAGGTATGGAAGTAGATTTTGTTCTATATATATAGGCAGCATGCACATACGTACGATCTTTTCCAACCTACATTACAAACACACACAACATTTCCAAACATGCAACAAGAACTTTTCTTTCTGAAATATTCTTCTAAAACTACAGTTTATTAAGCATTTCTCAGCTTTATAATTAATTCAACTTCAGACAAAAATATTCCCAGTCTAAGAGACATTACTCCAACTTCTACGCATGTACATCAGCACACAAATAAATACAAATGTTGTTTTAAAACCATTTTGTTTCTTCTCGTATTTCATGCTTTGTGGTATTTTACGTTTAATATAAATTGTATGGGCATGTTATTCACGCAGCCATAAGCAAACATCTACAATTGTCCATTCTTATTACCAAGTCACTACATTATGGTGACCTCCAACGTCTGAAACAGGGCGAGAGAAACAACTAGACCACTATATACTCCTCCTACCTATTGTGATGAAGGTCCAATCAAGAGCCCTTCGCAGGAAATCTTAAATGCCACCTGATAGGTTTGCTTTCAAGCTAGTATATATATATATATATATATATATATATATATATATATATATATATATATATATATAAGGCAAATACTATTAAAAATGACGTTTTAGCGACGATTAATTTAAATGATCGACTTTTTCAAGTCACGAATAATAGTTGTCAGACAAAAAGGAAATACAGTCATCATCAGGGTAGGTAGAAAAAATTAGTGATTTTAGTCAAATTTTGAAATGTCGTGACAACGCTGTTTTTTTTTTTGTTTTTGTTTTTTTTTCAAAACCGTAATATCTACTCACAAACAATACCAAAATACTCGCAAAATCAAATACTAGGTTGGTGCAAAAGTAATGTCGTTTTCTCACATATGTTACTATGTGAGAAAACGACATTATTTTTGCACCAACCTAATAGTAAAAAAAAAATAGACCTTGTAGCATTACTGATACAATAAAAACAACCATCAACAGATATAAATAATTATAACGTAAGAATCATCATCATTAAATATATATATAAAAAAAACACACGTAACTTGCTGACGTCACAACACTCTCTGCTTACGTCACAACATTCATCAGTGTTACTTCAGATCCCAAAATACGCACATACATTTCCATCACACACTTCTAACAGCTTATTTAAAAAAAAAAAAAAATCATAGTGTTGTTACACCATTTCAAACTTTTACTGAAATCACCAATCGTTTCTACCTAATCTGATGATGACGTTATTTGGAAAAGTCGATCATTAAAATTAATCAATACTAAATGTCTGTCGTTTTTAATAGTATTTCCCTTAATAACATTCGTAGCCTAAATACACAGAGAAATATTGAACATTTTCCAGCCAAATGAGAGGATTTAACTTGGGAAGCTCTAGAAATGTTTCCACGTTAGTCCGCATGTTTTTAAAATCTACGATTCGACACTCAGAAGAAGTTAGCTTTTCCGAATCGGTTGAATAATTTTTCAAAGCGTTTCAAAATGGCCGCATTTGTTATAATCTTGTTTGGAAAAGTTAAATTAATTCATCCTGTAAATATGACTCTTAGAATTAAGTTTCATTTCTGCCCATTTTTCTGACTGAATGGAGGCATAACTGCTCGTCTAAAGAAGAGTTTGCAACGTTAAAAATAAATAAATCAAATAAAAATAACGGGTAACAGCTTTCGTAAACTGATTATGTCATTTTAAGAAATCTTCCATTACGATATCTGGACGCGATAATGTTTCTGTTTTTTTTTTCTACTTAAACATGGATCCAATTACCAGCCTTCGTCTGCCCTGTTTATACATGGGAACTCAACCATGTAATAAGATATATTTGGAGTTGGTGTCGTATTAAAAGCAAACAGTAAATATCGAGAGAAAATTATTTAATCTACACTATATTACCATTATGCGTGTGCAGGTAGAGTAATGGTTAGTAACTCAGAAAGCGGAATCGATATGTCGAGTTCGAATTCCGACCGAATTCATAACATTCAGTTTTGCATAAATAAAAAATCTATTGCTTATTTTCAAATCTCTTGATTAAATTGCAACGCCTTGAATTGACAGCTAGTCGACGAGTAGGAAAACACAGAATTTAGGACCCACCAGGAGCAGCATAGGCCCCTTCAGTCTATCTTGACCTAGGCACACCATTGCTACTATTGATGCAGGACAAATTATCCCCCCCTACGAATCAGGCGGGATACGGGACTCGTGACATGACGATAGTATATTATAGTGCCTACAAAGAAATAAACAATGAAAATAAAAATGTGTTCAGTTACATCACGTAATTTCGAGCCTTCTACTTCAGTCGCAGCAAATAACGAACTTCTGCTTTCGACAGCGAGACACGCAGATATAGCAACTTAAATTTTGAGTCTGGAAACACTCAAAGTTTTTCCCATATCAATCAACAGTAATCGCTTCTTCGACTTAAAACATTTGCTGAATTTGTACTTATTCTTTTTTCGTTAGATAAAGGTATAGGTTTAATTATAGAGGGAGGATGATTAGATTTAGGGTGTATATATAAAGGATTTTCATAAGGTATGTATACATTTTTCATTAAATCTAATGTTATATCAAGGAAGTTTTTTTAATGTAGTGCTTAGCGTAATTTTTAAGTTCAAGTTTTTAAATTCTTTATATAATATCTTTTTAATTTTATCGATTTTAAAGTTAGTAGAGTTCTTTATAACCATAAGTCTATCGTCTCTGTATAAACCAATGTCAGTTAAATTAATTTCACGGTACGCTGTCAGATTGTATAATATAAAAAGACCTATAAGGTCAGAAGACTCAGCTGAATCTAGTGATCCGAATGTAATGTCAAAGAGGTCATAAGAATTTTTGATCCATTACTCACCTTTATGTATCTGTACCGATTTTTTAATCTATTTTTCGAACGTAACTCGTAACTGATAAAACAATAGTTAATAAAAATGAACACGCTACCGCCCCTGTCTAAATGATTGGATTTGTCTGTATCCTTGGAAACAAGTAATTATGAATTTATATGTGCGTTTAAAGCTACGTAAATTTAAAAATAAGTTATTCCAAAATTTGTTTCAAGATGAAACAGAACTAATGCTTTTAATTTAATTATATAATTAAATTTGAAGATTTTAACTTCGGTTTTTGAAATATAGTTATTACTGTGTAGCAAAGATTTTAAATCAGTTAATTTATAATATTTATGCTCTGTAAATTTACATTGAACACTGTTTTGTAAAAATAAAAAATATAAATAAAAACTCCGGATTATATATCTTACTGTTCTTTCTTTTTATTAATATATATATATATATATATATATATATATATATATACTTAAAGAATATTGCTCTACTAAAATTAATGTCACGAACGTCGGAATTTATATTCGATTTGTTCTCATTTCATATATATATATACACACACACACAGATAGATAGATAGATAGATAGATAGATAGATAGATAATGAACACAACTAGAGAGATTATAAGCAAAACATAGGTATGAAATTTAGATAAATATATATGACCGAGCTGAAATAATGAAGAGACTGTTATAGATGTACTTTGATTTAAAAAAAAAAAGGTGTATGTAACAATACCCTTATACACATCTTGACATTGATATGCCTTCATACATTATCAAAGACGTGGGGGCGCACCCACTCACCTAACCAACCATCTGCCGTTGCTGGCAGATACCGTTTCCTTTGTCTGCATTTTATAGGCTACGTATTTGGCATAACTACACATAATGGACTCGAACGCCTGTCTTTTTTACTTCTCATCTCAGAGATATTCACTGAGAAAAAATCTTTAATGGGAGTCTGAGACTTACGGTCAAAGAATGCAAAAATTACTAGTTCTGTGCAGATCACTGTAGTTAAACAACATCAAGCATGATCAGTACAAGAAGGGTGACTGCTGTATTATTTTGTGGCTTAACTAGCGTTTAGCGATAGTTAACCAGTTTAGCATCCAATGCAGCTCGCTAGTGACTTGAATTTTGTTGCTTATTGTGTATCCCGTTAAATCTAGTTTATGGATGAACTATCTCGTATATCCCAGCAGTGTTCCATGTTCGAGCCCAAGTAAAACCAAACAGAATTTAAATGCTGATTTTCTAGTTATATTAGTATTCCGACTAACATATTCATCTTAGTTGAACTCGCACCGTTTCAAACCTTGTACCCTTCGGTTTTCTTCAGGACTCTGTCATCGTTGATTGATTGATTAATTTGTTTGTTTAACGGCATATCAACTCCTTATGGGTCATTTAATGCCAAAATTAAATTTTCTTGGGAGCTTGGAAGTAATAAATGTATCATATATATTATTCTGCATTCACAATTGAATACATGGTAAATAATACACAACTTGTATATACCTTATGTTGTAGTTTTGTTGAAGTTATATTTTGGAATACAGTTTGATTTAAGAAATTGTCGGATATTATATGGATTAATGCCATGAAAATTCTTTCATGTTGACTGTTTGGTTCGTTTAACGTCATGTCATCCTGTGTGGGTTTTTAATGTTGAAATCTAAATATTTTGAAGAATTTCATGTCTTCAACTAAATATATTTTTAATGCAATCGCATGCTTTCAACTACAGATAATATGTATTGTTGGTTATTTTGCTTTAAAATTATATTGTTGGTAATTTTACTATAAATATGCATTGTTGGTAATTTTTTTTATATAGAAATATATTGCTGTTTTTTTTTTACTATAAAAATATATCTTTATATTAGGTTGGTGCAAAAATAATAACGTAATAATGTCGTTTTTTGACGTATTTTTTAACGTCAAAAAACGACATTATTATGTCATTATTTTGCACCAACCTAATACTTTCGTAGGGTTTTGTTTTTGTTTGAAGGCTTCTATAGCTGGGACCCTAACAGGTGTTATCATTCTGGGTAAGGGTGGAACTGGGAACAACAGCAATTGAGAGTTGATTCCACACCCGCAAAACCTCCAATTTTCCGCTCAGAAGCTTTGCTGCCGGACGTAGTTTATCGTCATACCCAGGGCTGGCGAAGCAGGCGTCCTCTTGGGTTCGCTTCACGGACCAACCCTCTTTTTACTTTACATAAATAATCTGATTATTTGTGAATATCTATACTGATGATATAACGATATATGGTCAAAACTAGAGATGACCAGAGATTAGCAGCTGATCTCTCCTCTACTCTAGCTCTAGCATATCAGCGAAGGAAATATGGCTGATTACATTCAATGCCTCAAAAAAAAAAAACTGTAGTTACATTACATTATCAACGATCGGACCCTCAACTATCATTAGTCACTATGAATGGAGACTCCCTAAAGGAGGCCCCGTGCTTTGGGCGACTACTCGGCCTCAGATTCAATCCAGACCTCGTACGATCCATCGCTAATGTTACAGGAAAAATGTTCAGTTCACTGGACCTGGCTCCTTGTGCTGTCTTCTTACAAGGGAAACATTAAGCCTAAAATGGAGTACTGCTGTCATATTTGGGGAGGAGCTATCCAAACCTCACTTTCCAGTCTCGATAGAGTCCAAAAGTGTCTCCGCGTCCTTGTGGGTAATAAATTATTTCTCACCATACAGCCCCTCTCTTACAGTCGGGATGTCACAAGCCTTTCACTGCTCTATCGCTACTTTCATGGAAATTCCTCAGACATTCTTAGTTCCACCAGTTCTGATCTCCACGGCTATGACCCGCCATGCTACACACATTGTAGCAAACTCATTCCTTCTGTATTCTATTGGTGAGAAATAAGTTCCACTCGAGCAGCTTCTTTCCGCGAACCTATACTCTGTGGAACCGACTCCTAAGAGTCTGTTTCCCCGATCATTCTTAATCTGTTCAAGTCGAGGGTTAACCGCTATGTTCTTCATCTAAACTGTGCCGCCTAGTCTGTAACCGTCTACCTCGAGTGGCCCCCGGGCCTTCTACAGGGCGAACCACACTGTGAAAGAAATCTAGTAAGTATTTTAACAGTGGATGGAAAATGCGGCACTGAAATCCAAAGGTGCATAGCATTAGGGAAAGTTGCCTTCCAAAATATAAGCAAAGTATTAAGAAATATGAAAATTTTGTTACAAACACAGAAAAGAATATTGAACCGTTACATGATTTCTGTCCTCATATATAACAGTGAATGCTGGACAACCTCCTCACGGATGAAGAAGAAACTTGAAGAAACAGATATATGGTTTCTAGGTCACATCATTAAGGAAGGATGATTAAAAAATTTAACACTTTCAGGACATGTTGAAAGAAAGAGGAAAGCCGTGAATAAGAGTTAACCATTATCTTTCTCACCTATCCGCAAAGATTGTGCCTAGTATTCTGTAATCCTCTACCTGGAGTACCTCCCAGGCATTGTACAGGTTACACCACACTGTAAAAAAAATCTTTTTTCTCTCACATTCACCTATAGGTTAAATAGTGATGGAGTAGGTTAACTCTGAATTAAAAACTATATAACTATGGCAACTCGCATAATATACAGCTATGGAAAGGATTATGCAATTCACAATTAATCACGGAGCGAGACTGCGGAATTTATCATCTCGGCTGTTGTCAATGAATGTCTGGATTCATTCCAGAAGTGACATCAATTAACGAACATCTATATTCTCTACGCCACTGCCTGGGCAGGAATTAATAGTGTCTTCTGGGAAACTTTAAATCCAATATGAGATTACATCGAGTTCGATTTATTGAAAATATCGCTCTTCCTCATCTTAAACACAATTCTAAAAAGACTCGTCAAGAATTCTGTTTCCTACACTAAAACTCCAGTCAAGTAGATACATACTTACCTATTTTTCCTCAGTTGTTACGAAACCAAAAGTATATACACTC
>OZ010598.1:62380391-62402891 GCA_963932145.1 Acanthosepion lycidas | reverse complement strand
TATATATATATATATATATATATATATATATATATATATATATATATATATATATATATATATATATATATATATATATATATATATATATATATATATATATATATATAGATAAATTAATTAGAATATATTAATATAAATAATCACAACAGTACTCAGAATAAACGTAATAATAAAAAGAAAGATTTTGTGGTTCAATCCTCCTTTTAATTTAGCGGTAAAAACAAAAATTGGCAAGATATTTTTTGATTTATTAGAGCAACATTTCCCCCAAAAAACTGAGTTACATAAAATATTTAACAAAAACAATGTAAAACTTAGTTATTGTTGCATGCCGAACGTAGGGACTATAATAAATGGATTGAATAAGAAAAAAACTAGGAATAATCCATGCAGTAATCCTCCTACTTGTAATTGTAGAAACAAAAACATCTGTCCATTACAGGGAAAATCTCAGCAAGAATGCGTGGTTTGTCAAGTGAAAATTTACAAAAATAGCGAGGATGCTAACTCTAAAACATACATAGGTGCTACTCAGGATAAATTTAAAAAAAGATATTATAACCACACGAGTAGTTTTAAAAACGAAAAAATTAAGCATAGTACCACGCTATCTACCTATGTATGGAAAACCAAACAAGAATATAATATAGACCCCATCCTTAAATGGGAAATATGAAAAAAAAGCCCCAAATATAAAGCAGGCCATAAATTTTGTAAATTATGTGCAGAGGAGAAATTAGCTGATACTAAACTGAAATCCTTAACGTATGTAGGCATAAAAAAAACTTGGCTACTAAACTAGACGTTTTCCCGCGTATTTGTCAACCACCTTAAGGTGTTTTTTTGTTTTGTTTTGTTTTTCCTCCCTCCCCATTTTAGTTGAATAAATATTTACCCAACTTAGGTCTTTGTGTTTGTGGTTCTTTGGTCACGTGGTATAATTTTAGCTATCGCCTATAAATATGCGTTTCTCTTTGGCTCGTGAGCCGAATTTTCCCTGACTGTTACGTCGTTAATTTGTGGTGTGCTTTTCTTTTGACAGGTGTTTGCCGAACGGCTGCTTGGACTTTTTTTCAGTGTTTGCCCCCCCCCCCCGGCTGCTTGGACTTTTTTCAGTTACATTTAAGTTTTTATATTTTATTACCGTTTTTCTTAATTTTTCTTGCTAAGACTGTTTTTAAAAAAAAAAGAACAAAAAAAAGATTTTTGATTTTTTATTTTCCTTTTTTACCCCCCTCATTTTTTTAATATTTACTACCGTAAAATTTTCTTTTTTTCTCTAGTTTTTCGCCTATTAATTTCCATTTTCTTTTATTTCTTTTTTAATTTAATCTTCGTTTTCTTTTGTTTATAACCCTTTCCTGTTTTTCGACTTTTTACCGTTAATTCTTTAATTCTTGCTCTATTAATATCTTTTAAGTTTTCGTGGTTTTCGTTTTCATATTTGTATTGTATATTTGTGTAGGTAATTTTTCTAAACGTTTTTTTCTGTCTATTTGTCCATTGATTTGTCCTTTTATTTGGATCTAACGTTTGTATTGTTTATTTTCTATTGTTTATTTGTTTTGGCGACAGCTATCTTGTATTTGTGACTAGCTTTGTCTGTTTTTCATATTTTCGTATTTTCTTTGTTTTTCTTTTTTGTCTAGCGTTTTCGTTTTTTTCTTTTCAAGCTCTCCTTTTTTAAATTTATAGTTTTTCGCCTTTAAGGCGAACATTTAAATCTTTCTATTGTACGTTTTATTTTTTTTTTGGTTCTTTCTGTGCTTTTATTTGCTTGTTTGTCTCGCTTTGTATTTTTTTTGTGATTTTTTTTTCTCGCCTTTAAGGCGGTTCCAAACCCCTATTTACCCCTCCCCTTCCTTTTTAATATTTAAAAATGGAAAGGAAGGAAAAAAAAGCACCTTCTTTTTTAGCCATAAAAAAAGCCAAATTTGTCCGACTATAGAAAGGCAATACGAAAGCATTTATTTAACCCCACCAAAAAAGACCCCCCCCCCCCGGATAAAGACAATATGAACGAATATCCAGCCCTTGAGCTTACTTCCACTAGCGAGGATGTCATCGCTGAAAAAAAAAGAAAATTCAGTAACTACTCGTATGGAGGCCAATAATGGCAATAACAAAAAAGAAATTTCTACGGAGGCCAATAATGGCCAAAATTCTCAAAATGACAAGGAAGTCAGAAATGACCCTCAAGATAAGACTGAGGCCGGGGAATCGCCCTCTTGTTGGTCGTCCCCACCAAAATGCATAATCAATTTAGCGGAGTTCTTGGAGCGTGCTAAGAGTTACGCTCACCTTGTCGTAGAAGGCGGACTCTTAGAAGACCCCCAAGAATTAAAGAAAATTGTGAAAAGAATAGTGTCAGTTTTCGTCGTCGACAAGCGTACGCGCAAAATTTGTCGCTCGACGAAAAACACAGTTTTGAAAACACTAGAGTCCTTGGGGTTTAAGCCCCTCAGAATAGTAAAGGAGCTAAATTTTTCATGTGGGACGTACAGTTGCCCACGCCGGAAGACTGCGTCGCCGCGGCTAGCGGCGAGCTAATAACAAAAGATTTAATAATACGGACGGAGTACGAAGGCAGAAGAAGGACCAGGGTAGCAGTATACTAGGTCCCTCTTCAGGTTATCGGGAAAGTTGCGTTTTTATCCCAGTATGGCGAAATTCTGGGCGCCTCCTGTGATAGCTTGAGCGGGGGGTGGAGCTTTGATATTATTCTGGATGAAAAAGCCTTCTGCTCCATCCCCAACTGTCTGGATGTTGGAAGCTTGAAGTTACCGGTCATTTTAACGGGCCGAAGACCGGTATGCTGGAGGTGAGGAGTGACTGGTCATCTCTCCTCCTCCTGCCCAGAGAAGAAGGCCTCTGGTAGTCAAGCTCCAGTAGACCAAGATCCCCCTCTGACCGCGTCTGTACCTTCCGCCTCGCCTGCAATGGGTGCACCAGCTTCCGGGACCGGGTCGTTTAATCCTCCGGTTGGTGTGACATCAAAGGCCACATTCCCCAAACAGCCTTCGCCCGCTGCTAGTGCAGTTGTGGAGAAGGGGGAGGGAGAATGGCTGGTTGCTGGTAAGGCCAGAGGAAAACGCCGGACAGCGGGTCCTCAGTCCCCTGAAGCCCCAAGGGAGAAAGGCACTTACAGCCCCACTCCCTCTGGCAACGTTAAGGGCGATACCCCGGCCTCTCAACTGACTTTTCAGGAAAAACAAAGGAAATTTGATCCTGGCTTCGAAAAGACGGAAAAAATTAAAGAGCTGAAAAAGCAATTGAATGCAAAAACAAAAAATCCAGACCCTATCCCTTCAACGTCCTCTGATCGGCCCACCACTTCACCGACAAAACGACCTTCCCCCTTGATATCACCATCCAAATCCTCTCCCCTCAGTAGAGATCCCAGCCCCTATAGACATTGGTCTTTTTATACCCCTCTCCATACACCCACTCCTTCCCCCGTTAAACAAAAATCTACTCCTCTGCATACCCCCAGTCAGTCACCCATTAAAAATCAGATATGCCACCTCCCGCTTCCAAGCGTCTAAGAAGTCCCACGCAGGAGCAAAAAGAAAAAAAAAAAAAGAAAAGGCTGATTTTTAACACGGGAGAGGAGGTTTGTCATATTTCCCCAGCCCATGCCGAGAGAGCCCGGGATTATGGGAACAGGTTAAAAGACCTGAAATACTTGCTATCCATTAAGCAGTTTGCGGACTTGGACATAGAGGTACCGCAAAACTTTCCGATGCACAGAGGGTCTTGACAGTGATAAGGTCAGGATCCGGTGCAAAGCAAATTTGGACTATGATAGACGAGGCCATCAATGCATATAAAATGGCTTTACCCATCGCGATCATTGAAAATGATCATTTAAAAAATTTAAAACAATTTTGTGCAAGGAGCGTCCCCGTTTAATTCACCGATCCCTGTATAGGGCCCTAAAACTGACATTTCCCTGGGGTATCGGCGGTATCTCCCAAGACGGCACCATCAAGACTGAGATGGGCCATGGGTCTATGTGAGAGGCTGTTGGTATTCTAACACCGACTATGTTTAAACCAGTAGTACAACCCTTATCTGTTTTCATGATGGCGCTCTGGTTAGCTAGTGTAAATGTCCGGGGCCTGAGGTCCGAGTCTCGCAGGGCGAGGCGATTTCGTGACCTTCAGCGCCTCGGGGTGAATGTGTGTTGTGTGAAAGAGACCCGGTTTTCTTCTCATGTCCGTGGGGACATTCTGTCTAAGTGGTTCGCCGTTTATTCAGCATGTTTTGATGGTCATTCGAGGGGTGTCTCTTGGCTAGTGAGCAGGTCTTTGAAGGCTGCATGTACCCTTGTCTTCGCGGATCCAGCGGGCAGACTTTGCGTGCTGGATGTTACCATAAAGGATAAGGTTCTACGTCTCATTGGGGTTTATGCGCCCAATATCCATGCCGAGTGGCCTCCTTTGTTTCGGCAGATCGCGCCGTACTTGACGACATCTCGTCGGGTAGTTTTAGCGGGGGATTGGAATGCTGTCCTTGACCCCGATATAGATCGTATAGGGCAAAAACAGGGTACTAACAACCCGGATGTGAAACCATTTCGGGACTTTATCGATGAGTTTGATCTTGTCGACAAGTTCCGGAATGAACACCCTCGGGAGGTAGCATGGACTTGGACTAATAGTGGCAACTCGGGCCCTGGGACGCTTGCGAGCTACCTCGACCGAGTCCTAGTTAAGAGAGTCGACGTAGGGCTCTTAGGGTGCCCAAGCTTCCACTATATAGTTTATACGGATCATAGGCTTGTCCAGGTACGTGTAAACTTAGATAAGCCTAAGGTTAGAATGTCTGGTTACTGGAAATTGAACTGTTCATTATTTGGTGAGCAGGGTTTCCGGGACCAGCTGCTACTAATGATTCAGAGGGAATTGACGGGGGCGGTTGTGGGAAACGCTTGGTGGGATAAATTAAAATCCAAAATTAGAACGTTTGCTGCCGATTTTAGTCGTCGGCTCAATCTAGATAGATTAGCGGCGCAAACAGCTTTAGAGGAAAAAGTTGATCGGGCCGTGAAATCCCGTGTTAGCTAAGGCAGAGTTGGCCTCCTTTCTTATCAAGAAGGATCAAGCTCTGGTAGTTAGGGCTAGGTTAAAAAGAATGTCTTCTGAGGCGACGAATATGGCCGCTGAACTGCGTGTAGAGGAGAATCGGAACGCGTCTAGGCGACATATAGCGTGCGTCACATTGCTGGATAAACGGACAGTGACTACAAACGCGGGCATATGCGAGGCCTTTCAAGATTACTTCCAGGATCTTTTCACCAGGGAGCCCGGTCTGAGCTCTGCTCAGTTCGACGCCTATTTAGCTGACTTTCCCTGCCTGGAGGCAGCTGAAGCGGCTTGATGCGAGGGTCCCATTACAGAGTCGGAAATCTGGGAAGCGCTGAAGGAGGTTAGCCTGGACAAGTCTCCGGGACTAGATGGTCTGCCCTACGAAGTTTACTTGAGGTTGTCGCCCATTTTTGTTCCTTTGCTGGAACTGATTTTCAACCACTGGATGAAGCAGGGATCTATACCTCAACGCTTCACCGGTGGGGATGGGTTAGGGAACTTTCTCCCTTTAACCATGTTAAACACTGAGTTAAAGATTTTGGCGAAGATCTTAGCCAACCGTTTGCAGCTTGTCCTGTCTAGTCTGATTGGCCCTGAACAGACTTGTGCTGTGAAGGGCAGGACTATTCAGGATAACCTTCATATGGTACGCTTGATCTTAGAACAAGTCGACAGTGAAGCCGCGCTGATTAATTTAGATCAGTCTAAGGCCTTCGATAGTGTTGACCATCGCTTTCTGGAGGCTGTCCTTTCGGCGGCCGGTTTCGGAGCCGACTTTCGCTCCTGGATCCGACTTTTGTATGCGACCCCCGGTGCGCTGGTGGAAGTGAATGGGGTAAGATCGAAGTCTTTCGTATTGTCTCGCTCCATTCGTCAAGGTTGTCCGCTTTCGCCTTTGCTGTACGTTCTTACGTTGGAACCATTCCTTCGCAAGTTAAAGGCGAATCCGGTCCTGCACGGAATTTCCCTGCCTGAGGCTTCCACCTCAGCCAGATATTCTGCCTATGCTGACGACGTTTCGGTTCTTGTGTCGAGCAGAGCCGAGATTGACGAAGTCAGAAAGGAGATCAGTGGGTATGAGATGATGACAGGGGCCAAGATCAACCGCGATAAGTCTGTTGGCTTGCGGTTGGGTGCGTGGAAGAGAGTTTCTCTTCCGGGACCTTTCCTCTGGACGGATGGGCCGATCAAGATACTCGGCGTCTGGTTCGGTCCTGATCTCCAGTTGGAAATGAATTGGTCAGAGGTGCAAGGGAAGGCCGAGATCGCGGTTAATCTGTGGTCTCGGAGGAGACTTTCCCTGAAGGGAAGGGCGGAAGTATGTGTTTCACACATCTATCCGATTCTCCTGTACCGACTCTCTGTACTTCCACACCCGTATGCCAGACTAATTTTGTTAGTCCGGGTCTTGTGTTCTTTCTTGTGGAGAGACAAGGCCCCTTTGGTATCTCGCGAGATCTGTTGCCTTCATCCCTGTGAGGGCGGTCTGGGTATGCCTAGCATTGAGATTCGTCAACATATGCTGCGCATCACCTTTCTAGACCGAATGTGTCGCGGATCGGATGAGGTGGGCGCCTTCTGGAAAAAAGACGTCCGTAAATATTTCCCATCCCTGAGAAGTGTGCTCTCGTGTGAGGAGGAGGCCGGCGGTAGACCCCGAGTCGAGTGCTCCTTCTACAGCGAATGTCGTCGTGCTCTGAAAATTCTCTTTCGGGCTTTGGATGGCCTCTCCAACGCCCAGTCGTTGTCTCGCAAGGCATTATATCAAGTGTTAGTTAGAGGGGCCGTTCAAGATGATTTAATTGACGAGCTCGGTCTTATGAAGCAGGCGGCTCGCTCGATATGGCCTTAGGCGCCTGGATTGAAATGCATCACTCACCTGGCTGGTGATTTGTGAAGCCCTCTGGGTCGGCAAGAGACTTTGTTCAGCAGGCTTGGGGAAATATCCAAACTGTCGTCGCTGTACGAGGGAAGTCGAGACCATTGGTCACGCCTTCTTTCAGTGCAAGGCGGTAGTGCCGTTGTGCAGGTTTGTTGAAGGCCTCATGGTTCGCATGTTGCAGCGAAAGTTTTTTGTCCTTGAAGCCAGTTCTGTTTGTAGCAATGTGGTGCCGCAGATGACGAAGGCCGAACACTATGTATTCTGTTGCTTACTAGGGGTTATGAGAGTCGTGATTTGGACGACGCGTCAGAAGGAATTCTATGAGGGCGAGAAGTTCACTTTTTCCCAACTGATCTTATTCTTTAAGCATCAGCTTAAAGTTAAGATCAGGACAGAAAGGCGGCGGCTCACCTCATCAGAATTTGGCAAAAGGTGGGTGAATCTTGCACGTATGTGTCGAGTAAAAGGGGCTGACCTTGAGTGGCACTTTGATGCCGGTTAGGCATTAGTATATTGTATTCCTGGGTTGAACATAGGCAACCCATCCGGAAATTAGGTTAGTGTAGGTCTTGTTTTTTGATTTTTAGTTTCTCTTCTTTTTCCGTAAACTTAGCTAGGGTGTGCTTGCTCATTGGTCCCTTTTATTTCTGTCGCCATTTTTTTCCCCTTTAGTTTAACTCCCTCATTTAGGTGGTCAGTGATGTCAGTTCTCTGGTGGATGCAGGGCGCCTTTCGTTTCGCTAGTGTGTTTTTCGTATTTGTTGTTGTGTATGAATGAGTGTGTGCCTGTGTGAATGCTTGGGAGGAATGAATGTGTTCTTTATTTTCATAGTCCCGCATCGATTTCGTCCGGTTAACTGATATTTCTGCCACATTTAAAGTTTGTGGTTTTTTAATTACTAACACTAATTTTTGTTTGGTTTCTTGTAAAGTTTTTGTCATTTTGTATATACTCATTGGGGATCTTTTTAAAAATTGTTGTTTTTATGCGCCTCCCCCACAGACAATATTTGTACATAAGGGGAGTATTTAGGATTTGCATTGAGTCAAAGAGGTATTTTGGTGGATGTAGTAAGAAAGGTATGGATAAATGTGTTGTTTTGGTGAAAGGAATATTGTTTTGTATGTTAGGTTCAGTGGTTGTGGCTAGCTAAGTTTTATATGAAGACAAGTGATGACCGTCCTTTACCCCAACCCCCTTTTTTGGCCTTGTGCCACATTTGTTGTATTTTTTTACAATAATAAATATTGCCGAACTTTCCCTGACGATCCGTTTAGGTGAAACCTAGGTAGGTTTGTCTGGCTCACTAGGTGTATCTAGGTCTGCTCTACGGTTGTATTGAGCTCTTTTGTTAGTTAGTTGTTTACTCGTATCGGGGTTTTTTCTTTGGGCTTCAGACCTGCATCTGTGCGATTTTTTTCGGCAGTAGTTCATGTTTGTAGCTCTTTCTTTTTTTTAAACTTTTTTCCCTCGAGATTGATTTGATTATTGGCAAATCAAAAATTCGAGGGTTTTTCGAAACGTGTCTAGTTATCTATATTTGTATATATATATATATATATATATATATATATATATATATATATATATAGTGTCCAAAAATGTACTCACTCTTTGAATAACAGTAGTAAGTGTTTATTGCAGCGATTATTGATTAGAAAATAAGATTAATGGTTTAAATTAAGAAATATTAATGTTTGTTGACTTACAAAGAAAATTAACGGTTTAAATTAAATATTAAATGAAATTAAAGGCATATTTATGAATATTCAAACTGACAACGAAGTCACGAAGGGAGTACGCTTTTTCAATCTATCTATCTACATATATATATATATATATATAGTGTAACCCGGATATAAGAGAAACCCGGATATGAGAGATTTTATCTGGTCCCAAATTAGAGCCATACTTACCTAAACAAAATAGACCAAACCCAGATATAAGAGAAACCCGGATATAAGAGACTTCTTCTTCGGTCCCGACAACTCTCTTATATCAGGGTTACACTGTGTATATATATATATATATATATATATATAATCAGGGACACCAAAACTCAAACTACCGCGCTACCTAGGCTTTGATAGTTCTCCTCAGGCAGGTAGAATGAACGATTTTAGTTGATTCCACCACCATTATGTACGAACATCGGAAGTTAGGGGATTCTGATAATACATCCGTTCTTTCATTTAGAAGTTCGTTCTTGTTTGCGTATGTGGCGATCGTCATACATACAGTAACTCTGCCCGGACTCTGCCCGGACTCTGCCCGGATTCACTATTTTTATGATCTTGCATCTTTTTATGATGGATCCAGGCCATCAATGGTTTCATTCAAAATTCCAGATTATAGTTTCTAGTTTACAAAGGTTTATTTTGATTCCTATTTCTTGAAATACTTGCCATTGGAAATATTGTTAATAGGAGTAAATAGTTTCTCTTATTGTCCGGTTCACACTTCTTCTCGATCTTTTGAATAGGAGAAGACTTTTATCCCTTGTTTCTTGTTTAAGATTGGGTTTCCGGTTCCTGTTAAAGTCTACTTGCACTCTACACTTCTAACTCTGAAATTGTATTTACTATTTTTTCTCAGTAGAAGTGGCTAGGTTCGTCTATTGTTCCTCTATCGTCCGGTTCACACTCCTCCCCGGTATTTGAACAGCGTAAAATCTGAAATTTTATCTACTATTTCTTTTTTTAATTTTTTTTTTTTCTCAATATGAGTAGATAGGTTCGTATCTTGTCCGGTTCACACTCCTTGCCGGTTTTTTGAACAGGATAATATGTTTCTCCCTTGTATCCTGTTTAATATTGGATTTCCTTCTAAAGTCTTTTCATTCTCTTTCCCTCCCAGTAACACCTTGCTTCTTAGTGGCATTATCGTCTTGCTTGGGGTGAAATGATTATGAAAAATATCGACGAAAGGTAGTGATAAAATCTTTCTCAAGTTTCTTGACTGATGTAGAATAGGCTGAACGAAGGTAAAACTTTTCCCATGTAGAATGTTCGTTTCGAGAAAATATGTCCGTTACGGTCATAAGAGAGGCGTCTATTGAGCACACTTTCTTTTACTGATCGGTCGAATACTCTCTGTGCTGTTTAAGGCTACATGGTTCAATGATAGTTATTTGCCTTCAAAGCCAATTATGTTCGTAGCAGCTAATCGCGCCATGACTAATAAACACAACTCGATAAGAAAAACTGCGCGTTGTTGTGCATATTAGTCATGACGCGATTAGTGAATCTGGTGACGCAAATGGAGCAAGTCCACTACGATTCGTCCTTTTCTCGTCACCATCTTGCTATTTACTTTAAGGAAAAACTTAAGGCTAAGATCATGGTTAAAAGAGAGACAGTCTTCGTCAGACCTTTGTGGTATGTGGGTGAATGCAATACCAATTTGGTCACGGGAGACCATCTTGACAAAGCGAACGTTGAATTACCTATTTCATTGGGATATCTTCAAATCTGTTTCATTTTCGTACATGAAATGTAAACAAGAGTGTTAATTTAAACGGAGTTTTTAAAATCTGATTTTATGTCTTATTACTATAAACATCATTTTTATTGGTTCATTGGGGCCAAGTTTTCACTGATAGAAAAAAGAGAACAACTTTTGTATAAATCGAAACAAACAACTTTTGTGTAAGTCTATAAAAGTCTGTGGTCTATAAAAAAAAATCGACATGAATACCGGTGAAGGTTGTTTTTTTTTTTTTGTTTTTTTTAATCTGGGATCTGGAAGCAAACATCTTCCCTCAACAGCTTAGGCAAATAGGACAAGTGCTTTAGAGTACTTTAATCTAAAATCCAAATGGACGTAAAAAGCTTTCTCCATCTGACTCTGTTCTTTTGTAGTTTTATTTCCCTTCAGACGAGATTAATGCAATTTTGTTTCGTATTATCAAAAGACATCAGCGTTCCTTTGTCGGTGGCTATTCACCCAGGAAAACATGCATAAAATAAAGCTTCTTTTTTTTAACGATTACTACATCTGTAAAGGGTTTATTAGAAAGTGCTTGAAGATTCGTCAAGAGTTTATTAGTAAGTGCTTGAGTACAGCCTAATTATATTTACGTTAAAAAATAACAGTCAGTACTAACATCTCAGCAAGCACTGTTCCACTATTTTGTTTTCAGCACTGAGACTTATTTTATATATTTATTTTTTGACCGGCTTCAGGTCATTTAGAGAAATGTTGATCAAGTATCAATCTGTAATGCACTTTACTGAACGCTTAGGAATACCAGGTGCTATAAACTTGGATGTGCAGGTGGTGTAATGGATAACGGCTCGGAATTGTTGATCGGAGAGCTGAGTTTCAATTCCAGTTGGGTCCGTATATTAACTTACTTGCAAACACCCTTGGGAAAGGTATGACGGCCCTCAGCTTTGGGTCAATTAGTAAGATTTGTTTCACTGATTTATTATTATCTCCTCCCACCCTTAAAAATCTTAGAATCAAAAATATTTTTGGTCTATAAATAACTTGCAAATGGTTGATAAGCCGTAAAAAACGAACCAATCTGTTGATCAAATACTGATTAGCTGCACATGTTTGTCTTTTAGATTTCTTAACATTCTCTGGAAAAAATGAGAGATCAGTTTATATATTGATTATAATATAGAATTGATCCCACACTTTATAGCCACATTTCTTGTTTATCAAATTCTGATTAGGTATGAATCCACATCTTCTCCCCCAAGCTATGGGTTAATTAGTAAGACATGTATCATTAAATCATTACTCCTCCAAATTTCTTATGATCTAAAAATATTTTCTGGCTTTAAATAACTGCAAAAGGTTGATAAGCCGTAAAAAAAAAAGAATCAATGAATCCAATTTGCGATTTTAGAAACCAAATGTGTTGGGGTCTTCGAGGATAATAAGTAAAGTATCGAAAATTTTATGAAATTATTGTCACTCAATTTCTGACAAAAGACAACAGATAATCTCTCTTTTAAATACTATGTCTCTTCGGGGCGATCATGGCTCTTATCTTTTCTTTATTATCTATGAATTTTCAATGCTTTCTTGTGAAAGTAGTACAGTTGATTCATATTGTTTTCTCCACAGTGTTTTTCCTTAGCTTAGACTGATTGCCCTCCACACAAAGGCCAAAGATAGGGAACACATCGTACTCTGCTATTTAACTCCTAGCTAGCGTATGATTCAAGGATATTTGCGTGAAAGTTAACCTAACAGACTCGGCCGGAATTTGAACACTGCACACCAGTTTCACTTACCACGCCGATAACCGTAACTCAAACTGACGGCACAAAGTTAAAATAGCATTAAAATTAAATGAATTTATTAGTTTCCCTTAAAATTACTCAGTTGTTTATTTCTACATGAATAATGTTGCGTACTTTACATCAAAATTTCTATAAAAATTAAATGAATATTATATATTATATTCACCTGAGAAAGGTATGACTCCAACTCATTTCCCCCAGTTATGGGTTAATTAGTAAGAACTGTATCATTGAAACCATTATTATCTCGACCCCACCACCAATTCGTACAATTTTAAAATATTTTCTGGCTTTAAGTAACAAGCCATAGAAAATGAATCAATCAATATAATCGGTTATGCCCTGTTATTCCCCCGTCCCTCTTGCTTTCAATCTATCTTGTGCGTATCAAATTTTCCAAGCTCTCTTTCTTCATCATATGCCCTAGAAATGTCAAGTGTCTCTTTCTAATATTAAGTATAAGTGCCCTTTTTCTTTCTATATTTTGTAAATGCCACATGTATACTGACATTTCTGTTGTTTCAAATATCATCTTCATCCGTGAGGAGATTGTCCAGCTTTCACTGCCATATATAGGAGGGCTGTGTACTCTCTTAGTCTATTCTTTGTTTCTAACGTATTAATCCTGTTACTTAATACTTTGCTTACATGTTCAGCCTATGGTTAATTTATGGTTTTTGACTTTTTGTGAAAATAATTGATATCATTTGTTATATTTCAATGAATTTTTATTAAAATTTAATGAAGGTGGGTTTAATTCAATTTATTTAAAAAAAAAAAAATGTCACCCCAAACACGAAATTTCTAAAATCGTATATAAGTATAGTATTACTATGACTTTCTGGAGCCTTCTAGAACTTCATGAAATCTTCTAGAACTTGTTTTTGTTTATTTGTGATTTTTATGTTATGCTATATCTCTAAAATTTTAAATGCGTGAAAATACGTAAGTCCTATCCAATTAAACCATTAGCAAATTGAAAAATAAAGCTTCTACAAGCTTCTGCAATTTTTGTAAGGTTGTATGTTATGCTATAGCTATAAAATTTTAAATATATATATATATATATATATATATATATATATATATATATATATATATATATATTTTAAGCATTTCACCCGTAGCAAGGCGGAAAGCCACTAGTACGCAAGGGGTTACAGAGGATTTGGAGCGAACGCAGATAGGAGTGATAGAAGGAAGGATGAGGAGAAGGATAGTGGATAGATCAAGGCAACTGGAGATGTCGATTGACATTACATTTGAATAGTTGGAGATTAAAGATAACAGGGAAACAGGAGTAAGGAAGGGAGTTCCACAGGTGAGAGGTGCGAAACATGAAGCAATTGGAGTAGAAGAGGCGGCTACATTTAACAGTTTCAACAGTGAAAGGGTGAGAGCGGGATGCCAGCCTCGTAGGACGCTTGAATTCGCGAAGTCTTGGAACCAGAGAAAACAGCTCATCGGAGCAATTACCATGAAAGTATTTGTAAAAAAGACAGAGACGGACGATAGCACGCATGTGAGAGAGCGACTGCAGGCGAGATGCCAGATCAGGGCCAATTATATTGCATATCCGTCTCTGGATCTTATCAAGAACCCCGAAGCAAACAGCGTTTTAAATACATAAGTACTGTCCAATTTCACCGTTAACAAATAGAAAAATAAAGCTTCTGATATATTTTGATGCTTTACCCTTATTACGTATATAGTAAATTCGAATTTTCGGTTAGGGGGTGACCTTTTTGAAGAACTAAAACAAATTAATGCCTTTTTCATTATTTTTGAAGAAAAGTTCATCGATTTTTGACACAGGAACAGGAGGTTACAAAAATTCCTAACCCTATTGGTCATAGTTGCAGTTTAGACAACAGGTTGGCTCCGTGGGTGTTGTAAAAGCAGAAACGTGCCTGAACGACAGTCTAAAACAGGGCTTAGCTCACCGCCCTAGTAGACTATCTTGTCTTCTGCGATTGACAGATGCCTCCGAATATTGACTGTGTACAGAGCAATATTTTATAGCAGGAGAGTGCCTACACGCTTGTAAAAGGAAAAGGGGTTGCCAGTGTTTATATGGACGTGTTTGCGAATAATTTATTTCGGAAGATAGATAAAACCAACACGTCTTTTATTGACACTTTTTCTGAGAAGAGAAAGACGTGATATTGAATGTTTTGTGTTATGTTGAATATTCTAAGGATTAAATAATAAAGGCATTGATTTACAAAATGTGTACAAAGCTGTTTATCGGTAACATATGAAGCTTAGCTGTTTTCGGTACCGAATCGTTAAATGAAAAACAGGGCGGAAAGATCGTCGTTTCTTACTTTGCTTAGCTTTTGAAAGGCATCTTTCGCTACCCCACTTCGCCTTTGAATTTCAGTGTCGCACTTTCTGTCCTCTGTTAAAAGAATTCCCAGATAGTTAAATTATTGTACTTGTTTGATTTTCTTATCTACAATTTGTAATTTGCATGTTGGGCTGTTCCTCTCCTAACTATCGCAGATTCTGGTTTATTGCAATTGATATATAGCCTTTTTTTTTTTCTTAAATTCCTCCAAAGTGCCAACCCATTTACCTGTCTTTAAAAGCAATATTTGCAAAAGATAACTTTGTACCTATGCTCAATCATTGACGCCAGAGGAATATGAAACTACTTCAGTTAAAACGAAGGCTTCAATGACAATTTAATCTTGGTGGTGGGATATGATGGTGAAACATTCAGGGAGGGTCGAATTCAGTATATAAGATTATTATTAGGTTGGTGCAAAAATAATGACGTAATAATGTCGTTTTTTGACGTATTTTTTAACGTCAAAAAACGACATTATTACGTCATTATTTTTGCACCAACCTAATAGTAAGTGGGCAAAAAGAGAGGCGGTTGAATTATCTAGGACGCATAATGAGAAAAGAAGGTTCGGAAAATCTGACACTCATAAATGCACGCTGAAAGCAAGAGGAATAGAGAGAAATAACGAGTATCTTACCTAACGAGCTTGTTTAGATAAATGGCAGAAACGTGAATGGGAGGGATAATAAAAAAAGACAAACATTTTCCGCGCCGATAACCGTTGCTAAAATGGCACATCAAGGACAAAGTTAAAATTGAAAGAAGAAAAAATAGAGAACAATGAAATGGAATAACAATAACAATTATAATAAAAATAATTCACATTTATAAAATGCATTATGAAATGGACTAAGTCCGACAATTATTTTAATATATTTTTGTTTATACGTTATTTTTCTATATACAAATATTTAAGTAAATGTTCTGTTCATAATAAACAGTATTAACAACATTTAACGGCCTGAATGTCCGAGAAATCTCAAGGAAAAATTTGTGTGCTCCGACAAGAATCGAACCTGTATCCTACACTGAACCGCCATTTAGCCTGGGAAGATTGTACTTCAAAAAACAGTAATTTAACTTTGCTAACCAGGCGCTTCCTCTGTAGCTAAATGCTATAACATGTCAGGCTATATGGCGGTTCAATGTAAGATGCGGGTTCGATTACTGTCAGAGAACTGAAATTTTTCTTTGAGATTCTGGCCGGTGAATGTTGTTAATACTTTTTATTATAAATAGAGCATTTACTTCAATATTTGAATCTATAAAAATAACGTATAAACAATATGTGTGTGTGTGTATGTGTGTGTGTGTGTGTGTGTGTGTGTGTGTGTGTGTGTGTGTAAATTGAAGTCAACGCCCAGAGGCGACAGTGTGTTCCATGCTTAAACGCAATTGTTAAGCCTTATGCGACTATTTATATATACAGATCAGTGATGCCTTGTGTGTAGTCTATTGAATTGTTATAATGGTTATTTTGGTGGGCGGTAACGTTTATGATTCTTATTATTCTAGAGGCTATTCAGTGGAAATAATTATAGATCCGGATGCAGTGTTTGGGTTAGTTATAGTGTTAAAATTTATTTATTGATTATATTGTTGCTGGTTGTTATTGCATATACATGTTTGTGTTTGTTTGTGTGTGTTAGGAAGATCAATGAAAATTGGCAAAATTGATTAACCTAACAACGTTCTGGTATACAAAATGTATGTATCATATTATCCAATATATATATATATATATATATATATATATATATATATATATATATATAGAGAGAGAGAGAGAGAGAGAGACTATTGAGTTGTAATAATTACGGATATGAAGGTGGTTATTTGTAGCTATCTTATAGTGTTGCTTGTTACTTTTTAGTCCTTATTTATTACTTATTTGTTGTTGATTATTATTATTATTATTATTATTATTATTATTGCCTTTACTTGTGTTTAATCCACATGATCCGAAGGCTGACTCCGTCCGGTTCTGACCTCAGTGTCCATTTTTATAGTCACATACCCTCTTGCACTAATATTGAGTGCTTTTAATCATAAATATAGCATACGCTAAAGCTATATTTTTTCATCACACACGCACATATAGAGTAATATATATATATATATATATATATATATATATATATATATATATATATATATATATATATCCCCAAATGAGAGAAAGACCAGATAGAGTAAAATTCCACTGTTTGGAGCATTTACTTTTAAAAAAAACTAGCTCAATACAAAGTCCAACAATACATACATACATACATACATACACACACACACACATATATATATTTATATATACAGAGAGAGAGAGAGTTTTTCCATTACCGGTAATTGTATAATTATGCAATGGTCAAAGTTTTCAATCAGCATCTTTTTAGCATGTTTTAGCTCTGTGATTATGTCTCGGGCATTATTTTATTATCATTCAGTGTGCTGTATTTTATATTTCCTCTCACACACATACACACACACATATATATTTGTGTGTGTGTGTGTGAATCCAAAATATCGTACATTGAGCGACAATATATATATATATATATATATATATATATATATTTCTGTTGTGTGTTTGTGTGTGTGGTGTCTTTTGTGCTCATAGATACGTTTCATTTAATTGCTTCATGTTTCTGCAATGTATTGTGAGGAACAGTTTCTCCTTCAGAAATATTGCTGTGGGTGTTTAAGGATCTGATTATATCGATAATCTTTTGGGAAGTGTTTGTGATTATTTGGATATTATTTAGATGGAATAGGTTGTTCTGGTTAGTGGATCTAACGGAGTTGGTCGGTAGTAATATGTATCCGTTCTCATATAATTCATTATTACGGATGATGTTTTTTTGCTGTTGTCTATTTATATGGCTATTGTAGGTTTTTGAATGTGTTTTCTATGTTTCCTCTTTAGGTAAATATTAGGGGTTGCACATCCTTTATGCTTTCAAATAGGAACCTATAATAATTCCAGATTTGATTTTAGAAGAGTGGATATATATATATATATATATATATATATATATATATATATATATATATATATATATATATATATATATGGGGGCGGTTATCACATACGGTTGACATAGAAAGAGTTTTGATATCGTCCTAATCTTTTAGAAACTGAAAACATTGCTTATGGAAATGCATTGAAGAAAAAGTCATCACACGCTGCACACATAATATATATATATATATATATATATATATATATATATATATATATATATATATATATATAGATAGATAGATAGATATATTGTCATGTCTGCCGACAATATTTAACTGCTAAGAGCTTAAAAGAATAAATAAAAATGTGCACAGCCATGATCGTCCACAGAAGAAGAAGAAGAAGATTTTGTTAATCATAGCCGAATTTGCAATTTATTATATACACTTGTCCGACAATTTTCTTCAGGTTTTTTTTTTTTCATCAGGTGTTGTCAGGGATCTCAATTGAGCCATGAAGATTTTAATCATTAAGTTGCAAACTTTCTAGGCCCTCGTTAAGCGAATCAATAACCTTTCAGATTCCCGAACGCCCCCACCCCCTACTCTTGAGTGAATACTGCACTTGGACGATTATTTACTAACAACAGTATAAAGATACAATGCGATTTTACTATTTACAGTCAGATTAATATTTTTCTGGTTACATCACAATGCTTCGGTTGCTGTACTCTCCGGTCTTCTTCAAATATCTGTTGAATAGGGTAACTTTCAAACCTTCTTCAAGTATTTGTCTATCTTGAGAAGCATCGAGTATTTCGAAGTGAACTTTTTACTCAGTCTACAGGCGTAGATTGTTCACGGTCTGTTTTTCCTTGTCACGTGATATCTCTTAGATTCAGTGGGAATAGAGCGAGTAATAACCTAACAGTAGTTTCCCTTTTGTAAGACAACAGATAAAGTCTACATTTAAATACGTTTTTTTATTGCTAATTCTATTTTATGCGTTAACAAAATATCAACGATCCTCTCTGATGAGTTGATCGAAAAGCTGGCTATTTTGGAGAAATCATATCTCTGCATTTGTTTTTTTTTTTGTTTTTTTTTGACACTTAATTTCAAAATGTCTCCGAAGTTTCAAATTATTACTACGAATAATTTTAAGAACCTTTTTCATTGAGAAATTCTGCACCACAAGAAGATATATTTTAATGAGTTACTGCATACATACTGCGAGAGGACAATTGAAAGCAAGGAAGATGCCGTTAAAGCCTGAAACTGCATTTCCTTTTTTATTATATTATTATATTAGGTTGGTGCAAAAATAATGACGTAATAATGTCGTTTTTTGACGTACTTTTTAACGTCAAAAAACGACATTATTATGTCATTATTTTTGCGCCAACCTAATACAATAGATTATTTACATTTAAGCTAATAGCTTCAACTTTATTGTTACTACCACAACTCTTCGGTCGGTGTACCACTGTCTTTCTTCAGGTATGTGTTGATCCGATTAACATTCAGGAAATTTCGAACTGAACCCTTTATTCAATAATGGCATCCCAAATTTCCAGGAATGAGCCCTATAAAAGCAGGTAATCATTAGAAATCTATTCTGCTTATTTTTCTTTTTAATCTAACAATAGAAAAAAATTTACTTTATAATAACAAAAAGAATTAAACCATTTTGATAATTTAATAGAAAATATTTATTTATTAAGATATTTCTGAATTGCAATTCTGTTCTCATTAAATTTATGTTCAGAAGTATGATGCCTTTTGATTCTAGTGTCATCAGCTGTGTTGTGGTTTCTGAGCAACATTCGAATCGTATCACTTCAGTCCGAAAGATTGAATGGAAGAACTATCAAATTTATGACGTGAAGATTTGCCATATTTCTTTGACTTCAAGATGATTTCTTTTGTTGGAATGAATTGCTTTTCACAAAAAAACCTCTTTCAGCATCTGCAGAACTTACAGCAATGGTACTAATTATATATTTAGCTATTATATATATATATATATATATATATATATATATATATATATATATATATATATATATATATATATTGGTGGCATCCCAAATTTCCAGGAACCGGTTCTATAAAGGCAAGTAATCTGTCTGAATCTCTTCTGCTTATTTTCCTTTATCAATTTGATATTGGAAACAAATCACTTAATAGTATCAGAAAGAATTAAAACATAGTTTCTTAGCCACGTTCGAACTGAATTGATGCAGTGCCAAAGATCTAGTGGAAGAAATATCAAATTTATTTGCCACATTTCTTTTGTCTGAAAAAATTATATTCATCAAAGAAAACCGTCTTTCAGCAATAGTATTAGCTATTTAAACCATACCAAGGATCTACCCAAACCTTGTGAGTGAAATTGAGTGGATGGAATAATTTGGGAGTCGTCGGTGGACGTGTTAGCACTGACTCTCAAGTCATCGTGACCGAGGGTTTGGGCGTAGTGGCTTTGTTCAGAGTGTTGATCAGGCCAGATAATGCGCCCTCTCCCAGAAACTGTAACTCAGAACAGCAGGTGGTCTCTGTGTCTGTTGAACAAACGTAAATGTGCCTGAGCAGGCGTATACTTGGATAGGAGCGGCCAGCGAATATATAGATTTCATGTCCACAAAGATTACAATCGTGATAAATTAGAAGACATAATTCTGTTATGTTCAGTTATTGGTAGTGATCGCACCGTTCCCTCAACACGACACGTTTGGAGCCAGGTTGTAAGGCTAATTCAGAAATCACGTCAAACCAATAATGTGATCAATTTACCTCGATCTGGTGTGTTAAAAGAAAGAAGTACTGACTGGCGCCTGATTCAACTTGCGCAGTAAAACCGCGTCGTTCCTATCAGACATCTTTGAGTTTCCTGAACTGATTTACAGGACGTGTGAATCGGGAGAAGTACCGTCATCACAAACCTCTGATTCCGCTACTTTTTGTCCCAGAAGGCCTGTTCTAAATTCCTCAATAACCCAGTGACATAAACGTGACACATTTGCCCAGCTAACATACCATAAATCGTGAATGATCATTACATGTTTCGTAACATATATTTGCTTGATGCTTTGACACACTTCGCCCGTGATGTTTTTAGCTGAATATCATTAGGGGTTTCGGGCTTTACAAAATCATTAACGACCCTTAACGACCAAGTTGATACTGATCGGATATCGACTTGCGTGCCATCCGTCAGTTATATATATATATATATATATATCGAGAAGTTATATATATATATATATATATATCGAGAAGATCCCTGTGTGTTAAGATCCTTGTGTGTTAATGTTCAATTTCGTACGAAACCACGGTCGTATATCTGGATTCATCCAATGAAATATTATTCAAATGTTTGGACTTAGCTTTTTCGATCATTCTTCTGGCCATTATCAAGATCGGGGACACACTATAGATGCTATTCGTTTTTAAATATGAAATAATTTGAAAAGCGATGTAGATTTCAATTATTTATTGGTATTAGTATTGTGAGGTCGAGAACCTAGTTTATGGGTTATTTAATTCTGAAATCTAAATATTTTGTAGGTAATTTTATGCTTTGAACTATAGGTATTTCGTACATAATTTTTTACTTTCAGGGTAAGTGTTTTTTTTCTTTTTTAAGTTATATGTTTTGTAGATCATAATATGTATTGTTGGTAATTTTTTTAAAGTGTATTGCTAGTAATTTCGCTACAAAAAAGCTATTGTTGTTAATTTTGTTATAAAATCTATTTTTTATATTTTTTTTAGTTTTGTATCGATTGACATTTTACTATAAAAATGTATTGTTAGTCAATTTTTAAAAATAACATATTGATTTTTTTTTTTGCAGGTGTGGGTACTATTTGTCCATAGATACTACCACTCCGGATCAGGGTGGACCTGGGCACAACAGGTAATTAAGAGGTGGTTCCACGCTCGTCAAAACCTCTCGATTAGAGGCCTTGCTGCCGGATGTAGTATATCGTCATACCCAGGACGGTCTTCTTTGCTGATCACTTCCTTCAAGATGATGGCATTGATGACTACATTCACTGCCAACTATTTGTTTATAGCTGATCGCTAACAGGTGTCAGTTAGGACCTGGGATCAACATCAGTCAAGAAATGGTTCTACACTGCTCAAAAACTCCAATTTCTCAATCAGAGTCCTTGCTTCCGGATGTAGTTAATCGTCACACCCTGGATGATCCGTCATTAATATAAAGCTGACTAAAGATGGAAGATGAAAAATATTCATGCCAATAGTAGCTTTATTCATAGCGGAAGAATGCTCAATATCCCAGATAGTGCGTTTTAGATATACGCAATGTAGATATAAGTATAAACACTACACGGTGACTATCAATTTCACGCTTCTATAACGACCTTAAAACAAGTACACTACATATAGTAATTGTAATGTTATTTTCAATGAATACCCGTGTTTGAGTAGACGCCCCGTTTACTTTAAACAATATTTCGTATACCGAACTGCGTACTCGAAAAAAAATTAATACGAAGGTATATATTCTTTATTAAGTTTTCTGGAGTATTCAGGCCGATAGAAGAAATGAATACTTTTTAAAATAAACGGAATGTCTACTCGAACACGGGTATCCATTAAAATAAAGTTTGAAGCAATAAAAATATGCCGCCTTAAAAACAATGTCAATTCATGTTTCGAAATTCATATATATATATATATATATATATATATATATATATATATATATACAAATGTATGCAAATATAAAAGATCGAAGTGTAAAATTTCAACGTTCAAAACATTAGTTTAAAACCGGATGCAAATACAAAAGTAGAGCAATAAATATTTATTTATTATGCATTGTTACATACACAATACAAAATAAGTAAAAATGATTTAAAAATGGAAGTAAATATCTTTCATATCCTCAACTTTCTACTCCTTACATATAGGAGAATGTT
>OZ010598.1:62325391-62377891 GCA_963932145.1 Acanthosepion lycidas | reverse complement strand
GTCACATATTTTGCATGAGATTTCTTGGATACTCAGGCCGGTAAATCTTGTTAATACTGTTTACTATAAACATAGCATTCACTTAAAATATTTGTATAAAAATAACGTATAAACAATATAGGGAAGGTTACTGAATAGAATAATCGAACGAAGGTTGGTAATGAACGATAATACTTAGGACAAGAACAACAGATATAAGATTCAACTAGTAGTCAACGGCTAGAAGTGAGTCAAGTGAATTCTACAATGAATCTCCAACTCTAGACCAACATACAGTATTTTCTACTGTATTTATGGGAATGGCGGCATACCCATTATCGTCTGTAGGTATGCTAGAACTCTCTCTCTTTTTTTTATATATATATATATATATATATATATATATATATATATATATATATATATATATATATATATATATATATATATATATATATATATATATATATATATATATATATATATATATATATATATATATATAAACAAAACATTAATTTTTTAATGGATATTTCAATACGGCATTATAAACGTTATTTTAGTGTTTGAGTTGTTTTCCATGTTTTGTTTTTTTTAATTATTATTTTTCTTAAACAATGAAATTAATATCAGCCGGCCTAGATAAAGAAGTTTTGCTAAGCCACTTATTTCGTACACCATCCTCCGCACGAGAAAACCCATTAAAGAAAATGTGCCCTCCCTCCAGTTCCTTTATAGAATTTTTACAAATGCGCAGGTCGGCAGACGAAGTAAACATTGTCTAAAAACGGACCGCTCTACTCAAATACAGGCATCCACTAAAAATAATGTCCGAAGTAATAATAATAATAAAAGGAGTACACACACATACACACAGTATTTTTCCTTTCTTAATACTTGGCTTAACTCTTGAAAGGCATCTTTCGCTATTCCAACAGTTATTCTTATAATTTTCAGTTTCAGGTGGCTGACACGAGATCCTACAGTTTGTATGATCGTGTGCATTCTGGCAAGAGTATGGAGGATGTGCCACATGACTTCCCTGCAAGATTCGACAAACCAGCTCCTCCGATAAGGACGGTACTGCTGCGATGGGAACATAAACTGTTTCTCACAGGATTAAATAAGGACAAACCGAATAGAGGATGACCCTCAACGCGAAGGGACACATCTGTGATATTATCACCCAGGTAGTAATCCACCAAAACGGTCTTCCGAGCTGAGATTCCCAACGAAACACAATATAAGAACACATGACAAATGTTCTTGATTTGAAATCCTTTAAGCCATCATTCGTCAACTAAGCGATAACGATATGGACAAAAGTCGTCTAGCATGGGAACGGTTACTTGATTTATTTCCAACAATCCTAAAACGTGAAAAATGTTTTTCTCCACTGAATGGGCCATTTACCGGAGTGGATGGGCTAGGAATATTTATTTCTGGAGCGAAGAAAATCTACACAATTAAGAAGAAGTGGAGCAAAACCCTCCACATGTAATGATTTGGACCGTCCGTCATATCGAGGACCCTTGCGAGGACACTATTTCTTCGAGGTCTCTGTTAAGCAGCGCTCTTACCTGGTCAAGTTAAGGGAGTGGTTTGTTCCACAGCTCCAGAAGTTGAATGATAAGCTGAAGGATTGTTGGTTACAACCAGATGGGGCCCCAATCCCATTATGCTATCACTGACAGGGGATACATTAATTAAGTTTTTTTCTGGATAGATGGTCAGGGCTAGGATTGAAACAACTTCCAGCACCTGTCAATTAGCCTCCCAGAATTCCAAACCTCACGTCTTGTGACAACGCTCTGTGGGGTATTATCAAGGAGAAAGCTTCACATGAACGATACCAGAATACCCTTCAGTTGAAGGACACCGTTCGGGAAGCCTTTGAAGCAATCAACAAACCACAGCTTCATAAAATATCACACTTTTTGTTTTTGTACCACGAAAATGGTGTTCATACAGACCTTCACGATGTGTGAAAGCGTCAATGAAAGGGAATAAACTAAATCCAATGCACGTGCTTTGTATTAATTGTTCTATAATTCTCATTACTTTATGATGGGAGGTGACAAGATTTTCGGACCCAACTGTATACCTATCTTTTTGACTCAAATAAACCGACACGAAAATGATGGTGTACATACAGACCTTCACGATGTGTGAAAGCGTCAATGAAAGGGAATAAACTGAATCCAGTACATGTGCTTTGTATTACTGTATTACTTGTTCTTCTATTGTTCTCATTACATTTTTGGTAGGAGTGACAAGACTTTCGGACCACCCTGTAGGTTTCATACGGAACACATTTTATCACTACAGCATGTGCGTGCATGTGTGTGTGTGTGCGTACGCGCCTGTGGATGTGGGTGTGTGTGTAAATACGACGGGATAGTAAGTAAATAAGTAAAACAGTTTGGAAATCTCTTATTACCACATGTTTCGCAATCAAAAATAACATGTGAAAAATGGATTTTATTTCAACCAATTCGCGTTCGGCGAGATAGAACACGATTCACGTCAGTCAGAGGAACGCTGAATATATATTTTTAGAAAGTTTCACTGTACCGTTTCGGTTTTCTTCATTAGTGGCGTCTTTGATATCAACGGTTGAACCAGCGGATGATGTGGGCTACGTATGAAAGATATGCTACAGAAGGCGCCACTCGAAATAATAACAGAGTCAGTAGCAGTCTGTTGCAGTTTCATAAGTGGATTCTGCATGTCTCATTCCATATCTGCTGCATAGGAAGGTCATGAAATCAAGTGCGTGGATCACTTCTTGGCAAGCTGAGGTTCACTTTAAACAAATTCACGTCATTGACACTTTCTTCTGCTCTGATTGTCTTACACCTTCAACCAAATTTTGAAAAGCCAGACGGCGATAAAGAGTGGGTGACCGGAGCAGGTATTAGTGAAATAGGAAGCTTCTAGTTTTGAACCTGAACGTTGGCGGCGAATTTAGTCTCTCAACGTCATCGTCATATAGGAAGCCAGCAGCAAAGGAGACCGCCCTGGATATGAGGATAAACTGCAATCGACAGGAAAGACTCTGATCGAGAGGTTTTGAGACGCGTGAAACCATCTCTTCATTGTTGTTGTTCAGAGGTCTAACCTGATCCTGAGTGGTAGTATATGACAGGATCCCAGCTATGGGCAAATTTGTGAACACCAATCAATAATCAATAATACATTTTTAAAATAAATTGACCAACAATACATTTTTATAGTAAAATGTGAATCGATAGAAAAGTAAAAAAATAAAATAAAAATAGATTTTTATAACAAAATTAACAACGATATACTTTTGTAGTGAGTTAATACATTTTTTTAAATTATCAATAATGCATTTTGTAATCTACAAACTATACATCTAAAAAATACGTTTGCACTGAAATCATAAAATTATTTCCAAAATATCTGTAGGTGAAAGCATAAAATTACGTACAAAATATTTACATTTCGGCATTAAATAACCCAGAGAGGTTGATATACCGCTAAACAAAATCGACCAACCAACAATACATATTTGTCGTAAAATTATCAACAATACCTATTTATAGTAAAATGACCAACAATACATTTAATCTGTAGTGGAAGCCATAAAATTGTCTTCAAAATATTTACATTTCGGCATTAAATAACCCAAAGAGGTTGATATGCCACTAAACAAATACAACCAACCAACAATATCTATTTATAGTAAAATGGACAACAATACCTATTTATAGTATAATTACCAACAATATCTATTTATAGTAAAATGACCAACAATACCTATTTATAGTAAAATTATCAACAATACATATTTATAGTAAAAATACCTATTACTATTATACCTGTTAGTATAATTACTAACAATACCTATTAGTAAAATTCTCAACATTACTTATTTATAGTAAAATGACCAAAAATACATTTCATCTGTCGTTGAAGTCAGATGAGTGCATTCAAAATTTATTTAGTGGGTGCCGTAAAATTTTGTTCAAAATATTTAGATTTCGGCATTAAATAACCCATAGATGTGTTGATATGCCGCTAAACAAAATCAACCAACCAACCGTCGTGACGACAGATCTTCTAGTGCAGATATTGACCTACCATGTCATGACAGTTTTTGTACTCATTGGGTGTGAGTATTGAACCTCCTGTGATAAAGTGATCAATAGTTTCAATGTCACAGAACCTACATTTCGGGCCCGTAATATTATGCATGTGTTTTTTACAGTAAGATTCACCCTGTACAAGGCCCTAGAGCCGCTCGAGTTAGAGGGTTACATTAAGACGCAATCGATTTGGATATGAGAGGAAGATAACGGTTAATGTTCGACTTGAACTGATTAAGATTGTAATGATCGAGAATCATCCTCTTGGGAGTCGGTTCCTCAAAGCAGTGATTCGCAGGAAAAAGCTGTTCTGGTGGATAATACTCCCTACCAATGGAATACAGGTGGGTGTAATTAAGGTGGTTTGCTTCAATGTGAGTGTCATGACTTTTCCTGGCTGGGAAGGATAGGAGTAATGGAACCGAGGAATACAGTTCGTCTGAGCACTTTCCATGAAAGTAACGATAGAGCAACGAGTGGTTTGAGAGAGGAGTTGGAGGGTGTGAAATAATTTGTTCCCACAAGAACTCGGAAGTGCTATTAAAGTCCCAGCTATGGGCAAATAGTGAAACCCACTAAAAATCAACAGCATATTTTTATAGTAAAATTACCAACAGTGCATTTGATGATGGGCAAAATATATATCTAAAAACATACGTTTACTCTGAAAGTATAAATTATGTAAAAAATATCTGTAGTTGATAGCATAAAATTACCTACAAAATATTTAGATTTCAGAATTTAATAACCCATAAAGTTGGCTCACTGGACCGAAATACTAATGCCAATAAATCATTGAAATCTACAACGCTTTTCACATTATTTGATATTTAAAAACGAATAGCATCTATAGTATGTCCCCGATCTTGATAATGGCCAGAAGAATGATCGAAAAAGCTAAGTCCAAACATTTGAATAATATTTCATTGAATGAATCCAGATATACGACCGTGATTTCGTACGAAATTGAAAATTAACACACAAGTTAACAGGGATCTTCTCGATATATATATATATATATATATATATATATATATATAACTGACGGATGGCACGCAAGTCGATATTGGTCGTTAAGGGTCGTTAATGATATTGTAAAGCCCGAAACCCCTAATAATATTCAGCTAAAAACATCACGGGCGAAGTGTGTCAAAGCATCAAGCAAATATATGTTACGAAACAGGTAATGATCATTCACGATTTATGGTATGTTAGCTGGGCAAATGTGTCACGTTTATGTCACTGGGTTATTGAGGAATTTAGAACAGGCCTTCTGGGACAAAAAGTAGCGGAATCAGAGGTTTGTGATGACGGTACCTCTCCCGATTCACACGTCCTGTAAATCAGTTCAGGAAACTCAAAGATGTCTGATAGGAACGACGCGGTTTTACTGCGCAAGTTGAATCAGGCGCCAGCCAGTACTTCTTTATTTTAACACACCAGATCAAGGTAAATTGATCACATTATTGGTTTGACGTGATTTCTGAATTAGCCTTACAACCTGGCTCCAAACGTGTCGAGTTGAGGGACCGGTGCGATCACTACCAATAACTGAACATAACAGAATTATGTCTTCTAATTTATCACGATTATAATCTTTGTGGACATGTAATCTATATATTGGTTGGCTACATTTGAAATATATTTGCCTTGAATGAGTCCAGGTAGGACTCTCATTTCCTACGAAATTGAACATTAACACATACGTTCACATGGCATTTCTCGATATATATATATATATATATATATATATATATATATATATATATATATATATATATATATATATATATATATAAAATAAAAAGAAAGAACAGTAAGATATATAATCCGGTGTTCTTATAGATATTTTATTTTTACAAAATAGTGTTCAATGTAAATTCACAGAGCATATATATATATATATATATATATATATATATATATATATATGTGTGTGTGTGTGTGTGTGTGCGTACGTGTGTGTGTGTGTTAAAATAATAACAAGCAGCAGTGTAATATTTATAATCCGGTGTTCTTAGCATTTGTTTTTATTTATACAAAACGTAATTTCTTTTTAAAAATATGATTCCATCATGACACTGAAAATTTCCATGGTTCAAAACTAAATTTATAAATTTTATTATTAAAATTAAACTCAAAATCCATAGTCTCATTCCATTGTCAAGCGATGATAAGATTAAACTTTTAAAAAAAATCTACTTAATTTATAAGCGTAAGCAATATTGATATTATGAGTTGTTAAGTTTAAGGAAAATGTTTTTTAATTTAGGGGTGGCTGGATTTTAATTTCCCTAGACAGCTTATGTATCCAATATATGTTACTTACAAAGTCAGGTTAAGTTTAGTTGGGGTGGGGGTGTCTGCCAACAAACGTATACTTCCGCTCATCAGTGAGTCGTCTGGGCTGCCAATGCCAAATAAAAAATTAGTTATTTTCATTCATCCGATTAATTTATATTTTTATACACAAAGACTTTCTAAAAGAGTCATTTAAATATGTGCAAGAATTTTATTAATTAAATTTTATTCTAATAGATACCACACGACCTTCTAATAACTACGGTATTTTTACAAATAAATATATTAGAATTTAATTACTAATTAAAGATCAAACATAAATATGTATGTTTCATCTGTATTCTTTATTATTATTATTATTATTTAAAATTAATTACAGGAAAATATTTGACAGTGCCTACAAAAAATACCTATTTCATTTCTTTGATTTAGTAATTTTTATTTTTCAGAAATTTAATATAATGTATAATTTTTCATATATGAACAAAGGACATGGGTCATTTAATGACCTACAAGCTCTAGCTTTTCTTATTAATTTCCATACATATATATATATATATATATATATATATATATATATATATATATATACCTGATGGGTTGCAATGGGTTAGGAACTGACAGATGGCACGCAGGTCGATATCCGATCAGTATCGCCTGGGTCACCGATGATTATATGAAGCCCGAAACCCCGAATGATGCCCGAATATAATATTCTACAATTTTTTAATCTAGCGCTATTCCAAAATCTAACTTCAACAAAACTACGACATATAACACACATATCACCGTCTCCAGTGATCATGTCCACACAAACATGTATATATGCACATATCATCTGTCATGTGTTCATTTGTGAAAGAAGAATAACGTATATCATATTTTGATCATTTCAAAGCTGCCATGAAGATTTAATTTCTGCATTAAATGACCCATAAGGTGTTGTTATGCTGGTAAAAAATCAAATAATTAAAAAAACAAAAAACAACGAAGAAATTAAATTCTTGGATATGAGATAAAGCCGACGATGACGTGATTCTGTCTGTCTGTTAGCGCGAGTACATTAGCATATACGACCAATACCAAACTTAGATGATTAACATATTTCAACATCTTCCGGTGAATTTTCTCAGAAAGTGAAGAATGAAGAATGAAATGAAGAAAATCTGGAATAATGCCAATAATCGTCTGTCTCTGAATTTCAAACAAAAATTAAAAGACCAATGCAGCTGATAGACAAAGATTCAAACAACAAAGATAAGGATGCTAGTACAAATAATTCATAGAGCAATAGCCACGTTATATCTCAGTATTTCAGGATTCATAAAAAAAAAAGAGAAAAAAAGAAGCCTAGCTGAGATATAACATCGAAATAACAAAGATGAAGATATTTGTCCAAATCACACCAGGGCTTCAAACAATAAAAGAAAAGTTCTAATGTGTACCAACTTGAAAATCAATGATCAAGACAACAATAATAAGGATTCTAGTTAGAATAATTAATAGAATAAAGGCAATATTTCAGCAGAGGCAGCCAGACAATAAGAGGAAAGCGATAGAAAGCAGTCGAGGAAAAGGTGTAATAAAAACAATACAATTGAGATTGTTTTGTCTATGTTGAGCTAACATTTCATGGACGGTAGGAATTCGTTGTTTTGTTAGCCGGCAACCGCTGGACGTCAGTATTGTTGCTCAAATTGTGTCAAACCCAAATAGGTTTGGCCAAAATTTTGACATACTGCCAAGAATTTATGGCAAAATCACCAGTGAGGTAAACGGCAAACACACATATGTACATTATATATATATATATATATATATATATATATATATATATATATATATATATATATATATATAAATTCACATCTTGTAAATTGATGTTGGCAACATTGTCAGAAATCTCTGAATGGTCAGTAAAGTGGTTTTATTTTTAAGTGGTCAGCTGGAAAAGTGTGCAATAGAATAAGTGTGGACAATTAAATTGAAGTGCAATACAGTGATAAAGCATAGGAATATATATATATATATATATATATATATATATATATATATATATATATGGTAAAACGATATATTTTTTTTATATATCAAGGACAATTTCAATTTTAAGCAAACGCATGACAAATTGGAAAAAATAATCGTATGACGCCGTATTTCGTTCTTTAGGGCATCATCAGACTGAATTCATGTTTATGGTGATGTGACTTCACACGCGTTCGAACGAGAGACGCTTGGAATTTTAAAATTAAAGAATGTTTTAAAAAATAATACGCGTTTCGGTTATATAATATGGCCTATTTCATTTAGATTCTTTTTCATTTGTTTTTTTTTTTTGTTGTTTCCATCACTTTTGTTAATAAATACCTCACTGTGATAAAAGAAGATCTATTAAGAATGGTGAAACGTTGTAAGAACCTGGAGGCTAATTTACTGTGGATGATTAAAGCACCTTCTAGACATTTTCGCCTTTGTAAATTGTTTTCTGTTTTAATTAAATAGCATTTTTAGGTCAAACCGCTGAGCCATCTCGTTACGGTGAGCAAATGATGCATTTAATGTGTTATTTTGTAAAAGATCCCTTTTGTGTTCATATAATCTTTTATTTAAATTGCCTGAGGTTTCTTCCATGTATTCCATATGGCAATTATTACTGGTAATAGAGTAAATTGCTTCTTCAACTTTTAGCTTATTATTTTTTCAGAATATATATATATATATATATATATATATATATATATATATATATATATATATATGTGTGTGTGTGTGTGTGTGTGTGTGTGTGTGTGTGTGTGTGTGTGTGTGTAGACTGCACAATATTATCAGTAACAAAAATGGAGATAACGAGACAACGTGGAGAAGCTAGAAACTTCTGTTGATTTCGGCTTCTCCAGGTTTAAATGAAAGAGAAAACAGTTGATGGTAAAAAATATTTATTCCCAATACTAAGGTCTTTATCAACATCATAGATATAGTTAGCAAAAAAAAAAAAAAAAAAAAATTGAAAGAAAGAAAGAAAGAAAATAGATCCAATATCTGATGCTACGATTTATGATATAAAACCCTACAGTGTCAGAAAAGCTACATAGGCGAAAAATCTAGAAATATCTACGGACATAAGCGAGACCTATAACTTCGATTTAATAAAAGCTACCCTAATTAGAAAAGAACATAGAAAATACTTAGAAGGAATTTTGATAAATATTTTATAATGAATAAACACGTCAAATACACTTTATATAACCAACTTTAATAAAATCTATTCTTAAAATATCTGTTTACCGACAACCAAAACAGGTGTAAGCTAAATTCTCTCACACTCTCATAAAACATCAGCCAGTCAACCAACAAGCACTACAAGACATAAATAAAAAATACCCACTAGACGCTCAAACGCATAGAAACACACATAGGCGCACACATTTTCAACCAAATTCCGCATAGACCAACTAGAATTGTGATACAAAAAATACACAAAGATTATACACGCAGAAGCTGCTTGACAGGGCAAATACACTTGTGGTTTGCTTAACCAAAAAACCCCAAACAACAAAAATACCAGAATTTTCTTTTCTCCTCCATATTTCATTTCTTGATGAATCTCAAATAAAAAGCGAAACATGTTAAATTTAAAACAGTTTCTGTTTTGATATCCGATCATTCTGTCTAATTCTAATCGATATTTGGTTCATATCTGGCCCCAATTCACACACACATATGCACACACAACACACACATATATAAATACTATATATATATATATATATATATATATATATATATATATATATATATATAGTATTTATTTAAAAATTATAACATAAACATGTTATAATATCAGTACAAAAATAGCCGTTTTGTTTCAACACTCTACTGTTTTGTCAAGTGTTGGTTTGATAGAATAAATAGTTTTAAAAAGTTCTAAACCAACCAAACTCCCCTCAATAGGGGAAACATTGTTACGTAAGCTACAATGACCAATCAAAATACAAATATATGATCATACAAAAAAAAAAAAAAGACAAACGATCCCTAGCTACAATATATTAATGCCTTAATGTTAGACTAAATTTGAAATCATTCTAAGTGATTATTAATTTTACTATAAAGTTAAAAAAAAAAATTACAAATTTTAAATTTAACCTTGCATTAAGTTTAAAATATTATAAAATTATTCGAAGAAGAAACTGCGGAAAACAGACTATATTTATTTATTTATTTATTTATTTATTGTTATAATCGAAAAGCCAAAGTTTCAGTTAGAGAAAAAGCTAATGTAAGAAGATTCAAACATCGCAACAACTTAGATACAATTAAAAGGATCTGAATTTAGATGAAGTGGGGAGGGGAAAAATTTTTACAAATGACGAGTCATAATACACAAACACGTAAATATATATATATATATATATAAACACGCAAAAATACGGACGTCACGGAATATTAAATCCACATCAAAGAAAATAATAAACCAGTTCTAGGAAGATCATCTGGTTTTACTCCCACTTTCAACCTAATGTTTAAATCTAAATTAGGACATAAGTCTTACCAAAAAACATACTATTTGCTCAGCTCTGTATTGAGCACTCTTTTTTTTTTATTGGAATGTTATTCCGTCTATACCAATCCTATACTTGGATATATATATATATATATATATATATATATATATATAAGTGAACATAGAAGTCAACACTTAGAGGCGACATTCTGTTTCATGCTATATGCAATCGTCAGGCCACATGTGCTGTTATTTTTTTCGGCTATTTATATATATATAAACTGAACATTTATATATATATATATAACAGAACATGTGGCCTGACGATTGCATATAGCATGAAACAGACTGTCGCCTCTAAGTTTTGACTTATATGTTCACTTTTATATTTACACACGCTCTATCTCTGATATTGATCACTTTATCGCATAAATATAGTACACCTTAAGACTATATTTCTTCATATATATATATATATATATATATATATATATATATATATATATATATATATATATAAAGAAAGAACAGTACGATATATATCCGGTGTTCTTATAAATATTTTTATTTTTACAAAATAGTACTCAATGTAAATTTACAGAGCATTAATATTATAAATTAATTGATTTAAAATATGACTTTTTTTTCGCTACACAGTTATAACCATGTTTCAAAAATGGAAGCTGAAAGGTCCGAATTTAATTTTATAATTAAAGACATTAGTTCCATTTCATCCTCAAGCGAATTTTGGAGTAACTTTTAAAATTACTGGGTTTTAAAGACACAGCAAAAATCATAATTCACGGATACAGAGAAATCCAATTCAACCAGACAAGGGGTGTTTGCGTGTTCATTATGTCTGTATTTTGATGTATCAGTTATTAGTTACGTTTTGGTAGTGTTGACTTCTATGTTCACTTTTATATTTACACACGCTCTATCTATAATATTGAGCACTTTATCCCATAAATATAGCACATCTTAAGACTATATTCTTCATATATATATATATATATATATATATATATATATATATGGTATAAATAAAATGACAGCTAAATAAAATCTATTAGTTAAAACCTAAATATTTTAATAAATAAAATGACAGCTGGAAAAAAGATCTTAGATTTTACCGACGCGTTTCGTCTTCCGACTTTTTCAAGGCAAAAATGAAATCGAAATGTTCCTGTTGTTATAGTTACATTAAATATTTTTATTTATTAATTATATACATATATATTATATTAATATATATATATATATATATATATATATATATATATATATATATATATATATATATATATATTAAAACATGTCTCATTAAATAATTTAAACAAGTTATTCTTAAGTTTCTTAGTATCCTTATTAAAGGAAGAAACAAAGTTACCGTGTTGATGCATAGTCATTTCATTCCGAGTACTTTCGACATTAGCACAATATCATCATCAGTATTTTGTTTTTTCTAAGACAAATTTGTTGTTTTCATCATTTTTCTAAGACAAAAAAATCTGAAAATTAATTTTTACTTGTTAAGTGAAAAATGCTAAACTTATATACTGTACGATTTTTAAATTTCTGGATGTAAATATATACGAGTAGTAACGTAAAGAGAAATAACTAATTTATTGAGATATCTAACTGTTTTTTACAAAACTATTTCAATCTATTAGTTAAAACCTAAATATTTTAAATCTATCTACGGTAAGCATTTTAAAACATTTATGAGTATTCATAATTAATCGTATTAAGCGATGGTTTCATTTTTGTAATATAGATTAGCTCCAAATATTTTTAGTTTCTGTTTACTATTTTCATGAAAAAGTATCGATGTATTTTAAACAAGAATTTTTCTAAATTGCGAATGTGGACAGGCATGTTGTTGTAAATGTTTAGAAATGTTAGATGCATCATTCAAATGAAAACTCAACCACCGAAACATCCTAGTTGTAGCCTGAACAACATACATACATATATATACATATATATATATATATATATATATATATATATATATATATATATATATATATTTGTTAGATATACACTCTCCCAAAGCACATTTAAATTCTGCAGCACGTTAATTGGTGGCAAGGATTTATTTCGACTGATTAAATTGGATCTATTGAATTTAGTATAATATATATTTAATCTTATTTTTTTACCATTTATTTTTTGGGAGTGATTATATTAGTATTTATCAGCTTTTTAGGATATATATATATATATATATATATATATATATATATATATATATATATATATATATGTGTGTGTGTGTGTGTGTGTGTGTGTGTGTGTGTGTGCAGGTATGTAGAAAAATAGGGAAATAAGCGCTCTAGTAGAGTGCCGGCAGGGTATCATCATTATACAGTAGAAATTGTTACATGAAACCGTAAGTTTTATGCTAATAGTTTCTTCTCTCGCATTTCTCGCCTGTGGAATTCATTTCCTTCCGGCGTCATGCTTTCCAGTCAACATATTCTTAAAAATTTAAATGCAATGCCAATCATTATCTTTTATCTTCATAATTTCTGTTCCTTTACTGTTCTCGCTCCTTAATAATGTTTTCTTTTTCTCAAATTCTTTCACACTCAGTTACCCCTTACGTCATAGTATATTTATTGCTTTGTTTGTGATGAAATGATTTTAAAAAAAGAAAGAATGAAAAATACTAATCAATTACATATCCATCCAGCCATTTATCTAACTATATATATATATATATATATATATATATATATATATATATATATATATATATATATATATGCAATATTTTTATTCTTTTTAGTATTTAATTTTAATAAATCATGATTTTAGACATTTTATATGCGCTGTCGATTCATAGTGACTGACTGTTTCTGAAGTAGAGATGAATTTTAAATACTGAATTATATTTTTGTTAATTTTAGTGATCTCCTTTTCTGTATTAAATTTAGAATTACAAACAAATTTCAGGGATCAAGAAAAGAAAAAAATGTACACATTTAAAAGATTTCTTTGAGGAAAACAAACAATATAGTATATAAAAGCTGAAAAAGAAAGGAAACTAAAAGAAACAATTAAGAAAAGAAGAAAAGAGAAAAAGAAAAAGAATGAAAGAAAAAAGATAGATAGATAGATAGATAGATATGAATATACTCAGATAGCTAGATATGAATATACTCAGATAGATAGATAGATAGATAGATAGATAGATAGATAGATAGATAGATAGATATGAATATACTCAGTTAGATAGATAGATAGATAGATAGATAGATAGATAGATAGATAGATATGAATATACTCAGATAGATAGATATGAATATACTCAGATAGATAGATAGATAGATAGATAGATAGATAGATAGATAGATAGATATGAATATACTCAGATAGATAGATAGATATGAATATACTCAGACAGATAGATAGATAGATAGATATGTATATACTCATTTAGATAGATAGATAGATAGATAGATAGATAGATAGATAGATAGTCATTTATATAGATAAATCTGCATGAGTTGACAAATGGTTAAACTCTGAAACATACAAAAAAATTCGTTTGATATTTTAAATTTTGATTTTTTTTTTTGTATAATGGTGTAATATCTTATAAATAAGGAACCTGTTTTACTTATTTTCTTATTTTAAGTCTAATAAACATGCAAAGAAAACCATTTTGAAAGAAGCAGTGGACATCATTAAAAACAGACGCTTGAACGAAATTCTTTTCACATCCAACTTACGATCCTTATTCCAGTGTCCACACTCTTTGATAATTGTTCATTTTTATCGGTGAATTTTTCTGTCGCACAGCAATTCGTTCACTTACCTGGAAAAGATTAAAAAACATGGCATAAAAATTAAATAAGCAAAAGTGACTATACTGCACTAGTTTGTATTGTTTTAAGACTTATGAACCTCAATGGGTTATTTAGTGTCGACAAAATTTACATTGTTGCTAATATTTTTTCCTTCAAAGATCTATTTTTGGTAAGAATTTTCCTTCGCTGGCAATATTTGTTTTTCAAAAAATGTATTGCTGGAAATATTTGTTTTTTTGTTTTTTACAAAGTATTTCTGGTATTAAAATCTATTTTTCCACTTTCATAGTGTTTTGACCGAGTTTCGGGGGTAACTTTTTGCCCATAACTGGGACCTTAACAGCTTCTACCACCCCAGGTCAGGGTGGACGTGGGAACATCAGCAATTAAGAGGTGGTTCCACTCTCCTCAAAACCTCCTGATCAGAGGCCTTGCTGCTGGACGTAGTTTATCCTCTTACCCAGGACGCGGATGTAGTTTATCTTCATACCCAGGACGGTACTGTACTAGAGGTGCTTTTATTTCAAACACCGTAAGATGCTGCATAGCGTTAACCTAAGACTTCGATCCTTACATTAGCCGTGTCAGATCTAAACCTTCATGTAGAAGATGTCGTGTATGGCAACGAACCTGTTCAGAAATACTATCGTCTACACCCAACTATTTTGTCTGATCCATGTTTAAAACGACTGAATCGTCTAGGTCTGAATACATTAACTGCCAACCACGAGAACGCTTTTTTTATTAGGTTGGTGCAAAAATAATGACGTAATAATGTCGATTTTTGACATATTTTTAACGTCAAAAAACGACATTATTACGTCATTATTTTTGCACCAACCTAATATTATGACATCGACTACGTGTTATCTCGTGATTGGCCTTTTCTGATATATTTTCATTTGCGGGTGCCACCACTGAGTTTATTCACAGAAATACTTTTAATTTGAAAACTTCAGTTGAAGCTATAAATCAACTCATGAATTTTTTTTTTATTGCTTGAGTTGCCTATTATGAAGTTGGCGTTTGAAGTCAGCTTTCGGAATTGACTTCTGCTAGTGAACTTGTTAACACAAAATAATCCTTCATCGGATCTTACAGGCTGGAGCTACACAATCACAAACTTAACAAATAACAAAATATTCATCACTTGAATCTAACAGCAACGACAAATAAATGAGCATCGTCTGAAACCGAAAGGAAAAATAAGAAAATCAAGATGTTGAATTTCGACACTACGTTGCACAGAAGGTTAAAAAGGAAACTCCCAGGCGAACTTGAAAAAAAAATTTGGTTGCAGTTGCTACTCTGGCTTTATTCTAGAGCCAAGTAAATTTAGTAAGTATTGTATAAGCCCAGAATATTATACTCAATGTCACACAAATGCTAGGGCTACGAAGGGACTTAAACTGTGGCTATTCCAGACCGCTAAATATAAAAGCATATGATCAAACCTATATCCAGTTTTTATGGGCACGATTCGTGATACACATGTTTTTTTTTTAATCATTTCACTCCCGACAAGGAAATAAAGCCACTAAGGTGCAAGGAGTTACTGAGTGTGGAAGAATATGAGAAAAAAAAAGCATGATTAAGGAGCGAGGACAATAAAAGAACAGCAATTAAGAAGACAGAATATAACGATTGATAATGCATTTAATTTTTTGAAGATCAATGCTGACTGAGAAGCAAGAAACCGGAGAGTTCCCAAACCATAAGTGTGAGAGAAGAAACTGTTAGCATAAAACTTACGGCTATATCTAGCTACTTAAACAGTAGAATGATGAGACCTTACTGCCAATCTAGTACCTCGCTTAAATTAATAAAGTCTAGGTATCAAATAGGAAAGTTGCATAAAAAACGGTCAGAGAGAGGAATTGGGAAGACTCAGACCCAGAGCTGAATTTATGCTCCCACGTTTCGGACAAGGACTTTGCTGAACCGTCGCAGAAACTGACCGAAGAATCATTGAAGAATCAGAAGTTGAATAAAATGCAGTTTTTAATATGGAGTCTTGTGTTATTCATAATCAAATGTTCACCCTTACTTCATTACAATATACAAGATGTCTAGCAGTTATTAAAACATAATTGCTCCTTTTTAATGTGGCCTTGTGCCAGATTAAGAGAAACAAATTTTTAAATCTGACTGCTATGTTGTTATGGATGTGGGATTCTTTGTTGAAATCGCTATTCACGATGATATACGTATTACGGCTTAATTTTGTTTTTCTGAGAAAATATCGTCACAAATTTGGCACTGTGGTTGTTATTATTTTACTTTCATTTCAGGGTATAAGGGTGGTGGTGTATGAAGACCAGATGTGCGATTTGTTGATGTTTAATTCTATCAATGACTTTTAGAAAGAAGATACTGACATACCTACCACATCGGCAATATAAACAAACTCAGAAGCGTCCAGGAAAATCCTCTTTGCAACTCGACACAAAAGACAAGTGTTCTCGCTCGATGTGTAGCATTAAATTCGTTATCTATGCAAGACGCAGAGGCATAAAATAAAAGTATATTTTGTCACAAATAACATCAAAGGGCGAATTTCTTTATCTAACTCTATACTTGAACGGGGAAAAAAGATTTAAGATTTTCACGGCGGAGGTGAGGACGGTGAAATGAAGCCTTAGTAGCGTTGGTTGGCCTCTATTTTATTCAACATATGTTTTGAGGAATGTAGAAAGAGATGAGAATGTTCAAATAGGTAGATGTAGAACCAACCACGATAGATAGATAGATGTTGCGATGAGTAAGTTATCGCTCTTTTATATTTTTAATTTCGCGCATGCGCGTTAATTGTTATTGATTTTGTCGACTGCACAGTATATTAGGTTTCAGTTGGGTACCGTCTATGAGAAAAAGAGCACCATGACGCAATTCATTGCGCCAGAAATTTGAAAACGTCATGATGTACTGCTTGACATTCTCGACGGAAGTTCTCATACGAACATTTCAGGGTGTTTGGGTGTCAATCTGAGGACAGTGCAGAGGATTCGGAAAGAGATGATATTTACATTGGTTCGGCAGGTCGGAAAACTCACTCTGATCATTCTAATAAGAAAAGAACTCCCGAATTTGTTGGTCCTCAGACTCTAAACGGAGTGGCTGCTGGGAGACACTATGTCTGGCAACAGGAGAATGCAGTGATGGCTGTCAAACAATATCTGTGACCACATCACCTATTACATCTGGCCACATGATTATTATGTGTGGGGCGCAGTTGAGCGAGAGACCAACAAAACTCTTTGTAACCCCAAAAATGAACTGAAAACAAGGATTATTGCAGCAACTTAAAAAGGCAGACGGTTCAGAAGATTTGCTGGAGATTCCGAAGTTGTATGGAGGCCATATTTGAAGCCAATAGCGATTTTATTGAATAAATCCACTCTTTAGTTTTTTAAGATATTTTTGTGTCATTTTGGTAGTTATATATGTTAAAATTAGATGTCAGTGTTGTTTTCATTTGTGCGTAATTTAGACTAAGATTTATCCATCGCACCCTGTAGATATGTATAGACTAAGATAGATAGATAGAAAGAACAGATTGATAGATAGATGGACATATAGATCTAGACAGATTGAGATCGGGTTCAAAAGAATGAGATATGTGTGAATAGACAGTGACTGAGCGATATATATATATATATATATATATATATATATATATATATATATATATATATATATATATATATAAAGGCAGGATATGTACATGTGTGTGTGTGTGTAACGAATGCACGGCCGCAATTTTCGATGGATTTGCGCCAAAATTTACATGCATATGCTCCAAGTTATTGGAAAGGACAAGACCGACTTTGCATTTCCCAACTCTCATCGATAGTGGAAATAATCAATTTTTTCATGCTTCTACGGCAGTTTTCATGTAGTTTGCGGACATTTTCTACTGGCCAGTGTGAGAGCCTATAGCTGGCTGACACGAATAGGTAGGAAGATTCTATTGGCCAGCGTGAGAGCCAACAGCTGAATGACACGAATGTTAACTAGAATGCAAAAAAATCGATAGCTGAGAAAAATTTAAATCTGCATGGCACTTTACTTCAATTGGCTCATTCGCTTGCTTAAACTCAACGTTGATTCTGATTCCGCAGAATTGGGTTGGGTGTGAAAAAGTATTTGTTGTTAACATTCTTTTTTCATTCGGTTTTTCCAGTTACGAATCCTTTTTTAAAGCTGATCGTTTTGCGTTCATTTTGCTTAGTTCTTTTTTCATAACAGTTTTAATGTTTAGTATAGTGCTTAGAAAAAATTCGCAGTGTGAGATAGGCAAGAAGTAAGGCATGTAGCAACATCAGCACTGCAAAGGGCACTCCTTTAAAGGCAAAGCAGGGCAAAAATATTTTAAGTCAAGTGATAGCGATTGCTGTATGAGTTGTACGATTTTTGAATCAAGCACGGGCAACGCCGGGCCATGCTGCTAGTATATATATTATATATATATATATGAAATGCGTGTATTTCGGTAGCATGTTTTTATTCAGACAAGTTTCAGAAAATTTCACGTCAAAAATACCTCCATACTTTTCCACAAAAAGAATAAACACAAACTAAAAATTCTCGAAGCCATTTATATCAAAAGAATGAAACCAAACCTCAATACAAATTAATTAGGAATACTCCACAAACATTTTAAAATGTGTACAATAGATAATCTCTAAATGTTAGCGCTTGTCATTAATAGTTTTTTTTCTTTTATTGGATGATTTTTGTCCTTCACAACCATGAACACTAAATACTTGCTCTATATTTAACAATACTCTAATGATGACATTATGCTATGTCGAAAGTGATCGGAATAAATACAATATGAGCCAACACGGTATTTTCCTCTCGTCTTTTAACAACTGCACAAAAAAGCCTATTCGCGAATATGAAAGGATCTTATTGAAAATAAGTAGACAGAACGTGTCTAAATTATTTAAAAAAACCTGTCTGAATATATCTATAATTCTCAAAATGTGTGTGTCTGTATGTGTGTGTGTCATCGGGTGTTTTTAATGTTTTTCCACACTTTTCATCCGATTTTGATAAATTTATTTTGTTTGATAGATAATTCTTCAGTGCCAGTTTTCAGTCCTAATTGTTAGCGAAATGGCTGTCCACTACTTCCTGTCCATTATAACTCTCAGCCACGTTGTACTATTTACTATCTGTTCTTGGATATATATCTTTCATAAAAACTTTAATAAAAATAAATAGTTTAAATTCATTACAATGATATTATACAGTTCCCATTTCAGGCCCCCCTTCAAATTCTTGACCCCCCCACTCATTTGGGGACGTGCCTCAGTTGCACCCAAACGTTGTTACTAATATTGATTTTCGGATGGGCTGTCTTTAAATTTAAAATGCTCCAATTGAACGACAAAAATTCTCAGTAATGAAAGACCCGGTCAAAGACAGGTTATACTGCTAGTATATATATATATATATATATATATATATATATATATACAACGAACCCGACTTGAATTGGAAATGAGAGAGCAGAGTTGCGTTACTCGTCCGGCATATACAAGCTTACAGTACTTGATTTTCCCAAGCGATCACCCATTTAGGCATAGATAAGGATATGAATAGACTGAGATAGATAGATAGATAGATAGATAGATAGATAGATAGATAGATAGATAGATAGATATGTACAGCCTGCATCGCTTTATGAAGGAATTATTCCGCATGTTGTCTCTGAGTGACGACGCGTTAATACCTACGTAACGAGCTTCCAAACTCCTTTCGTTAGTCCTTGTGTCACGCAAATCTGCATCAATTGGTAGGTTTACGTCGAGAATGACATTCTTTGATCTTTTTTCTCAATTATCTTTCAAAATCTATCATTCTGTGCGTCATAGAAACGAAACGAGACCTCTTCGCTACTAATAACTTTGAAAGAGATACCTCGATTGGTGGAAAAGTATAGTGAATTTCGAGTAGCGCTGGTGGTGGAGTGACACAAGGTCGTTAATGAGACGGAGGCAGGGATGGCAGTTTGGCAGGCAAAGATAAAATTTCACAAACAAAAATTGTTTATATATATATATATATATATATATATATATATATATATATATATACATACACACACACACACACACACACACACACACATATATATATATATATATATATATATATATATATATATATACGCTTTAGTAGATTCTAATTACAAAACTGGTTTGACGAGAATGTACAGCGAAACATCCTCTTGTGAAGCAACTCGTGCCTTAGTTACAAGATCTGTCCAGAATATATGTAACTGTTTTGAATATTTCGAGAACCAGTTGCGCGGTAAGCAAACAGAAGGGACTTTACTTAGTAAGCATGAACAATAGCTCTCATAGCGTTACTCAGTTGATAGTGAGACGCCACTGAGTGGGCTTGGGTGATGTGTGACCGTCGCAGTCAAAATGATTGAGCGAGTCGATTTTTCCTGCTGCATACAAACTGATTTGGTAACATATCGCATTACACATGTTTGTTAGCCTGCAGTAAAGTCCAGATTAGTTTGCTCGAGACGACTGCCCTTTTCAAAGGTAAAATAAACGACAAGGACGAGATTAAGTATGATGGTAATCCCGAAAGAATACTAATCAGATTGTTTGGGATAAGTGTATTAGAGATCTCCTCTTGAGATAGATAGATAGATAGATAGATAGATAGATAGATATGAAGCGACTGCGATAGATAGATATAGTAACATTTAGATAGATACATCGAGAGAAATATTTAGATATATACTCAGACATACAGATAGATAGATAGATAGATAGATAGATAGATGAACCGACAAATTTATAAACATGTAAATAGATAGATAGATAGATAGATAGATAGATAGCGAAAGAGAGTGAGAGAGAAATATAGATAGATATACATGTAGATAAACATGTATCTAGAGAGATAAACGATGTAGCTAGCTAGCTAGATAGATACGAATGAAGTAAGATCGTATCCCAAGTTCAGTTCATTGTATGGCACTAATTCGACTATATCCTTCATTATTATACTTTCGAGATAAACTTTTAATTTTTTTTCAGTTTAAAAAAAATAAATTTTTCGATTTTCAGCATCAGTATTGTAGGATGTGCAACTGACATTCCGTTTTTCACGCGTATAATGGAATCAGCGAGTTCAGTGTCTTTCCAGCTCTCGTCTGTTGTCTTCAAATTCGCCCTAATGCCCTTGGGAAAGGTGTGACTTTATTTCTCCTTCCTCGTGTTAAATAGTAGAGTAGACTGGTTTGTCTAGCTGTTGAGTGGCAGCCAGGCTAAGATGAGGACGATTCTAGATTCCATAGTCGAGGAAAAATTATTGGGAAACTACTTCATTCTCTTCCTTCAAAATGTTAATGTAAATCCCAGATGATAAAGATAAGCAGTATATGGAGACCTATGTTTGTCTCAGTCCTAAAGGGATATGACACGGTTTTTTTTCTTTAAAACGGTACAGTGAAAAATAAGAGTAGATCACGAGAACTTTTATTAGCCAGACGAAATCAAATGTAAACGATTTCATGTACTTCTAAAATCTCACAAAAGTGAAAATCAATTCCAATCGAAATTATATGCCGATAATTGGTTTTGATAACCACATCACGATACTGACATTTCAGTTAAATTTGAAATGGATTTTTTTTTTTTTGCTTTTTTACTCTTACTTCACCTAATACAAGGCCTAAGTGTCACTCAAGGTAGTGGACTACTGAGTTAGATTATAATAGAGGTGACAGGGGAGAGTAAGAGAGTATTCTGAGAACGGGAAGAGTAGATATCGGCTGACCAGGGAATTAAAGAGACCAAGATTGTAATTATCAGGAAAGAATTTTCTCCTGGAGTTAGTTCCACAAACAGTTCTGTGGAAGAAGCTGTCTAAATGGAACATACTTTTTACCAAAGGATCACGAAGATGATATGGACGGTTTTTCCTCATGAACATTTCATAGCGGATCCCAAGCTCTGTGACGGTCTGAGCAGGTGGCGTTAAGAAATGTAATTCATCCAAACGTCTACCAGCGATATAGTAACGAAAGGTTGGCACCGGTTCCTCTGTAGTATAAGGGTTGCAATGGGGTTTGGGATACGCCAGCCCGGATATGGCAGCAATACTCCATACATGGTCTGATCTGACTCTTGGAAAGATAGGGCGTGGCAGAGAGGATTAGGTATTTTCTGGGGCGATAAATTGAACCGCCCATTCTTCCAGCATCTTTTGGGAGGGCACCGAATATACGCGTTCCATTTGAGCTCGTATCAACATCTTATGGGTCATTTAATACCGAAATTTAATTTTTTGGGGACCACTATCAATTGCTTTTACCAAAAACAAATTATTGCTGATAATATTTTTACTATGAAAATATATTGCTGATATTTTTAATGTAAAAAGTATTTTTATACTTTCATAGTTTTTTTTACTCTAGTTTTGGAGTTTAGTTGAGGACAACAAGGCCTCTCTCTAATCGGAAAGTTTTGAGAAGCGTGTAACCACCTCTAATTTGCTATTGTTTCTAGGTCCACTATGACCCGAGGTGGTAGCTTCTCAAAATCTCCCGATCAGAGAGAGGTCTTGTCGGATGTAGTTTACCATCATACCAAGGATGCAGCTCATAAATTTAGAGGTCGATGTGAAACTCTGGTCCGTTAGTCGGTCGTGAGAGAAGATGTACCAAGTATCACTCCCCCACACCGAACCAAAACCGTGCCAATTGGACACGTGAATAAAGAACCTAATATATTGAAAACAGAATTCGTTTTCTTTTCTTTTTTTACTTTTTTTGACATCGCGGTATTTTATCTTCTGTTTTCTTGAGATTCTACACCGGGCCTTGCCTCGTATTTGTCCACACTGTCGCAAACGGAAATTGAAGCCATATGGTAGGTTTAACCTGTCTAATGTATTTAGTAACCTCTCCACATGATCAGATGTGGCACAAGGCCGAATTTAATGTTGGCTATCCGAGCCCGTAGGCTTAGCCAAAAATTCCCCGTAGAACCCGTATAAAACCGGGCCGGGTAGCTGTTTCCCGAGACGAGACTCTACCCTTCAACATAGCCTCGTCTGGGGATCCTCTAGTCGTTGATAACTGACGAATTGCCGAAGTTGCATATTTACATACTTTAACGAACGAAGGTCATGTCAACCTAGAAGGTTGTGGAAAAAAAAAAAAAACAATTAGATGATAAGGAAAGCTTGTCAGGAATTAATAATGAACATTCGAAATAATTCCTCTTTGCATATTATTTTGGACTAATCAACTGTATTCTTGCATTACAGTTTGTTAGTGTAAAATAAATAATTGTCTTTTTTTTTTTAGTAAAGTACATTTCTTGCATGATGGATACGGATTGAACAATTATTATTCACGATCAACTTCTATACCAAAAAGACTAGGACATTCGATTGGCTAATAATATGAAAATCAAATTGGCTGATGTTTTTATAACGGCGCATGCGCATTGCGTTGCACGCGAATAATTTTGTTTACAGTGCTTGCCTGTTGATACAACTGAGAAATAAAATTATTCTATTGACCATTAGCTTATGTTAATAATTGTTTTTTTCCATCACGTCTATTCCCAGCGCTAGAATATCGGATATTTGCAAATGTTCTATGTTCTGTATGGCTTGTTTTCTTCCCATTTCTTCTTTTTTTTAATTAAATTTCACACATTATTAGCCTCGAGAGCCACTCAATGTAGCGTATTACAGCTGAAATGGTAATGATGAATGAGCTGTGAGATATGAATAAAAGTGTAGGTGGTAGGGCGTGGAGATCATGAAGATAAAGAGGACAAATAAAGACTGAGGTCAAGATTAAAGTGTTCAGGAAAGCACCCACGCGGGATTCTACTACATAAAGTTGGGAAAGACGTGTCTTGGCGGAACTTTCTTTTTACATTTGGAATACGGGGGAAATTAGGATGATTTGATTACGTGGATGAAGCATGGAGAGTTCTAGCTGTAAAAGCCTGAACTGGTAAGATCTAAAGAATGGTGCTCATCTCAACATTTACTACAGAAATACTGATGCAGTAGCGTTGCAACGTTGTGTCTGTGGGTAAGAGGTTGGAGAGTCGAGAGCAAACCATTCCCGTATAAATGAATTTGGGACTCGATGAAGGCTGAAAAGTGAGAACGGATCCCCCCCCACCAGATATAGCAGTGATGCTCCATTTCCATACCTATTCTATTCTAAAGATAAAAGAATATCAATTCTGCTACAAAATCGAAAGTTTGGGGCACTCAGTAAGGATCGAAATCGTTAGACAGTATTCATGACCTTCTTAACTGTCTCGTAAAACCTTACCCCACAACCTATGACTCTTACAATTTTTATTTGTCAAGGAGGCCATTTATTTAGTTTCTTTATTATTATTATTTCCCACTCATTGAGTGTTCAACCGAAAAGTCACTGGTGGCTTACATCGGAGAAAGTGTCTTTTCAATACTCCAGGACTTTACTCAGTATGTGAAATGATTTTCTGTATGGTATCAATCTCTCCCCTGATTTCGAGTTCTATATTTTTCCAGCTTCTTTTAGACTGCTCCAAGTGCTATGATAACGACTGATTTCTCTTCCCACGAATTCCTTATCTTGAAACACTTTTCATTTTTCTTTGGATATATTTTTTATCATTTTAAAAGTTATTCTTACTTAATACTCGTATCTGAGTAGGCGCTCCATTTAAATATTAAACAGTGTATTTATTTATTTCCACCGACCGGCCTGAATGTTCGATAAGTCTTCTTAAAGAAAAATTTAAGCTATTCGGCAGGGATCGAACCAGCGTCTCTCAGGGAGCCACTAGTTCAGCTCAGTGTGCCTTACCTCTTGGCCACGAAGAGACATGCGAAAATACGTTTTTATATATAAATGTAGCGCCTTCTCAAATACGAGTATCCACTAATAACAGCGTTTAAATTGATAAAAAACATGTCGGACTAATAAAAATCAATTCTAAAAAAATACTCTATGGTTTGCCGAAAAGTGAAATCAAATATTATCGCATGTTTCTTGTTGTTTTCAACGAGTAAAACTGATTTTCCGGTTTTGACTGGGTTAGCCATGGGGATCTTGCAATTCTAAAGATCTTTATAAAATTATATTCTCTAACAAAGACTGCCCTCTGCATATACAATTACTTTGTATGGTCAAATGAAAGTGCTTGCAATCTTCTTCTTTTTCAAATTATTCATCGGAAATTCACATCAGTAGTAATTGCTGGCCATCTTAGTATCCTAATTGCTTTCAACAGTACTGTCATCTGGATGATTCTGTCATTTCTACTTTCCAATTATTTTAGTCTTTCTCCAGCCTCTCCAACATTCCCAGCGCTCCTGTAACGACGGGGATTACTGTCACTTTCATGTTCCACAACTTCCTAGGTTTCCTAGCAAGGATGAGGTACGTATATTTTTTCACTTTTTCAAATAAGTACTCTTTTTTTCTTTTTTCTTTTTTTTTTTTTCAGTTTTCATAGGTACGGTATATAACAGAAAAATATGCCTTAAATAATGAACGTTATCTAGAGAGGAAGCACGATGAAGACAAATTGCAATTCTTCCGGTGGCATAGTCAGAATCCTGACCTTAGCCCAATTGAAATCTTTGAGCGATAATGGACAAGCGGGCCTGTAATTGGAAAGTTAACACAGAAAATATAGAAAATATTAAAACAGAAAAGTAAACTACGCGCATGCGCGTTATTAAAAATATAAAATGGCGACAATTTACCCATCGCACCTTGTACATTACTATGGATCGATGTTATAAGATGAAACTGACACCTTATGTTACTCATATACATATAAGTAAAGCGTGAACATTTTACCAACATTATTAGATTAATATCAATGTTTTGTATAATAAAATCCGTTATATATATATATATATATATATATATATATATATATATATATATATATAAACAAAAAGAATAGTATTCAATATCTTCGCATGGTCGATTTATGGCGTATCTACCATCAAATGGCGTAGTCTATTCGACGGAAAGAATCTTTATAAAGCTATCATGGCTGATTGAATTGCAGATCAAATCAGTTGCACTATATTTATTTATGGCACAAAAATATGCATTTCGTTCAAATAGACGTAGAAGCACAGACTCCATATTGATTTCCTGTGTAAAGTGCAGAGGAAGTGAATGGTCAGTTCTAAACTCACCTTATCCAAGAGGAAAAAAATAGAATTTAATGAGAGTGGTATTTTTCCTGATAGGCATCTCGAATTCAGTCACTTTCTCACCGATTTGATGTAGCTTTCCTCTGTCTCTTCTACAAAAATTTTCATGGCAACTGCTTAAGCTTTTTTCCCGGATTCCCCTACTGGATTTAAGAGTGCTACTAGATTGGTATCTAGGTTTACTGTTTAATTATCTAAATGTAATCACCGCTTCTACTCGAACAGTTTCTTTTTTCATCCTTCCCATCTGTGTAAATCCCTTCCGTTTGCTTGCTTTTCTGATAAGTACAATCTTCAAAAATTTAAATGCAACATCAATTGCCATCCTCTATCTTCGTGAATCCCGTCCATCTTCTGCCCTTTCCTCAATCCTCCCTATTCTTAGTCGTCTCTTTCACTTACACTCTTTGAAACACACTGCGTACTAGTGGCATTCCCGTCTTTCTTGGAGTAAAATGATTAAAAAAAAAAAAAAAACGACAGCGAACTCCAAACTGAATTCTTTATTTAATCTACGCCAGTAGACTGTTCTCGTTCCACTGCCCATGTCTCGGGATATCTCGTCTAGTTCTTTATTTTTAGTACTGCTCAGTTATTGCTTGATTCCACCGAGTCCAAGTACACACACTGCCTGGCGCAGGGATTGAACTCACAATTACTATGTCACCAAATTCACAAACCAACGCTTTAATCCACTAGGCTACTTTATCATTTAGCCAGAATATCCCCGTTCATTTTCTGTCATCGGTTGCTCGCTGTTTCACTCTGTCCATCTTGTGTCCAATACTTTATCTGTGCTTCTCTGAGCCGCCTTTCCGCAGTATATGCTTCTTTCAAAGATGACAACTACATTAAGATTGGAGAAAAAAACTCTCACCGACTCATCTCACGAAACTGACAGCAGCGTTCCTATATACACCCTTGTGCAAATTAATTGAAACAATCGATTTAGTTGTCTTTCTTTCACCATACGGTCAGTTTTAAACCCACTAGACAGGGTGTAATCGATTTCTATTTTTTCCTCAAATTAGGTCATTTGCAGCGGTGTGCAGTAATATGAATCTTTTTTGGGGGTCTATGATGAAAATATGTTTGGCCTTGAAAAATATCGCGTCATCCGTGATTGCATCAGACTTTTATAACGCCCAGTTCGACTGTCGATTAGTTGTCCTATGCACATTGTCTGCGATGGACATTACTCCAAGGTGTGTACGGAAATTGTAACGCTGCAGGAACACACTTTAGCAACCTTTACTAGTGAGCAAATCAAAGTACTATAGAGTGGCCTGGAACTCCCTTGATTTAAATCCAATCGAGAATCTGTGGTCAGTCAGCAAAGAAAGACTTCGCGGAATGGAAATAAAATACATATGCACTGGAAAAATCTTTAGAAGAATACGAAAAAAAAGTAAATAATAACGGAATTATTCGTTTTGTTTCAGTTAATTTGTACAAGGGTGTAATCAAAAGTTTTATATAACGATCTTAAAATTAAGAAATTAAAGCTTATGACTGAAAAATATATCAACTGAGAATATGAAAAAATGTATCAAAATGAAGATGATAGTCAAAAAATGCGTGTAGTAATCTTTGAGGGATTTTTTTTTATTTGAGAAAAAAAAACGTAGTTTTCTCCAACTGTTTCTACTAATAATTTCAGTTTTTATTTCTTGCTTGTTAAAGAGCATGCAATATTTTTTTTTTAATTTACAATTTCACGCAGCTGGTATCTTGACATTCTAAACACGCCGAAGGGATAAAACAAAACTGTCTCTGAAGAGTGGAAAATACATAACGTTTATATTTTTACTACAAATAATCGTTAGCTTGTCTCTCGGGCACTTTTCTCTCTTGAAAGCCTTTTATTCGCTGTATTCATCACTGTCTTGTTTACACTCGATAACAGCAGCTTCTGCATGTCAGAGATCAGTGCATACAAGGTATTCAGTATTCCATTGCTGTTAAACAGTATCTTTGTCTGTCAGATCATAAAGAGAAAAGTCGTAAAAACTTATCACGAAATCGTTGTCGCCTTTACCGGATTCTGCCCAGGCAGAACTGCCTACACAGATCAGAATTATGTTCAATGAGAAGAAAATAAAATTCTACGTACTCAACACCCAATAATGGCTCTGACCAGTATATTTGACTGAAAGGAATTGTTGAGACGAGGTTCGTTTCCAAACTTGTTCCATCTTTCTACTTGTGAAATCTTCGATATAAATAGAGCATTTAAATAAATAGTGGATAGAAAGAGATATAAATCGACAGCTTGACACAAAATGCTACTTCCACGGAGTTGTTTTCTTGGGGATGTGCAGAATTTATTAGTTATGCTTGAAAGAATCAGAAGTAATTTGTGTAGGTTGCGTGACTTTCTGCATCCACAACAAATAAATAAACAAAATTTAAAATACGATTAAGAACAAGACATATTCAATTAGAAACTAATAAAACATTTATATACAATTCAAAACAATATACAAGCAGGATAATTAGTATATGTTATGTTGGCAAAAATGTGTATGATGTTTTAGGTTTCAGAATGTCTCTCTTTGTAATCGTTCATTCATTTGCAGTCCGTTTTAGATTTGTGTTGGTATTAGAATTGTCAATATTAAGTGTCTTTTTAGAAGGAGTTCTTAAGGAGTAATCTACCTTTGACTGTAATGTTTTTAAGGTCGCTCGCACATGGATGTTTACTTAATAGGTAGTGAATATAATTCACTTTGGATAAGCAATGTTCGAGAATCGATGTTCACAGAGTCGGTTGATTTTAAATTGAAAGTGAGTCAGCGTTGATGTACCTTTGCGCGGCAAAATCGTGATTTCGAGTGACGTGGAGTATGTTGGCAATTTCTCTGTGGGTGTTCGTCACTGACTGCTTGGGTCAGTCGGCGTCTTCTTTAATAAGTTCTGAAAATCCGACATCGGCTCACTTAAGTTTTGGCGCAATTTCATTTTGCACGTGAAACTTTCAGAATATAGTGTCGTTGACCAATGAGACTTGTTGGTTCGTCTAGTACGGTTTTAACTGGCTGAAGTTTTCCGTACGTAGGTGTAAGATATAGACTGTTGTGTTACTAGGGGTGATAGATAGGAAAAAGACGAGTCTACAGTATCATCTTTATTCTCTTCATGCCCCAAATGCTAGAAAGAAGTTTAGCTTTTCTCTAAGAATTAGTATTTTGTTGCTTGAATGCTTCCCTGATTTCTTCAATCTTCAAGTCAAGAATCAATCCTCCCTATCCTTATAATCGTCACTTTTTATCTTTCATTCACGTCGGACCTCATCCATAACAATTTTATCAGTAATCCTTGAGAGGCTCCCGAGCCTTGTACTGGTTGAACTTTAATGTAAAAAACAAAAGTGTTCCTACACTTAGTTTCGCGAGAGACTGAGTATAAAAGCAGATAAGTGTAAATTTGTATTTTATTTTTATTATTATTGTCACTGGTATTATTCGGAGAGCCGAGTTTGAATTCCAGTCGAATTTATTACATTCACGTATGTGCTAATACCCTGGGGAAAAGTATCTGCTTCTTCTCCCCCAGCTATGGGTAAATAGCAGGACAGACCGATTTCTGTATCCTTGGGTGGCAACTGGTCTACCGCAGAAAGAAATGTTAACCTACCGCAGGAAAAAATCTGCTTCGTCGGTCATGTATCGAATGATACATGATCGCCTGAACGTGTATCACGCACGACACATAACTGTATTATTACATTATTAATAATATTAACAGTAATAATACTGCTCTCTCTCTCTCTCTCTCTCTCTCTCTGTCTCTCTCTCTGAATTTAAATTAAATAAATAAATCACATTCTTTTTTGTGCAGCCTCGTTCCCAATAGCCGTTACACATGACGTCACGCTAGACCATTTCAGTGGCGATGCTGATGTATAAGTGCCTACTAATAACAATATTACGAACTATAAACACACGTCAAAAACATTATATTACAACAGCAACCTTTATTGAATCCATTCTTAAAGAATCTAATGTATGTTTATTGAATACAAACGGTATGTCCGTAAAAAACGTTTCCAAATCAACATGCGTAAAAAACAACAAACGTAATGTCTGCTAGACACACACACACACACACACACACACACACACACACACACACACACACACACTGCATTACTTATGTAATATAGAAATTGTGAATATTTTTATTGGTGCTTGGTTGCGTATGTATTACGGTTAAGGCTTCTTGTATTTGTAGTCATTTTTACAATTTACATGGTATAATAGTTCTGTATTAGTAATCAGTATTTTCTTCTGTTTTGTTGTGTTGGTTAGTAACATGCGATATAATGTAGCTATTACCAAATTATAAAAAAAAGAAGATTTAATTAGGTTTTAAGCAAATATTTCATATACACACACAGATACAAAGCAGCCTAAATCTTTTTGTTATTATTTTAGAAGTAAAACGCAACTACAAATTTACTTTAATATGGCTGTCAGTATTTTACAGTGTCAGAGTTACGTCCTCCTTAATTTCCTGATTTTGAAACCGTTACTTGGGGACGTACTCGATTGACTCTATATACTTGGCGAAACCTCGTTTTGTTCTCTTTTCTTCTCATTTTCGAAAGTAAATCTCTAGGGAAGATTTGCATCTTCCCCTTGGGAAGCAGGAGCGCTATGTGTTTCCTTCGGGAAACACGCATAAACATTACATACACACACGTAAGTACGAACATTCACATTCAATTAAACATACATTGACCATAAACTTTCTACGTTCATTCATACATACTAATTATCGTCTTTGTCAATTGTAACCCTTATTGTATTTCAATATACATACATCTGTTTGTACATATATATAGCGGTCTTTGTTGTTTTCTTCACATTTTCTTTTACATTTCTGTTGGCGGGCTCATACCCGGGAGATTCCGCTATGTTTGTAGTGGCCCCCATTTCAGGAGACCACACGTGTTTGTCTCACAACGCGGAGAAACGGCCCGCTACATATAGTATCAAAGACAATATGATTTTATATATACATCGGTTACGCACCTGATCAGCAAAAAAGAAATTTAATTCTTTCTTTCTTTCTTTCTTTCTTCCTTTCTTTCTTTCTTTGTGAAACATTCTTTTTCTTTCTTTCTCAATTAATTTATAATTGTTTCTTATTTTCTTTTTTCTTTCACTATCATTTAATTTCTTTCTTTCTTTCTTTCTTTCTTTCTTTCTTTCTTTCTTTCTTTCTTTCTAATTTATTGAAACTAGTTTGACATAGGTATGATGTAACTGTAAAATGAAATATTTATCTCATTTCCGGACACTACAATTAAACTGTCTGCTGACTAGAATAGTACCCATCAAAAATGATGATAATATAGGGATAAATTGTATAAAAATACATGTATATAGAACATTATGCGTAGCCATATATATTATTTAAAATATGCAATAATGATAGACAAAGATTGGTCAATATCGGATGTTTCCAGATGGAGGAAGTGTGGACCTAGGATTCAACACTGCATAGTTACTATCGGTTTCAAGCTTCAATGTAAACATGGTCTGAATATGACATTACAACTTAAAACTAGTAGGCATCATGAAATGTTGATTTCTATATCCCAATCTTTTTCTTTTCATATATATATATATATATATATATATATATATATATATATATATATATATATATATATATATATATAAAGAAATATAGTCTTAAGGTGTGCTATATTTATGGGATAAAGTGCTCAATATCAGAGATAGAGCGTGTGTAAATATAAAAGTGAACATAGAAGTCAACACTTAGAGGTGACAGTCTGTTTCATGCTATATGCAATCGTCAGGCCACATGTGCTGTTATTATAGTAGTCCATTTCTGGCCTGATCTGGTTCTTGTCGGATACTGAAGCGGTACAGGGATCCGACCATTTTCCCTGCATTTTTAGCCATCTAAAACTTTAAAACCATTTTTCGGTATCTGTCTATATTTCTGAGATGAGGTATTATGTACAGTATGTCCTCAAGGACACATGGCACAGTGGATAAAGGCGTTGGTTAGATGACAAACCCAAAGAGTGTGAGTTCAATACCCGGTTAAGGCAGTGGAGAACTTTCAGAGGGAAAATTAGCAGGAGATAACTGATAACTGACATCCATCAAACATGGCACATGGAACTAGAACAGTCTACCCCACGGATCGAAATAAAGGGTTCAGTTCGAAATTCCAACCACCTGAAGAAGGCCGGAGCGTACAACGGCCGAAACGTTGTGACAAATATGACGACAAAGATGAGGACAATAGTCCGCATAATGTAAATACTGCATTTTTCGGTAATTTCTTTAGTTTATGCAAGGTATCTCAGAAATACTGCGAAATATGCAGTGTTGCTTTTGCAACCTAAATTAACCTATCTTACTCGTTCATCTTTAAAAAAGGTCAAGTTAGTAACTAATTTAATTGAATCGTCCTGTGACCAGGTAACTTACTCTTTCAAAAATACAAGCAAGTACTAGTATTAATGTGAACGAATATGTACCTATATTTTTACGCTATTTTACTCATGCTTTTAATCTGCCATAATTAGCGTGGATCAGTAATAAAGTTTAACATTTTAATATTCGAACTTTTTTTATTTGCCGTGTTCCTTCAGGGCGTAGGTGATCATGTCCCTCCACATCTTCTTCTCCCTTGTAGCTCTTACTAAATTTTGTTTTTTGCTATTTCTCTCAAACCCTGTTCTACCATCCATTTACTCAAGACTATCAAGAAAGTTACACGCTCTGTCATTCCCTCGATCTGTTCTGTGAGTATCAGATTTTTCAAGCGTTTCTTCTTCATCACATGCCACAGAAATTTCAATTGCCTGTTTCTGATGGTAAGTATAATTTTCTTTTTTGATTCCATTTTCTCCAAAACCTCGTCGCTACTCCAATGTTCAGTCCATGATATTGTCAGCATCTTTCTGTAGAATGGCATCTCTATTGCTTCAAGCCATTTCTTCATCTTTAAGAAGATTCAGAGCCATATAGGAGGACTGATATAACGTAACATTTCAGTATCTTTTCTTTGTTTCTAATGAAGTTATTCTCTTTCTTAATACACAGCTTACTTTTTGGAATGCATCTTTGACTATTCAAATGCGTCTTCAGATGAGGAAAATTGGTTCCCTGTATCGCGTCAGAAAGTTTTTCTCGCTCGAGTCTATTCTTCAAATCTATAAATCAACCATTCGCCCTTGCATAGAATACTGCTGCCATATATGATCTGGAGGCCCAGCTGTTCACCTTAAAGTCCTCGACAAGATCCAGAGACGGATACGCAATGTGGTTGGTCCTGATCTGGCGTCTCGTCTACAGTCACTCTCTCACAGACGTGTCGTCGCCTCCCTCTGTCTTTTCTACAAATACTTTCACGGTGACTGCTCCGACAAGCTACTTTCGCTAGTTCCCAGACTGTCTCAATTTAAACGTGCAACTAGGCTGGCATCTCGATCCCACCCTTTCACTGTCGAAACGTTTAAATGTGACGGTCTCTTCTACTCCAATAGCTTCATGCCTCGTACCTCTCGCCTGTGAAACTCCCTTCCCTTTTCTTGCTTCCCTGATAGCTATAATCTCCAACTATTCAAATGTAATGTCAATCGACATCTCCAGATGCCTTGATCTATTCCCTGTCTTTCTCTTCATCCTTTCCTCACCTCTTCATTCACGCTCCCACTCGCTGTAAACTCTTACGTGCTAGTGTCTCCCCGTCTTTCTTGGGGTGAAATGCTAAAAAGATTCTTAGTGTCGCACTTTCTGTCCTCTTTTAGAACACTTCCCAGATTTTTAAATGTTTGTATTTTTTGATTTTGTTATCCCCGATGTGTAATTTGCATTTTGGATTCACCCTTTTGCTGACAACTATTCATTGTGTCTTCGCGTAGTTTATATTTAGTCCTCCTCGTTTTCTTTCGCTTCCTTATGTAGGGGCTTCTTACCTGACCCTTTTGTCTCATGGAAGTTTGGTTGATCGCATTAGAGGCTTTGGCTACTAAGTTACGTGTATATAACGGATTTGCAAAAAGACTAAATCTAATCATCCCCCCATTGCTTAAAAAGCAACTAAAAAACGATGATGAAAGTGGATACTCGTCAGAATAAATGATAATATCTGACAATACTCCATCTAATAAGATGTATGAAATAAAATGAATACTGATGTGTTTTGTTATCTGTGAGGCATTTTAGAATAGCGAAAATATCATTAATTCTATCGCTATCAGATTGTGGACATTACTTTTGGCATGACCTGATAATAAGTAGAATTAGCAATGATAAATAGTTGAAAAGTACAAGTATCAAAGCAAGAGGCAATGTAAGGTGAGTTCCACTGCAGAGGCTATGAGACAGGGCGGTTATGTTTGCCTGCGTCGGAAATAAGGATGCTAAAAGTGATATAAACAGACGAGAAACTAGAAAAAAAAAAGAGCAGCCAATCGATGCATTGCATGAGACACGTGGCCATTCAAAACTGCGTTTTGGCTTCAGCGTAATAAATGGAGACGCCGAGAAAGATAAAAACTATTCTCAGTGTCACATCGAAAAAAAAAAAAAAAAAAAGAATGAAAGAAAGCCTGGCGGCAGAAAGGAAATATATAAAACACAGATGAGACGAGACATCTTTAAGGTTTAGAAATAAAAATGACATTTCGTTCCCATTCAGTGTGCGGTGTCGTAAAATAAAAAAAAATGTCCACAAAGCACAGACTACCAATAAATATTTCATATAAAGTGGGTTCAGAAGATTTTAAGAGCATTTGGCATGAGAACTCTGTCTTGCGAATTCTGGTCTGCAGTGAAAATCAGAGATATATAGTGAAAACGTAATCCGTATATACTCGTGCAAAAGTCGACATTTAACGACCCTATTTTATGGCCAATAATCAAGGCTTTACGGATGAGGGTAGCGTAGCTGTTATCGACGCAGAAAGTGGAATCAGATTTCAGAGTTCATATCTCGGCCTAGCCTGTTGCATTAACTTTAGCACAAATATCCATAGAAAAGGCCTGAATCCAACTCTTTTTTCCCCAGTTATGGATTAAATAATAAGTTAGACCGTTCTCACTACTTCTGGATTGTAAACCAGTTTAAAGGAAAAAATACTGAATTCCGAACCGTGAAGGAAGCGACCTGAAATCACTACTATTTTATCCAAGAACACATGACAATTCACATCTAATGAAGTAAAGGATCGTTTGCTTCTTGAAGGGATATGGCATTTAATCGGCCTGCATATAATTAAAATGATATCTATCTATGATGAGAAGTCTGGAAACGAGAATTTGCTTTATATATGAAAAATTATTCATCGTTTATATTTTTTATTACGTCAGACTTTTTTTTAATAAATACTCCGTTTATTTTAAACATTATTAATTTCGTCTACCGACTTTCGTACCAGAGAAAATGTATGCCCAATTTATGACAGGAGGAACCACCATCTGGTCCGTCGTGCTTTGACCGCGCCATCATTTATATGTAAAAAATAACTTTCATATCGGAAAATGTTCGAAATTTGACAAAAAGATTTGTATGGAAATTGCACATCATAAATTTATACTGTCGCCATGCAGTGTTGATTCTTATGACCACACTGTTTATATCTAAAAACGACTTGACTCTATTATCGCGGAATTTTCCCCTGAAAATATAGCAAATCTATATCTAGAATTCTTAAAATGTGTGTATGTATGTGTGTGTGTGATCAGATGTTTATGCATTTCCACAATTTTCATGCGATTTCGATGATTTTTCTTTTTTTTTTTATAGATAATTCTTCAATGCCGGTTTTGAGTCCAAATTCTCTGGAAAAAAATTACAACATTGAAGGTGAAAATCGAAAAATCTGATTTTTTACACTTTGCACAAAATTCAAAGGCAAAATTTAATGTCTGTAAAAAAACAGCGTACAATCAATTTAGAGAGTTGAAATCAAACGTAAAAGATTATTAGAATTAAAAAAAATTATATTATAAATAAACATTATCGTATATTATTATTATGACGGTTCATGGAAGAGATTCCTTCTTTGCAAGATTGAGAACGCAAAAAACGGCCCTTTTTAGTGCCACCCCAAATTAAAAATGTTACCCCCCCACCATTTGGGGATATGCCTCAGTTGCACCCAAATGTTGTTACTAATATTGATTTTCAGGTTGGCTGACTTTAAACTTAAACTTCTCCAAATAAACAGCAAAAATGAAAAACCCGGTCTATGACGGGTTATACTGCTAGTAAGAATATATATACATAATCAGTTGATATCTGTAAAAGCTCTTATATATATTCCCCTGAAAATATAGCACATTCTAAATAATATATTTACTTCTATGCATATAATCTTTTGCTTGCACGGGTAATTTCGAGCATCGAAATAAATTCAGTGTAGCGTTTATATTGTCAACAGATTGAAATGAAGATCGATTCATCTGCTATCAAATATCGAATAGGGTTTACATCAAATTTCGGCAACTTAATATCAGCAAACTTTATTTCGATCTGTGTGCGTTGAGGTGCCTTTGAACCGTAAACCAGATTGCGCTAACACACGGTCATTGTATATCAAACCACGTTCGTTTCAAATTTCGGGTCGGTAATAAAAAGAACGACACCTGATTTTCTACCGTCTTTCATTTAAAATGACTCATATTGGTTGAAAGTACTTATGCGAAAATAAATAAAATGATAAACTGGAAGTCTTTTAGATCAAACGATGACAACCAAATATCAATAATTGGTAATGATAATATTAGCTGTTTCCCTATAAGGAAACATGTCATTCATTGACCGAGCAATCAATACTGTTTTCAGTTGAAATTTATAAAATCTTTCTCTTAAAACAATTTTTTAAGGAAAACAGGTTTCACGAGTCTCGTAGCTGTTATCGTTCTTTCCTGTATTGATGGAGATTTCTTCCTAACCTTTTGTTCAAAATAGTGTGGAATGTCAACATCTTGATTGTGTTATTATTTTCTCTTCGAATTACATGTGCTATCCATTTTAGTTGTTGCTTCTATTGGTAGTCCTCAATTGATGTGGTTTCAGTTATTTGTGATTCTATAGCTCAGGGATATATGTGTTTCTTCAATACCCACAGAGTCAATTTCTGATTTTGACTGCAACAAATACTAAGTAGACCTTAGTTACATTTCCTGGGAGAGAATGCATATTCTAGTGTGATCAGTCGTTTGAACAAGTCTACTTCGTCCTGGGTATGAGGATAAAGTACCTCCGGTAACAAGGCATCTGATCGGGAGATTTTGAGGAGCGTGGAACCACCTCTTAATTGCTGTTGTCCCCCGACCCAGTAGAACCTGTTACGGTCCCAGCTATGGTCAAATAGTGAACCTCCAGTCTGGGGTTAAAACTTGAAAAAAATTATTAGAAAAATTTACTAGCAATACAATTTTATAGTAAAAAAAAAAAAAGAAATAATTAAAAATTACCAGCAATACATTGTTGGAAAAAAATTACCAAAGCTCACAAGAGAATAAAATTTCGGTATTAAATGACCCATAAAGAGTTGATGTGCCGTTAAACAAACAAGCCAAACCAAAATAAACAAGATTAGTACGCTCAAACTCTTGGTCTTGATTTTTGATTGCATGATATCACAGCGCTTTCGAACAGTTTTGTTTCCCCTATTTCACTCACAAGGCTTAGGTCAATCCATTAATTGTTTTGGGGCCTTTCCCAATGGTATCCGATATGCTGGGAATGTCTCCAATGGCCGACATTATCAAGAAATGAACTCCTTGAGAAATTGACCGTGATGAGATCTGAACTTGTCTTGATCTAGTACAAGGTTAGATTGAGCAATAGAAATTGGTAAGTTTTTTTTTTATCTCCAATCGAAATTCTGAGTCTGGTTACTGCATGAATAGAAAATAAATAATTATCTGGTCATACAAACCCTAATTATTTTTTCTGTAAGGGTATGAAAAACAGTTTTTTAATTGACAAAATGGATCCTCTTGAAGTCTGATGCAAAATGCGATTTGATCGTGCTATTCGCAGTTCCGCAACGACATTTCTTTGTCGACCAACCATTATTTTGTGATGTAATTTAAGCATTATTAAGCTCAAGAAACTAAAAAATTATTACTACTTGTCTTATCTCTGCACGGGCTCTCGAATCTTGAAAAAGCATAACTGGACGTTATCAGTCTGTTGGCTGAGCCACCCATACGAAAGGTTTGATAAGAGGAACCAGCAAACAGTGTTGTCATTCAGAGGAGAAAAGGCGGGTAGTGTCAAGTAGAGAAGATTCTATTTCACAGAGACTCACCATGGCAACCAAAAAAGCGAGTCAAAAAAGGAGAATCAAACATTTCCGACACTTTTTTTTTTTTGTAATCAGGCACCATCAGTTCCCAACCAGGAAACGCATGTCTCTTGCGAGCAACAAGTTGTCAGCAGTTCGAAAATTGAGTTAACATCGTTACATTTCGTTATCAGCGTCCCAGAACACGTGTGACGTTTGTAATATGACGGGAATAGAAAAACGTCAACTCAACACCGCCGACTTAACGCCCGGACGACTCCAGACCGAAACAATTCAACACCAGGAAAACAACTTTTATTTATTTTTATTTTTTTTAATAAGCGAATAAAAATAATTTACTAAGGATTAAAACATTAATTAGTGAATATTGTTTAATTATTTCTAATGAAGTAAATCGTAAAGATATTTATTTTTAATAAAGTAAAAATATTCACTAATTAAGGTTTTAATTCTTAATATTAGGTTGGTGCAAAAATAATGTTGTTTTTTGACGTTCAACTTCAAAAGAGAAAACGACATTATTTTTGCACCAACCTAATAAATTACTTTTATTCGGCTAAAAAAAAAAGTTAAGTTGTCACTGTTCTGAGTTGTCCCGATATGAATGCCCGGGAAAGTAACACCCTTTGCCACCCGTTCTGCTCGCTACTGATAGGAGTAGATGTGTATCCCTTATTTCCTGTTTAGGATTGGGTTTCCGGTTCCTTCTAATGAATGTCTTTACCTTCGCTTTTACATCCAGTAGCCTGTTGCAGGATAGTGGTGTTATCGCCTTGCTTGAGGTTAATTAAGAAAATGCAACACGTCCAGGAGGACAGCTGAATTCAAACCGGTTGAGCGTGGAGCTGGCAGTCCCACTACAACCTACTGCGTAAAAAAAACACCTACTTGCTACAGAGACCACAGTAAGGCTGTAGTCCTCTCGTCCACAGGAAAATCTATTATTACCAAGAAAGAGAAACGGAGCAAAAACATTCAGTACACTGTCCACGCTTTAATTTTTTGGCACTTCAATTAATGTGTGCATATGTTTACATGTTTGTTTATATTGTAAGTGAAAAGAGTGAGCGTGTATGCTAATGCGTGTACGTGCACTTGTTTCCCTTTGTGTGTATGTGTGAATATGCGTGTACCTATGCTTGTATGAGGGCTTTATATAAGTCTCGGTGTACTTGAATTTCTGCATTTCGTCCAAATGTGTGAATGTTTTTTTTTTTGTTTTTTTTTTTTTTTTTACTAATCTCTTGTCAGCATGAAGACACTATCTGTTCATGTTATATCGTTGTGTGCATTTTTGCGTTATTGTGTATACGTATGTTGTTCAAACGTGTACTTTGCGTTTTTATACTTGCGTATAATGAATCCTCTTCTTCTCCACCGCTATAGGTAAATAGCAGAACAAACTGGGTTCTATAGCCTTGGATGGCAATTGGTCTACCGCAGAAAGAAATGGCAACCTACTGCGGGAAAAATGTGCCTCGTCAGTCATGTATCGAAAGATACATGATTGCCTACGCGTGTATCACTCATGGCACTGATAGGTGAGAATATACAACGTTGAGGCTCACATATTCACATGCGTTATCGTGTACATGTATTTGCGTGTGTACATATATGTGCGTATATTCGTGAGTGTATATCTGCTATGTTGTCTCCATCAATGTACACGGTTTCTAATAGAAGCCTGTGTTATCGACTCCATGTCGCTCACCTAGAGGAATTCTGTCTGAAAACCACGCCTATTTGTACCGATTCCATGTCACAATAGCCATTTTAAATCCGTCACAGTTTGCAAATTATATTCGTCACTGATATTTCAGATTCTGCTGACTTCCAAGCATTTCTTAACTGTTCGGCAGCGGACATTCAGTTCAGGAATACCCTGCTATCTGCTCATCATTATGCTATATATATATATATATATATATATATATATATATATATATATATATATAAGGTTAATGGTCAGAGTTGAATCAGAGTAGGAAACAGTGTCATTAAAATGTGGTCAATACACGTGTGAAAAAAATAAAAATAACATGTAGATCTTTTAACCAGAAAACCGAAGTCTTGAGTCCTTGCTTACAAATTAGGAAAGTCCTCTTAAGCACATATGAGGGTGGTTAAGAAAAATGTACATTTCAATTACCCACCCCCGATACATTAATAATAGCCTTGGTTTCTTCTTCTTCTTCTTCTCGTCCTCCTCCTCCTCTTCTTCTTCTTCTTCTTCTTCTCCTCCTCCTCCTCCACCTCATCCTCTTCTTCTTCTCCTTCTCCTCCTCCTTCTTCTTCTTCTTCTTCTTCAAATCCTCCTCCTCCTCCTCCTCCTCCTCCATTTCTGTCACACCCAACGTCGTGTGTTTGTTTATTTATATTAAAAAAAAAAATTTAAAAATATAGCATTCATTATTATTATTTTAAATAAAGCATTAAGAAGTCATTTGCTAAGAATCCCCTGAGGATACCGTAAGCAGCGGATTCAATTAACCTCCTAATTTTTAAAGTACACATACACATACACACACACACACACACACACACACACACACACACACACATATATACATATATATATACATCGAAATAAAAATATAAAACTTAATATTACGAGACATATTAAAAAACGGGTGAAGCAACCGGTTTCGCTCCCGCTCATGAGGCTTCAACGGGAGATTTAATTTAAAATTAACACAGAAAAATGTACAATATATATATATATATATATATATATATATATATATATATATATATATATATATATATATTGCAAATTGCTATAAAACCAAAACGTTCTCCTAAAAATTTGTACCACGTTCTTAAATAGTCTCTTCAAATAGAGACTTTCATATGAATATCATGGGCGGTGGCAAACATATGTGTTCAAACATATTTAAACTGCCACCCGTATAAAACCGCTTTCTCAGCTCAATGTTTAAAAATGGCCTTGAGCGTGGGAGGTATGTAAGTCTTAGCAAAGACCATTCTTCGAGAGCCGTGAATAAGCGCTACTGAATCTGAAACAAGTTTACCATATAACAGAAACTACATTACTTGAGAAGAATCATAGCAACAACTAAAATGGATAGAAAAGAAAGAAAATAACGACACAATCAAGATGTTGAATTTCCACATTACTTCAAAGTTTATTAAGTTCATACATTTCAACCGAAATAAATGCTGAATGTTTCCTTATATGGAAACAGCTAATATTACCATTAATTAAGATGACTATACTGGTGGTGTATGTTGATAAGAGTTTGAGGTGTAACTGTCCTTCCTATTTGTAAGTCTACTATATCTTGTAATTCTTGGATGTTTCCTTACCATTCTAACAATCCTACTTACCCAACGGCTAGCAATCATATGAGGGAAATCCGAAGGACAGTTCACTGCCGAGCCATGTTCATTGACGGGGCACGGATGAAATTTACCGATGGCTTTGTAAACTTTATTCTAAACACTAGATCCAGTTTATCTGAAGTCTGTACAATGTCCCTTAATTTTCGTCATTATGATAGCTACTGTGACGATGGTTAGTGGCAAAATTATGCACAATACCATCTTCCTAATACGGTTAACTATTACTTAGAATATGTCGAAATAACGCACAGCCGTTTAGAAACAACTAATATAAAATGTATATACTATAGCGGTTTTAGTTACCGTATTAGACACATTTTTCCTTTAAAATATCTAAAAAAAAATCACCCTGCGTCATATAATTTGAAGGTCGGTGACAGAAGTTAACTTCTCTTCTAATTATTAAATTCTAAATATCTGACTACATTTGATAAGGCATTGTAACTATTTACACTATCTATATTGTTTGGACTATTGTCCTCATCTTTATTGTCATATTTACGACGTTTCGACCAATGTAAGCTCTGGCCTTCTTCGGGTGATATACGAACTGAACTCTTTATCTCGTCCACCGGGGTAGATGGTGCAAACATTCTAAATAGTTTTAGTTCGTGGATAGTGTAAATATTCGAAATAGTTTCAGTTCGTATATCACCTGAAGAATGCCGGAGCGTACAACGGCCGAAACATCGTGAATATGACAATAAAGATGAGGATAATTTGGTACTACTTTCAGGTCTGTGATGGACTTGTCATAATTAGTCAGGTTTTATGCTATTTGGTGGATAGTGGGGAAACATTTTTTCCGGCTTACGCTTCAATATTCGTTGGGGTCATCTAATGCATCGGAGCGTCTTATACGATGCGAAATTCGGTAATAGTTATTGAATATTTTTAGCTTCATATTTTTTATGTCTTATGATTTTTTATGTAATTGTATTCGTGGAAGCTTTCTCTCATATTTACCATTATAAAAATTAAACCTATATGTGATCAAGCGTTGTCATAAATAATTACCATGTGTGGTGGTAAATGATGCAATTAACTAGTTTTTAAGGCGTGTATCCAGTAATTCTTTTCCTTGTTGTACGTGATTAACATTACCCACTGAATTGTAACTGATGAATTATTTCCCACCCTACAACCCCTTCCCCACAGACGAAATGTCGTAAGCCGCTCGCTGCACTATCACTATTTAAATAGAAAGGGTTCAAACTTACTACATTCCCTAATTCCCCCAATTCTAACCTTCACTGCTATTGTAGCGAACCACCCTTCGTATTCCATTAGTCAGATGTAAGTTCCATTCGAGCAGCTTATTCCACGAACCGCTGCTTTGTGGAACCGACTCCCAAAGGGATGCTTCCTCGATCACTAGAATCTTAACCTCTTCAAGGCTAAAGTTAACCGCTATCTTATCTGAATATCTCCATAAACTGTACCTCTTACTCGATAACACTCTACCTCTAGTGGCTTTTGGGTTTTTGTACAGAGTGAAAATTATTGTAAAAAATAAAGTATTAAAGGTATTGAATAGACTTTTCTCTATATATTTTTTAAAATATATATTTTATAATTTTATATATAAACGTATCTTGAAAATCCTCACAGTATTTAGTATTGTTGAAGTTATTGCTAACATTTTTGTCGAGATTTACAAACTCTATATTTCGTTCAATTTCGCAAATCAGTCTTTGAATAAATTGATTTGTTCGGAAAAATACTTTCACAAAAGCCCTACTACGTGGTTTAATAATTTCATTAAATTAATTTAACTTTATAGGACTTCATGGTAAACAATATTAATTTTAAGAAAATTTCTCTTTTTCCTTTTTCACGGCGAAGAATAAATTCTTAATATTTTTTACTCTTGAGTATGCAAAATAAAACTGGTCATGCGTAAATATTTCTTTCCAACTTTTTGAAGCGTTTGGCTTTGTGATTTGTTTATAGTTCTTGCAAATACAGGGCAAACTGGAAACTGGATTCCTATATATATAAAAGCTAAAAGAACAGATACGCAAAAAGTAGTTTTGCATTTTTATTAAATAAGTATTTGTTATTTTTATCATTAAATTGTTTTTAAAATAGCTTGAATAAAAAATGTATTAAATTTTATTGTACTAAGCTATGCACCGTAGTAAAACGAACTATACTTTGTACCCCTATACCTGTTTCACCTTTACCCAAAATTTGGTTTCGATCGGTCAATATATGGCTATTTTAGAGGGTACTAGCAGCATGGCCCGGCGTTGCCCGTGCTTGATTCAAAAATCGTACGACTCATACAGCAATCGCTATCACTTGATTTAAAATATTTTTGCCCTTCCTTGCCTTTAAAGGAGTGCCCTTTGCCATGCTGATGTTGCTATATGCCTTACTTCTTGCCTATCTCACACTGCGAATTTTTTTCTAAGCTCTATACTAAACATTAAATGTGTTACGAAAAAAGAACTAAACAAAATGTTACACAAAACGATCAGCTTTAAAAAAGGATTCGTAACTGGAAAAACCTAATGAAAAAAGAATGTTAACAACAAATACTTTTTCACATCCAACCCAGTTCTGCGGAATCAGAATCAGCGTTGAGTTTCAGCAAGCGAATGAGCCAATTGGAGTAAAGTGCCATGCAGATTTAAATTTTTCCCACTTGTGACGAATGCAGCTATGGACTTTTTTGGCATGCTAGAATGCTAGTTAAGATTCGTGTCAGTCAGCTGGCCAGTAGAATCTTCCTACCTATTCGTGGCAGCCAGCTATAGGCTCTCACTCTGGCCAGAAGAAAATGGCCGCAAACTACATGAAAATTGCCGTAGAAGTATAAAAAAATCGATTATTTCCACTATTGATGGGAAATGGGAAATGTAAAGTCGGTCTTTTCTTGCCCGCTAACTTGGAGCATGTGCTTGTAAATTTTGGTGCAAATCCGTCGAAAATTGCGGCCGTGCATTCTTTACACACACACATGATGCCTTTTATAGATAGAGATGACGGACGAACTAACGGAAGCCACAGAATTATTTTATATATAGATATATTCTTTTTAAATATGAAACCTATATTTACCTATGCTAAGACAAAACTAATATGTGGTGCAAGAGGTAAATATTTAGTACGCAAGGAGAACAAAGCAATCAACTGAATTTGAACCTTTATTCATTTTTGGATATGCCTCCCAATCTTATCAAAAGTTTATGATTCACGTAATACCTCGTTTTCGTAACCTGTTATTCATCAGAAGAATGTATCCCCCCTCCAAAGGAGATAATGCCACTAAGACGCAAGTGGGGGTTACTGAGAGTGAAAGAGGATGAAAATACATGAGAATTAACCTGAAGCCCAATCCTAAACAGGTAACAAGCGATAAACCTCTACTCCTGTTAAATAGGTGGAGAAGGGTGTGGGCCGGGCGATAAGCGAACCTATCTACTCTTATACAAAATCTGTAAAAATATGGAATCCAGTAAAATTTAATTTCGTACTGAGTCAACTTTATTGACCAAATCAGGAACTTGCCTATTACCGGTAAAAAACTGAAAGTAAATTTCCGGTTCAAACATAAAGAGAAAAGGAGAATTGGAGAATATGATGTTCACATGGCATATTGAAGGCAAGATGGACGGAAGAAAACAGCGAGTAACATAACTAATGAACTATTGTAAATTGATGGAAGAACAAAATGTCGAAAGAATAGTAAAAAGAGAAATATGACTGAAAGCTAACGATAAAAGAATAAAATGAACAGAGATGAGGAATCTACATCAGTTTTAGGATATGTTAAATTATTATCATCCTTTCATTTTTATTACCTGTTCTTTCTGATAGGCACGGTGGAGTAATGGATAGCGGCTCGGATTGAGGAATCGGAGAGCCCAGTTCGAATTCCAGTCGAATTCATTACATTCACTTACGTGCTAACACCGTTGGTATGAATCCTCTTCCCCATCCAGCTGTTCTATAGTCGCAGAAAGAAATGGCAATCCGGAAAAAAAAAATATGCATCGTCAGTCATCGATCTAAGCGTCATACACGCTTAGGTGATCCAAGCGTGTATCACGCATAACTGACTGTCTGATATATTTCGTTCCGTTGACAAAAAACATGTGGTTGGCTTGTTAGCTTTCGAAAAGGCTAAAGAGGATTTAACATCTGGCGAATTTATTCCATTCTGATCAAAAATGTTGATCTTTGCCTTGCAGTTGATACTTTCACGTTTGCGTTAGGATGTGCACTCCAACAACACATCGAAGCACATATATTTTATATTTTAACTGGTCCCAACATGATTGCATAGCTCAATTTACTAGCGAAATCTGTCAGAGCTGAGTTAATACCGACTGGAATTTTGTTTAGCAATATCAATAAATATTAGCCATAAACCATTAAATACTGAATATAATAACAATCTTATTTTCTAAAATTTTATCACTTCTGGAATAAAATCTAGGGAAATTAGAGTATTAGTGTTCGTAAATATAACTTGCTTCTTGAACGCATGAAAATCTGCGACGGCAAATATTCAACTCGTTGCATGAGATTACTCATTTAGATCATAAACAAACGACTGAGCCGAGCGATATACTTAGACTAATATGTTAAATTCTTTTATCACTCTTCGTGTCCTTTGACAAACGGAAACAAATGTGATATCCAATTGTGGGACACTTTCGAAAAAGCCAAAGAAGATTTAACTCATCTAGACAATTTATCCCATTCCGATCCAAATGATGATATTGCAATTGATGCTTTCATGTTTGCGTTAGGAGCTGTAATCGGTGATAAGTGCAAAGCGATCTCTTTCTTTTCAAAAGAAATTATCCAATGCAGAAACGAAATACAACATATTTGGATGAGAATCATTAGAGATATCCTCTGCTATTCATTGGAATCACCTCTTAAATGCTGGTGTTCACCTGTGAAGGTCCTAGTCATGGACAAATAGCTAACTCCCAAAGTGGGGTCAAATCACTATGAAAGTGTAAAAATAGGTTTTAATACTAGCAATACATTTTTGTAAAAAAATTATTACCAGCAATGAATTTTGAAGAAAAACATTATTACCAGCAGCACATTTTTGAAAAAATATTGCCAGCAATAAAAATCTTGTCGGCATTAAGTAACCCATTGAGGTTGATATGCCGTAAAACAAACCAAACCAAACCATCTGCTATTCGTCATTTATTAGGTGGACGTATCTTTCATGTTTTAAAAGGTCTTTATGTGCCGTATCCCCTAAGGACGTAGGCGATTATGGCTCTCCACAACTTCCTTCCCTTGTAGCTCTTAGTAAATTTTGTCTTTCTCTTATTTCTCCGAAACCCTGTTCCGCCATCCATTTACTTCAGCTCGCGTGGGTAGGTAATGCCTTGTTTTCCTCTGTCCCACTTGCCTTTAATCTGTCTTGTGTGTATCAAATTTTCCAAACCTTTCTTCCTCATTATGTGCCCTAGAAATTTCAATTTTTCTTTTCTGGTGCTAAGTATAAGTGTAATTTTGTTTCCACTTCCCAGATACACAACCGGAAATGAATGTAGTTTCATGAAAGCCATATGCATATTAAAATTGGAGTATGGCCAGCAGACCAGACCCCACTTGACCATCCATTACAGTTGTTATACATCTCGGATTCAGTTATTTTCCCATCACCGTAACGCTGCACCTTTTCTATAAATATTTTCATTGCAACTATTCTGATGAACTTCCCGCTATGTTTCCTAGACTTTATGAATTTAAGCGCGCTACCAGATTGGTGGTAACGTTTTAAAAGTTTAGAGTTTCAATGATTTGATTTAAAAGTAAGTTGTGTGCTATTTCTTCTATCGCACATCTCCATTATTGAAAGCTCCCCCCGCCCCGGCTTCTTGCTTTCCAGTCAACTTTGATCTTCAAAAATTTAAATGCAATGTCAATCGTTATCTTCTGTCTTCTTAATTCTTGTTCTTTTGTGTCCTCTCTCCTTAATAGTAGTTTTTTTTTTAATATTATCTAACACCCTGTAACCCCTTGCGTCCTAGTAGCTTTATTACTTGCTTGGAATTAGATGATTTTTAAAAAAGTTGTACCTGATCGCCCCGGACATTCTTGATTTTTTTTGTCTCGTGATATTATGACTTTGAAAAATGTAGAACAGTCAAAAAAGAAATCTCTGTTTTACTTACAAATAATTCATTTACTTACACTGAAGTGCATTATTCATTTTTTTTAATATTTGCTTTTCTTTCTTTTTTTTTCCACTTCGTTTTTGAGGGGCGTCAAAACAGGCAATGTGATTTCTTGAGCTAGAGGGAGGAGAATTTGATAAAATATTTTTTAAAAAAGTTATGAAGCCCACCCAGAGATTTTAACCAATCATTTGATCTTTCAGCGAATCGTCAGCTGCCCACTATCCCTCAGCTTCGGTGTTCGGGGGATACAAGAGCAGAACTGTTATTCGTATAAGTAACGCTCCCCACCTGCCACCAACAATCTTCATGACGCATCACCTATCCTCAAAATTTCTCATTGGTTTCGGTTATAGAAACATCGGGGAAAATGACATTGTAGAAAAATTTATAAATTAATTAGAAAAAAAATAAATAAAAAAGAATAATAGAAAAATAAAATTTCCATGCCAAGCTGGCTTCTCAATAAACTGTAAGCAAAATCCACCAATCTGAAATATGTTCCAGGCTTTAAACAATCCAAAAAGAATTGATAAATCGTAAAAACACATCCGTCAATCAATCTTCATTGATTAATGGCGGCGTCAAGTGAATAAAGGGAGACAATTCATTTATACCTAATTCTTGATGGACATTTCCTAACTTGCACACAAATACATACTCAAAGCGGAAACTGCAACTTGGTGCATCTCTTGTGATCTATTAGTCACTTTTCAAAAATTTATCAGCATCTCAAATAATAATCTACCTGAAAGAAAGGGACTGCTTCCAGCACTTTTAGAAGAAAGCACAATACATCGTATTATCTATAAACTATATATCGTATATACTTGTGTAACGCGCGATCTCGCGTATCATGCGACCCCCAAATTTTCACATATAAAAATGATTTTTATCATGTATCTCGTGTATCATGCAAATTCCTTTTTTGAGAGACCAAATTACAATAGACTAACCTCTTTTCTTGTATCTCTTTATCCCAACTTCTAGTTAAATAATTTAAAAAAGTAAAAGAGAATGATAAAAGTATCGTTAGTAACGCTATACTCGTTGCGTAAACACATACAGCCATAGACAACTGGACGAGAAACAATGGTAAAGATGCATAATCCCTATGTTTGTATTTCATAATACGATACTAAATATGTGAATAGTACATGCATTATTGAATAATGTGTAATAAAACATGAGTTTTATCAAAATCATGTTTATTGTAAATGCAGCTGTTCTGTAATACAGTAATATAGTTTGGTCAACGGCGAAGCCAGGACCAGCAGTACATGCGCTAACTTTATTTCACTGGTATGATGCGAGCCCCTTAGAATTAGCTTGTTTTCAAAATGATATGTGAGTATATACAGTATCTAAAATATAATAATAATAATAATAAAAACATACTGTGAAAGTAAAAGTATAAAATTGCGTACAAAATATCTGTGCTTGAAGCCATGAAGTTGCGTACAAAATATTTGAATTTCGGCATTGACTGGCTCATGGAGGTTGTCATGCCGCTGAAGAAAATCACCCAACCAACCTTTTAGGCATTAATGGCCCATAAGTGCTTGATGTGCCGATTAAATAGCTAACCAATTAATCAATCAATTATCTCTTATATATTACTAATATTACTATCATCATTATTATCAACATCAACATTATTATTATCAATAACAAAAATAGCCGCGACAGCAACTAAAACCAGGATTACTTATTTAATTATATGACACTTTAGGGTCCACTCTCCTCATCTAGGCTAGTAAAGTACTCAAGTAATGTTAAGGTCTGTATTCACCCATTTCATTCAGCCTTTTTATTACAATTGGCCCGCTTACGTATTGGCCGCATAACTCATTCGTACTTGCTAAACAAAAAAGATCAACCAGTATGCCAAACATTAACCGAGTGTTCAAACCTGGCTCTATCAAGACAAAAATGCTCTAGTATAAATATGCATGAGCTCTTCGGAAAAGCCAAAATGGATGATATAATATTATTTCTTAAAAAGTCGGCCTATATTAAAAATATAAACCAAATAAATATTGTAATAACAAAAGTACGCAAGTGTAGGATTTAAGAAAGTTTTATTTAACTGAGAATATAGGGTTCGCGTATGGTGTCCTTTTATAGTCTCATTAAACAGAAATAGATCTCTTAAAGAGAAGAGTAACAAAACAAGGAGAAACAACTCTTGATTATACATAACAAGTATGTCAATAAAATCAACTTTTTACAAATTACATATTTGAATAGAATACATGAATGAAATAAGAATTTCTACAAACCCTCTTTACAAAAATACGCCTGTCGGAGTTAATTCCTCCTTAATTTCCTAAATGTTTAATTTGTCCAGATTGCCACTAGGGGTCGCTAACTGTAAATATTCGAGAATATTTCCTTTTTTCTCTCTCTCTCTCCCTCTCTCTCTCCCCCTCTCTCTCCCTCTCTCTATCTCCCTCTCTCTCTCCCTCCCTATCTCCCCCCTCTCCCTCTCTCTCTCTCCCTCTCTTGCGTTTTCAGCCGACACTGCGACCATGTAAAGCTCTCTCAGAAGATTATATTTTCCCTTTTTATGGGAAGCGCTATACGTTTTACTTTGAAAGACACTATGAACATTGTGAACGCACACACACACACACACATATACACACACGCACACACACTTGCGAATATACTATGAAATACGAACACTTTCCGTTCATTCACACACAAACTTTAATGTTTTTGTCTTTTGTAAACCCTCTTGGTTGCCTAATACATACATTTGTTTGTACATGTATATCGGTCTTTTGTTGTTTTTATGTCAAATTTCTTTTTGGTAGACGCATTCTCCGAGTCTGCCATATTTTTGTAGTGGACTTTATTTCAAGAGTTCTCCACGTGTTCATAACATAACGTGTAAATCAACCCACGGTCCGCAACAATGAAACCTGATCTCCTACAAATTGATTTCTTACAAAGAATACATCTTCTATTCAAACGAGTCTTTTCTAAAAAATCTTGTCAGCAGTAAATAACTCATTGCGGGTGACATGCCGTAAAAGAAAACAAACCCAAACTCACTTTAATGCGGTACAAATGAACGGTAATTTAGAGTATTTATTTATTGTGCCATTCAGTATGGCTATTCATCAGCTTCACCGCGCAAATATTTTATTTCGTACATTTCCCATAAATATTGCATTGCAAAATTACAACAATTGGCATCTTGAAAAGTTAAAAAAAAGATGTTTTTTTTTTTAATTATATCTCAGCGTTCCTTCATTTTTCATTTTTCTTTATTATCTGTAAATTACCATGCATTCTTGCGAAAGAATCTCCGCAGATTTAAATTTCAGAGTTACTGTTCTTCTGTTTTCGAAAGTCACATGACACAGTCACTCACAGTATTTATTCCATAAAGTGCAGGAATGCAACGAGGTGCAGGACAGTGATTCATGTCTTTCTAAGAACATTAGTGAGAAGTGAACACAGCAGACTAGTCCGGAATTTGAACGCGTCTCGCCGATATCAAATTCCATTTCTTTACTCTCAAATACGCTATTTATTTGCACGCATTCTGATATCACAATCTTAGGGACTTACTCTCCACCCCACTCCCTCACTTTCTCTCACTATATATGTATATATATACTAGCAGCATGGGCCGGCGTTGCCCGTACTTGATTCAAAAATCGTACGACTCATACAGTAATCGCTATCACTTGACTTAAAATATTTT
>OZ010598.1:62300391-62322891 GCA_963932145.1 Acanthosepion lycidas | reverse complement strand
TAAATAAAAGACCTCAATACAACCGTAGAGCAGACCTAGATAAACCTAGTGAGCCAGACAAACCTACCCAGGTCTCACCTAAAGGGATCGTCAGGGAAAGCCGGCTAAAGAGGCAAAGGGAAACGCAAATTTATAGGCGATAGCCAAAATTATATCACGTGACCAAAGAAAGAACACAAAAACACCGCGGTGGGGGGGTTAAAGATTTATTCAACTAAAAGGGGAGGGGATATTAAAATACGAACATTAAGGTAGAATGACAAATAAACAGGGAAATTCGTCTTAATTTAGTAACCAAGATTTTTTATGCCTACATATGTTAAGAATTTCGGTTTGGGAGTTTAATAGCTGGTTAAGTTGATTATATAAAGCTATGGCTAATTTCTCCTCTTTACATAATTATAAAATTTTTGGCCTGCTTTATATTTGGGGCATTTTTTTAATATTTCCCAATTAAGGATGGGGTCTTTATCGTTTTCTTGTCTAGTTTTCCATACATAGGTGGATAGCGTCGTACTGTGTTTAGTTTTTTCGTTTTTAAAACTACTCGTGTGGTTATAGTATCTTTTTTTAAAATTATCCTGAGTAGCACCTATGTGTATTTTAGGGTTAGTATCCTCCATATCCTTATAAATTTTCACCTGGTAAACCACGCATTCTTGCTGACATTTTCCCTGTAATGGGCAGATATTTTTGTTTCTACAATTACAAGTAGGAGGGCTACTCCGTGGATTATCCCTAGTTTTTTTCTTATTCAATCCACTAATTAAGGTCCCTACATTAGGCATGCAACAATAACTAAGTTTTACATTATTTTTATTGTATATTTTATGTAACTCAGTTTTTTTGTGGGGGAAATGTTGCTCTAATAAGTCAAAAAATATTTTGCCAATTTTTGTTTTTACCGCCAAATTAAAAGGAGGGTTAAACCACAAAATATTTCTCTGCCTATTTTTACGTTTATTCCGAGTTCTGTTATAACTATTTATGTCAATATATTCTAATTTATTTTTATATCCACTCTTACGTGGATATAAAAGAGTGGATATAAAAATATATTGGTATATAAAAACTCCAAAACCGAAATTCTTAACATATGTAGGCATAAAAAATCTTGGTTGCTAAATTAAGACAAATTTCCCCATTTATTTTGTCATTCCACCTTAATGTTCGTATTTTAATATCCCCGCCCCTTTTAGTTAAATAAATCTTTAACCCTCTACGCCGGTGATTTTCTGTTCTTTTTTTGGTCACGTGATATAATTTTGGCTATCGCCTATAAATTTGCGTTTCCCTTTGCCTCTTTAGCCGGCTTTCCCTGACGATCCGTTTAGGTGAAACCTGGGTAGGTTTGTCTGGCTCACTAGGTTTATCTATCTATCTATTAATCTATCTATCTATCTATCTATCTATATATATATATATATATATATATATATATATGTGTGTGTGTGTGTGTGTGTGTGTGTGTGTGTGTGTATGTATATGAATTCGGAACGTCGCAAATTACACTAACGTTGATTTAAAAGAATCGAAAGCACGTGATACATAATTGACCAATGTAAATCAAACTACACAAAAGTGAAAATACCTGACTTTCTTTCTTTTTCACAATTTCTCAGTCTCTGACAAAGTGAAAGATGTTAGATTGATAAACGATTCCTATTTATCCATATTTGATATATATTTGATATATATAACTCTTGTATATATATATGTATATATATATATATATATATATATATATATATATATATATATATATATATATACCCCCGAAAAAATAAATTTCGGTCGAGCACCTAAGAGAGAAAACGTGAATTTGTAAACAATGACTGCTACTGCTGATAATGCAAAGCTCTTCTATGAATCGAGTACTTTGACTCACTGGCATGTTTATTCAAAATAAATACGTAAAAATTCACCTTCCTCACTGCCGATTCATCCATTTGCTTTTTTTACGACTTATCAGCCTTTTCTAGGAAAGCCAGAAAATATTTAGATTGTAAGAATTTTTGGGAGATAATAATGATTTACTGATACAAGTCCGGCTAATTAACCTATATTTAGGGGAACAGAAATGAATATAACAATCCTGACTGGAACTGCGCTGTTATCCATTTACATCAGACGCACATTCAAGCTTACAGCACTTAGTATTCCTAAACATTCAACCATTTAGGTACTGACCAGACTCAAACTTGCTGAGCTTCGACGATCGTTCGATATTTCTATGATATGGTCGTAAACCAGGAAGAAAGAAAGAATGAAAGAAATGATATTTCCAACGGTTGGATTTTATTGCAGGATTATATAGAAATGTTATATAGTGACTCGATGAAACGCTAAATCCTAAAGTATTTATAGAAATTCATCTCAATTTATTTTGCTACTGAAGTGCGTTGACCGTTCCCCAGTACGTTCACCAAAGTTAAGCAACGCCGAGCGTGGTCAGTGACAGCTTGTGAATACCAGTTGTTGTAAGCTTGTTTGTGCGTCTGGTGAAGTGGATAATGGCTCCGATTTGTTAATCGGAGAGACCAATTCCAACCCCCGTTGGGTTCGTTAAATTCACTTACGGGCAAATACCCTCATGGAAAAGTTATAAACCACCGCTTCTCCCCGCAAATATAGGTTATTTTGTAAGACTTATAGCACTAAACCATTATTTTCACCAAATCTAAAAATATTTTCTGGCTTTAAATAATCTGCAAAGGGTTGATAAGTCGTAAAAAACGAATCAAAGAAACAGAAGTGCATTATGATTATTGAAGACTTACGTTTAAATTCATAATTATTCTACTTATTTTTTATGGTATTGTTCACGTTTTAAAAAAACCGCCAGACATTTATTACTTATATTATGGTACAGCATATACTAAAAAACATTTATAGATATTCAGTGGAAATTATTTTATCGTAGAAATGAATTAAAATTATTGTCCAAACTTTCATTTGCTCTCATGATTGCATAAATCTGAAACGCACTTATAGAATACATTGGAAATTATTTTAGTATCAAAATATCTTTCTATTATTCATTAGACAAATACATCCAAACTCTCATTGACTGTATTCGTCACATTTGTAGCGAAGAAGCAAATATTAAAATCATTTATAGGAATTTATTAAAAATGATTTTTATTATATACAGATGCATTACAATTATTTATTTATTAGCCTAGATGACGCCCTGCTGGCGGACTTTATGCTAGTTCCTGCAGGGGGTGGATTTTGGGCCTTCAGCGTCCTATGTACGAAAAAGTCATAGGAATTTAGAAATCATAAAATTACTTTATCCTTATTCGACACCTTAATTCAGCATAATCTTTCTTCATATACGCAACCGATCTCCATAGTTTGTTTAAATTTATTTAGCACGAGATTTTGATTTTCTTTTCAAAATCACTATTCTTGATGATGTCTTCGCATAAAGTCACTCTTAAAATTCGTTCGGGAATGCGAACTATGTAATATTTTGTATGCATCAAATGGTGCGTGCTCGAAAAAGAAAAAATAAACATACCCGTACCGTACCCCGCTTAATTTAATTATGGTCTTACTGGTCGATATCAATTGCAATTGTGACAGCAAAGGAAATTTAAACCTTTAATAAAGTATTATTTTTAAATCTTTCACTCTGATATTTAAATGAGTTATTTATTTAATTTTTAATTGCGTGTTACTACAGTAATTACTAGTCATTACTTGTTTATGATTCGCCGAGATCGAAAAACGGACGGCAAACGGACACACGTACACTATGCTTTATTTATATAGAAGTAAATAAGTCAAAACTTACATTCACTGAAATGAATACATCTACAGTGACACAGCAAGTTCTGGCGGCAGAGAAAACATTGTAAGACCCTCTGAACTTGTTTGAGGCGTTATTGCGGTGTTAAACTGAATTGCTACCGTACATAACAAGGACAACCCCCTAAATAATTAGAAGTTTACAGCAAGCATAAATGAAGATCATGGATGCGTCGAAGGAGAAGATAAAATATACGCATGCGTCAAAATAACGAATAATATCTACAAAACAATTAACGATAAAGCGAGAATCAATACGTTATTATCTTTCGTGCCTCCACCGTCTGTTTGTTTGAAATTCTTTTAGGCCGTTTCAATTGGTACACACTGCTAACCATGTCTAACGTCTGCAACAAACCTGGCCTTTGTCAAATAACACGACGCCTGTAAACACAATTCGTAGTTGTTCAATCGTAATCTACCTCACTTGTTTTCTAACAAACCTACAACTGATTCCTCTATAATCTATATCTCACACTCCCTTCAATTATTTTTTTTCTGCAGTTAACGCCACTATGGCGGTAGAAATCACCTATCTTCAGTGGCTACATTTTTTATAGTTTTTAATGACTTGTATAGGCTAAGAATAATGCGTGTGACGCATTGATGAGGAAAATGAAATAGGTATGCCGAGTTCAAATTTCATCAGAGTTCATTGCGTTCACTTTAACACAAATGCCTTAATGAAAGGTACGAATAGACAGACTGGTCTCTATAGACTCGGTTGACGACCAGTCTGGGGGAGGGGGAAGGACAATTATGATTCCAAGTAAAAACTTACATCGTACCAGTAACCATAGAAAGAACAGTATATATATATTCTCCACTGAGGAGTCGAATAAAACTAAGGAGAAAAGAGACGGTATAGGCCAAGAAGTGAACAATGGCGATTTTCGAGTGGTTATTTGGTTGCTTGATATTGTTTAACGGCATATCAATACTTCTATGGGTTATTTAATGCCGAAACCTAAATATTTTGAACACAATTTTATGCTTTCAACTAAAGATATTTTGTACATAATTTTATTCTTTCAGAGTAAAGATATGTTTTATAGGTATATAGTTTGCAGATCATAAAATGTATTGTTGGTATATATATATATATATATATATATATATATATATATATAAATGACAATAGGAAAACTATAGTTATTGCTGACGCGTTTCGTTCAATGTGGACTTTCTCAAAGCAAAAAACGAAATGAATTTAATTAAAGGAAGTAACTAATAATAACAAAAAACAGAATGTTCTTAGCAACTGGAGGAATATAGAGAACGCTATTTTCATATTGTTAACTGAAAATAACGTCAGTTATTGTCACGTGTGGAGAATATTGTCATTATAGCTGTGTTGACGGATTCAACCATTTTCTTTCGATTTTACAATATTGTTGTTTACGTTTGTTTGGGAGAGGAGTAATTTTGTTAAGAAAGGTGAAATAGGGAAAAAAGCCTGGGTGTAGATTAATATTTGGGTAATATTCTATGGCGGCACTCTAGAATTTTCCTTCTGAGTGAGTTATTTTCTTTTTTTATGAGTGTAGCATTTTTAAAATCAAAATTATGGTTGAATTTATTTCTATGTATGACTAGTGCATTTATAAATATTGTCTTTTCTACAGGTTAACCCCGAGAAAATTTCATATATATATATATATATATATATATATATATATATATATATATATATATAATGTATTGCTGGTAATTTCACAACAAAAATGTATTTTTATACTTTTTAGTGTTGTATTGTCATTTTATTATAAAAATGTATTGTTGATTTTTAGTTAGGGGTTGACTATTTTCCCATACCTAGGACCCTAAAAGGTGCTACCGCCCCTGGTCAGGGTGGACGTGGGAATAACAGTAGTTAAGAAGTGGTTCCATGCTCCTCCCGATCATACGCATTGCTGCTTGTCATACCCAGGACGATACTTGAATAGTGAATTTTTTTCACAACATTGGGTGGATAACAAAATTAATATAGGGTTCGAATTTAATAAATAGGGCCGTTACCTCACTTGACACTGCACTTAATCTGGAAGTGATTTATACACTTAAAAGCCAGTAAAATGATGCTAAGATGTCTGTATTCTGCCACCCTTGTAAGAGGATTAATTGTTTCTTCACATTTAACGGCATATCGTCTCTTACGGTTATTTAATGTCGAAAAGTTTGTTTTTGTATTAAATATTTGTCTTGTAAGCAATCCTTTGGGCTGTTTTTCTATCACTCTCCAGTTACGCCTCTCGAACGGAATTATTTAGTGCTATAATCGGCAATATAGACCAAACCTTCTTCAAGTAGACTAGGATAGTCTCGTTTATCTTCTTGAAAACTTCCTCTAGACTACACATGTCATAAAATCGTCGACATATAAGGGTAAGGTCATTTCATTCGGTTAGAATATGTTTTACGGTATATGCCTCCTGACATGCTGTGAATTCAGGAGGATGTTTCATTTTTTTCTAAGGATAAATGGGGGGTGGGGAATATATAGGTGAGTCCTATTCTGATTCTTGATAGGACGACAACGATGACTTCTGAGAAATTCTGGGGCCTTGATGTCATTCTCCTAGAATCTGCTTTCACAATTAAATACATTGTAGATGATACTTAGCTTTGTTTGTTTAGCAATATATCAACAGCTTATGGGCAATTTCATGCCGAAATTTTATTTTCTTGGGAGCTTGGAAGTAATAAAAGTATATGTTATTCTGCTTTCACAATTGAATACATGGTAGATGATACTCAGATTTTATTTGCTTAGCGACAATTTCTTATGCCACGTTTAATTTTCTTGGGAGCATTAGTAATTTCTTTTACAATAATGCATTGATGGTAATATTTATTTATTTATTTTTTTACAAAAATGCATTGCTGGCAATATTTTTACTATGAAAATGTTTTATTATGAAAAGGTATATTTATACTTCTGACCTCAGTTTGGAGATTAACAATTTGCCTAGAGTCGGGACCCTAACAGGAGCTACCATCCCGGGTCAGGGTGGGCCTAGGAACAAACAACAATTAAGAGGTGGTTCCATGTTCTTCAAAACCTCCCGATTAGAGGACTTGCTGCCGGATGTAGTTTATCATCATTCCCAGAACGCTCACTATTTGTGCATATACATGTTTTTGTGGAGATGATTACTAGAAGTTGTAATATGTGTGTTTTATTTAGTAGTTTTATTGAAGTTATATTTTGGAATACAGTTTGATCTCTTTATAAAATTGTAAGATAAAGTAATGTCATGAAAGAATTCTTTTATGTTGGTTGTTTAGTTGATTTTGTTTAGTGGTATATCAACCTCTATGGGTTATTTAATGCCAAAATCTAAATATTTTGAACAATTTTATAGCCTCATCTAAATACATTTTGAACGCAACTGTATGCCTTCAACTAGAGATAAAATATATTTTTGTTAATTTTACTATAAATATATTTTTGTTAAGTTTACTATAAATATGTTTTTATGTTAAGTTCATTATAAATTTGTATTGTTGATAATTTTACTATAAGTCTGTATTTCTATTAATTTTAATATAATTCTGTATTTTGTTAATTATTCCTATAAATATGTATTTTTGTTAAGTTTACTATATGCATCCTTGTTTATTTTACTATAATATATATTTTTGTTAATTTTATTATAAATACTGTATTTTTGTTAAGTTTACTATAAATATGTATTTTTGCTAGGTAAATATATTTTTATGTTAAGTTTTCTATAAATCTGTATTAAATCTGTATTTCTGTTAATTTTAATATAATTCTGTATTTTGTTAATTTTACTATAAATATATATTTTTATTTATTTTATTCCAATATATATTTCTGTTAATTATTCCTATAAATATGTATTTTTATTAAGTTTAGTGTAAATATGTATTGTTGGTAATTTTATTATAAATATGTATTGTTGGTAATTTTATTATAAATATGTATTGTTGGTAATTTTATTATAAATATGTATTGTTGGTAAGAGTTCTTTCATGTCATTTGTTTGTTTGGTTGATTCTTGTTTGACAGCATATCAGCCTCTATGGTTATTTAATAGGGAAACATAAATATTTTTTACGTAATTTTCTGCTTTCAAGTACAGATATTTTTTAATATAATTTTATACTTTCAGAGTAAAGATATTTTTGCTACTTTTTTTAGATATGTATTTTATAGATCATAAAATGTTTTGTTGGTAATTTTATCTAAAAAATTTACTGTTGATTTTTTGTTTGGTGATTCACTATTTGCCTATAGCTGGGACCCTAACAGGTGCTACCACCCCGGGTAGGTGGAACAGCTGCAATTAAGAGATGGTTACACGCTGCTCAAAACCTTTCGATTTATACTTTGTTGTTGGGTGTAGTTTATTGGCATAAGCAGGACGACTTACAATTGATGGTTAATCCAGTATTCCTGTTTTTTACTACATTTTCTAGAAGTTACTGTAGTTTTCTTTCTGTGTTTGTCATATGCAAATGACACAGTCATCTGCATATCCTATGTTTTTAAAACTGTGCCTACCAATAATAAATTGATATGCAGATGACACAGTGCTGAAAAAGGAAAGAAAATAACAAAACTTCCTTCAGAAGGTAGCGAAAGAAAGCAAGAAGAAAGTACTAAGTATAAACTAAGAAAAAAACAGAATGCATGGTCATCAGCAAAAAGATGAGCCCAAAATGCAAATGACAAGTCGGGCATATTAAAATTAAAAAAAATGTACTGAAATTTCAATATCTGGGAAGTATTCTAACAGAGAACGGAAAGTGTGGCACTGAGATCTGAAGACATATTGGGATGGCCAAAGATGCATTCCAAAAGCTAAGCAGAGTATTAAGAGACAGGAAAAGTTCGTTAGAAACAAAGAAAAGAGTACTGAACTTTTACGTGATATCCGTTCTCCTGTATGGCAGTGAATGCTGGACAATCTCCTCAAAGATGAAGATGAGACTTGAAGCAACAGAAATGTGGTTCTACAGAAAAATGCTGAGGATACCATGAAACGAACATGTAAGCAACAACGAGGTTTTGGAGAAAATAGAAACAAAAAGTGTCATGGGATCTTACCCATAATAATAAGAATAATGGACTATTCCATGCTTAATAAATACTGCGCCTCAGGAGTAGTTCAAGGGGAGTCAGTCAGTAGTTCAAGTCGAGTCAAGAGTCGAGTCAAGAGTCGAGTCAGAGGCAGTCCGAAATAGAGTCGTGTTCAGACAATAACTGAAAGACATTGGAATAGTGATACTGGTCGAGACTACATTGTTCTCTCTACTAAACCTGATTGTTCATACTAACACTTCTACTTCTCTGTATATATTCCTGTTTGTAATATATCTGTGTTATTCCATACCTGTGTTTGAGTTCTTCTTTATTGTTCTATCTTGGACTATCACCGTGGTACAAGGAAACTTATTCTTAATATAAGGAAGAGATAGTTGAAATCTCTGGGGCACGTAATGAGGAAGGAGGGCTTAGGAAATCTGAAACTCACAGGACAGATTGAGGAAACGAGGGATAGAGGAAAGCAGCGTGTATCATACTTGATGGGCGTGAGCGAATGGATGGCAGAACAGGATTTGGAAGAAATAACAAAAAGACAAAACTTCTGAAAAACTACAAAGGACAGGAAGTTGTGGAGAGCCATGATATTCCACGCCCTTAATGGACAACGCCCATAAAAGAAGACGAATAATGTTCGATCGAATAGGAATATATCTAACACATTTAAACAATAAATACAATTTGACGGATGTAACATCAGGTAAAAGAATAAAAAATACACCAATAAAATGCATCTTATGACTGAACTAAGAAACTCCCACACGGAACATTAAACACATTTTGTCCCACTTTGTCTTTCGACATCAAAATAAACATCAATACAAAAGAAGTGTTGGCATGGGCAGTTTTCTCTCTTCCAAAAACAAAATCATCTTTATGTGATTTCAAGAACTTATTCATCAAACAAAACGATCGAATTCGATGTCCATAATTCAGGGTCAGCGTGGATAAATAAAATGCCTACATAGTCAATTGCAAATGAAGTAGAAACGCGATAAGAACAGGTTTGAGAATATATTTACTTAGCTTTGCCAAGTAAGGCACAAGGCCATAGAGGGATATTCAGCTACACTTCCCAACAAGTAAGAGGTACATGACTCTATAATAATTACATCATCGCGGTTATTATATTGGTGTGAACTCCGATACTTGGCACTAGGAGGAAAACGCAACAATTACAATCGCGAAACATCTATGTATGTATGTATGTATGTATGTATGTATGTATCTATCTATCTATCTATCTATCTATCTATCTATCTATCTATTTATCTATCTGTGTGTGCGTGTGTATGTGTGTGCGCGTGTGCGTGTATTGTGCATTCTGGCAGCAATTCCGATTTTATACAAGTCTCATTAAAACATTTTTTTTAAAAGTCTACTTATTCACATAAACAAAAAAAATATCCTTTGCGTTGTTTGGACTATTATCCTCACCTTTATTGTCATATTCGCGTCATTCCGGCCGTTGTGCGCTGTGGCCTTCTTCAGGTGATTGGAATTTCGAACTGAACCCTTTATTTCGTCCAGCAGCGTAGATTGTTCTAGTTCTTCAGAGACACATGGCCCAGTGGATAAAAGCGTTGATTGGATCCAGTGATTTGACCCAAAGATTTGTAAGTTCAATACCTGGCTATTGCAGTGGTCGCCAAAAACTTGGTTAAAGGGAGATAACTGAGACATCTGGAAGAGGCATGGCACGTGAAACGTTGGGAATATGACAATAAAATGAGGACAACAGTTCGGGCAATGTAAATCATGTAAATAATTTCAATTTTTCATCTCGTCCTTGATAATGTCTAATAAATTAGCCGAAAACGCGCGAATCCAACGGTTACTTGAAATCTATGTCCCCCATCAAAAAAACAAAAAAAGAAAGAAATCTCTTATACGCATGCAAGAAAAATATAATTAAAAAACAAACTTAATCGCATTGCCTTGTGAGTCATATCTTTCGGCCAACGCTTCTTCAGGGACCGATCGTTGGTACAACTGAAGTAATGAGAATTAGACTCCAAATATGCAGGAAAATTCTTGGAGATAAGGCTGGAACACGTCTAAAACAATTTATGATTAAAATGAACCAACCAGAGTATAAAACAAGTAAAGAATCGTTCACTAACTTCCAAATAAGTTTAGAGACAGCAAAAAATTATCGTTTTGTTTGCGGTCTTTAAACTCATTTGGCTACTAGAAATCCCTTAAATGAGTCTATCAGAATCTTTTCCAATCTATCCGAGGGCTCCAACTACATCTGGGATTATTGATGCCTTCATGTGCCACATTTATGCGATTTCCATATCAAGTTCCTTGTATTTCGATATTTTTTTTGAAGACCTTCAAAGATACATTAAAATCTGCAGGGACTTTCATGTCAATAAGAAAGCACATTCTGTTTTTGTCGTCTTTGATTGTTCACTCTGCGTGTACTGTAAAGTACCATAAAATTGTTATCAGGTTTTATCAGTATAAACGGTTCTAGGTGATGTTCAGACCAGTTTATTGCAGTTTCCTTTCCGTACAAGTTGCATATTTCCCGGTGCAGATATTGGCCCAGTATCATGGCGAATTTTATATTCAGTGGCTGCAACTTGATACATTAAGATATTAATTGGTGAAGATGCTATTCTTCTTATTCCTCCTCTTCTTCTTCTTCTTCTTCTTCTTCTTCTTCTTCTTCTTCTTCTTCTTCTTAATATTATTATTATTATTATTATTATTATTAGAAGAAGAAGAAGAAGAAGAAGAAGAAGAAGAAGAAGAAGAAGAAGAAGAATCCCCCAAAGCGAAAAGCTAATATATTGACAACATTGGTTTGTTGAAGTTTTATTTTTAATTTTTTTTTTCTATTTGTGTTTATTGCGTGTTGATGATGATATATGTTTTTTTTTGGTCGTTATTTTTCGCTTTCTTAATTACTGTTCTTTTATTGTTCTCTCATTTAATATTGTGTTTTTCTCATGTTCTCTTACACTCGGTAAACTATTGCATCTCAGTGGCTTTATTGGCTTGCTTGGGGTGAAATGATTAACAAATAAATAGTAGGTTTAATTTGGCTATTTTTGTTGTTAGGTGATATGCCTCTGCGCATTACATTTATATATATATATGTAAAGAGGGCGAGGGAGAGGGAGAGAGAAAGAGCGAAAAGATCGATACATAAATTAGTTTGTGGCCTAATGATGAATAATGCCAAGCCAAAAATATTTTCCTTGTTATTACAGATAATTCAGTCGTTCATATTAAGGGGAGTACAGACATTTTCCACAATTTTCATTGTCCCAAGCGATTTCGACCACTTCTTTAGCCATTTGGAAAGACTTTGTTTTCTGTGGTGTTATTTTTCCTCATGTTTTGGCTGTTAAATTGCATTTTATTTTTATGCTGTTTTTTTTTGTTTTTGTTTTTCATAGGGGTGTTTATTCCGAACATTTGTGTTTTGTGCACGGCTTGAACAAAGCTGAACAAGTGGCCGAAAGCGCTTGGAGCAATGGACATTATGGAAAATTACTGTGCTCCCTAACTCATAAAAAACGGAAAAACGTAAGGATGATGGAAAAACTAGATAAAAAAGTAATTAAATCTTCTTTGTCTTCCATATTTAATAAATGATGTTTAAAAGAAATGTTGATGCTCAAATATACATTAATGTGTGTGTGTGTGTGTGTGTGTGCTGAAAGGGAGAAAGCGGTGGGAGACCACCAATCACAGTTGTGGTATTCGGTCGAAAGTTAATTAAAACATTCTTCATAAAGAAAAATATATTGATGGTAGAAAACGCCACACTTCTAAATATGTGAATATTATTCTCCAGAAAAAATGTTTGCTCAATTTATCAGCTTTTTGAGAGAAAGAACAAGAGCCATGTTTGTTCCAAGTTAGTGCAATTGGGGGACAAAAATAATATTCTCCGTATTTATTTGTTTCTGCTTGTTGAATAGAAATCCCCGACTAGTTATCTTCTAAATCAACATTCGGTATAGATTTTTAGTGAGTTTGAATATCAAAGAAGTTCTCGATATTCCGACCTTGTATCAGACTTAATAAACATGTCAGCGACAATTTTATCTTTTTCGTTATATTATTTTTTTTTTCTTTGGTTGAATCTCATTTTCAGTGAACAATTTTGTCTCGCGTGAGAGCGAGAATTATGGTCGTCTTTGAAATGTCAAAATGAAAGCCTCGTTTTCATATAATGATTCCATGTTGGAAATGATTTAAACTGGAAGGCCGAATCGGAACTGCAAAACGCTTTCGAACAAATAAAGAGACAAAGAAAAATGATATCCTCTAAAAGACGACACCAACTCTTTGCTAGTAAATAAGATCACGAGCAGTTAAAGAAATGAAGGTAATAGACTCTTCTATGTGTTATAATACCGTCCTTATCTTTTTCGCTGTCACCTGGCACTTGTGAAAGACTTTTGGCTCACCGTCAAGTCACGTTGAAAGCTCCAGTACGCACAGGATTAGAGAAATCAAGCAGCAGTGAATTTGCGCAATACTTAGATAACATGGTTTCCATTTCACGAAAAAAAAATCCAAGTTTTTTTTCTTCTAATATTGCAATGTCTCCCGTACTGGTTGCGGGGGATTTTGAATAATCCCCCGATCTGTGCTAGTGGATTTATAAAAGCTATACCCATTAGCGATTCTACCTTTATAGTTCACGAGACCTGACCCGACGAGAAGTAACATGAAACCTGTTTGCATTGATAAACTTCTGTGATCTTACTAGAAACGGTATTTCAATATGATATGACCGTAAGCCTTACCACCTGCAGATCCAAGCTTACAGCACCTACTATTCCAAAGCAATCACCTATCTAAGTACTGACCAGGCTAGACGTTGCTTAACTTCGGTGATTGTACAAGAGCCGGTGTTTCAACGTGATATGACCTTAAACCACACCACTCGCACATCCAAGCTTATAGCACTTGATATTCCCGTGCATTCACTCATCAAGGTACTGACCAGGCTCGACGTTGCTTAACTTTGGTTATCGTTCAATTGCCGGTGTTTCAACGTGATATGACCGTAAACCACACCACTCGCACATCCAAGCTTATAGCACTTGATATTCCCGTGCGGTCACTCATCAAGGTACTGACCAGGCTCGATGTTACTTAACTTCGGTGATTGTACAAGAACTGTTGTTTTAACATGATATGGGTGTAAGCCATACGACCCGCGCATCCAAGCTTAGAGCAGCTGGTGTTCACAAGCTGCTACTCATTTAGGTTCTGATATCAGGGTTGACGTTGCTTCTCTTCGGTGACCGTAAGAAAACCGGTGTTTCAATGTGATATGGCCGTAAGCCATACCACTCACACATCCAAGTTTTCGTTATTGTCCCGCAGCCACATTTGCGAAATTCGTACATTTAAAGCAACGCTCATTAAAAATAATAAACACAAAATGTGTATTGTGTCTTTTATCAAAAGATCAATTACTACTCAAGTATACCATATATATATATATATATATATATATATATATATAAAGTGGGGGTTGAACAAACACAAATGTGCCTGAGCGAGAGTCTTCAATAGGGATTGGCTAGCCACCCTAGTAGACGGGTATCCTCGAATACGAATGGCCTAGTATTATATATATATATATATATATATATATATATATATATATAAGTTATGAAGAACTTGGTAATTTGAATGGGTAATCCTAAGGAGGATGAAATCCTGAGAGGTCAATGTAAATCCAGAGCTAATATTTAAAAGGAAAACAGAGCACTTTAAGGTACCATTATTTCATTTTTCGTTTCATTTCATTTTTGGAAGTGCTATCTGATGATCCGGCATCCTTTAAAAGGGCTCTGGTGAAATAAATGCGATCCAATTCATCAGACTTACGAATTCAAAAAGCTTTTTACAATTTGTAGGTCTGATGAATTGGATCGTATTTACGATTCCAATGGAATAAATTATGACCATGGAATATTAGTGTTTAAGCCTTTTTATTATATATATATATATATATATATATATATATATATATATATATATATATATATATATATATATATATATATACGTGTGTGTGTATGTCCGTGTGCGCGCGTGTGTGTGTCTGTGGATAGTGTGCTTAAAAGTGTCTTCTCTTGAAATGTTAAAACTGATTAACTGTGGAAATATTTTCCTCCCGAAGAGAAATGTTTCAAAATGGTTGTGGTATTACTAACATTTTTTAAGAAAGCTCTATAAACAAACAAAATATCTATATTTCCATGTATACAATAAATCTCCTACATCTTTATGCGTACAATTAGGGGTCAAACCCTTTAATGTCCGAGCAATTGAGCCATACCTCATCCACCTCCGAAAATGCCATAGTCTATTTTGACAATGACATTTTCAGCACTCCCTGGACATATGTGTCTGTGTGTGAGAGCTGTGGGTGTGCTGTGTATGTGTTTCTGGGTGTGCGTGTTTGTGTTACGTGACTGTCACTCTGTGTGTGCTGATTGTAAATGAGAAATCTAATGGTGCGATGTGGTCATCGATGACATATATATATATATATATATATATATATATATATAAAGAAATATAGTCTTAAGGTGTACTATATTTATGGAATAAAGTGCTCAATATCAGAGATAGAGCGTGTGTAAATATAAAAGTGAACATGGAAGTCAACACTTAGAGGCGACATTCTGTTTCATGCTATATGCATATCGTGGCCTGACGATTGCATATAGCATGAAACAGACTGTCGCCTCTAAGTGTTGACTTCTATGTTCACTTTTATATATATATATATATATATATATATATATATATATATATATATTGGATATTTGAACTCGTTTGGGAGAGAAATAGAGTTTTCAAAGCAATACCTGTCTACTCTCGAATACACTACGATACGATCTATTGGGAGCAGTAGATTCACGCCTTAAAAGGATGCATACATTCACATATGCATATGCATGAACTTTTGCACGCACTCACACATCTGCTTTAAATTAAAATCAACTCGATTTTATCTATGCTGCATTAATTTAGGAATTATCATTTTCCACCATTTTTTAGTCACTAAGACTTGTGCTTGAAATTCTTTCAAAGTAGAAGCGTAACGTATGATATCAGAAATAAGATTCATTACATTAATACATCAGAATATGTATTCCTTAGAATGGTTAGTAAAGGGTGTTCCAATAACTTGGACTGATTTTAGATGTGAATTAAGTTAAAGCGTCTTTTTCTTTTAGATTTAACAACTTAAGTCTTTGGCAATTTCAAACATGGAAAGATTAACAATCAAACAACTTGTTAAAATTATCGAAGCCAATTACGAAAATGGACGTTCAAACAGAAATGCATTTCGCGCACTTCGCGATTTTTTGGGTCAACCTAATCGACCAATCGAGAGAGCAATTGGAAACGATGTATCGTTTTTGTGCAGAAGTTCAATTCCTGTGCGCGGTGACGTTTCGAGGTGCCTGGATTTTCGGCCACATTCTCGTGCACTGCAATGTTTTCAACTGAACGGCGTAAACGAGCACATAATGATAGTTTTTTACATCTGCCTCCGACCCAGTTTATTCGAATTTAAGAACAATTTTTCCAATTGCACTTTTGAAACACCTTGTTTGTTAACTTTTCCATGGTTGAAATTGCCAAAGACTTAAGTTGTTAAATCTGAAAGAAAAAGAAAAAATCATTAGACGCTTAAACTTAATTCATATTTAAAAACGGTCCAAGTTATTGGAACACACTTTAGTAGGCATCCGTTTATCTCGCATGTTAAAGGTAGCGCGCTGTTTGGTCAAAATTCATTTTTTAGTAATGAGATTGGAGTGACCGCTCCAGGGCGTGTTATATAGAGGCCGTGCGTTGCCAAGACTGCATGGCTCCACTCTCTCCGTATCGATAAGATCCAAAGGAATACAGGTTATTGCATTTTGGGTCGTCTTGGCTGCAGGAACTGCCGGAAAAGTGGTCAGTATTAAAAGCCAAGAACCTTCGGAGTTCCACTCTCGGATTTCTCTCTGGATTTATTTCATATAACATTTTTCGTATTTGGTTGAGAATGAGTACAAGGCAGCTGAGGTTTCTGGTCTGTCGAACACTATCTACCCAAAGAAACTGGTTATGAGAAGCCAGTTGTTCGCCTTCGCCCATTCTTCGGCTTGGAGATGGACTTGTCAGATGTTATTCGAAGCGCATGTGACACAAGTATTTTATAGACCATGGGATCTTGTCTCTATTATTTCGCCGCGTAATGATTGCTTAAACAATCATTCAACAATTATTAAAATCATATATGGAAAGTAATCCAGTGTCGGCGTTTTCATAATGATTCAGTCAATGAGCAAATATAATGATTATAATTTTAATTGCAAAAATAAAGTTTCGCTATAGTCATCATCTTAAAAAATGTATTGTTGTCACTGGAAACACAGTGCCGCCATTTATTAGGTTGGTGCAAAAATAATGACGTAATAATGTCGTTTTTTGACGTTAAAAAATACGTCAAAAAACGGCATTATTACGTCATTATTTTTGCACCAACCTAATAAGTTTCTGCGAAAATCCCTAATTAATTTTTGTTTGAAAGAAATTTAAACAAAAGAAAATGTGTCATTACGATGTTATCCAATCCTAGCGACTTGTGATAGTTCTTCACAGATTATTATGGAGATTTAATTGGCGTAGCTTAGATATAGCACAAGGACATAATTATGGGGCACCCAGTGAGGACCGAACTCACAACTCATTCATAACTGATCTAGTGAGAGGCTAACCATTACAGCGCGTCTATATATTGCTTATATCGAAAAAAATTCTGTTTAAATGAATTACAATCACTAAAATATCATTCACGCCTAATAATTCTATTTGATAATATTATTAGTACATTTATTTAATAAGTGGCACAAGGCCGATAGTATGGGGGCACCAAGACAAGATTGCTAACCATTATACCACATCGAAGTAGCAAATGGTTTTCTAAACGTAGCTTAGATCTATTACAAGAAGTACCTAGTGAGGATCGAACTCACTACTCAGTCGTAATTGATCTAGCAAGGAAAGTATGCTGACCATTACACCACGTCGAAGGACCCAGTTTTAAATCTGTATGTTGTGAATTGAAAAGTAGTGGATTATCAGTGGTCAAGAATTCGTGCCTAAGGTTATAAAATATAATGAAAATGCATTGCTAATGATTTACAAAAGAAAAAACAAGAGAAAAAGAAATGTAAATGGTCTACAATAATGCAAGCCTTGCAAAAGAATGTCTGGATGTTTAATGGAGATACATTGTATATTATTATCTATATCTATAAAAGGCAGGATGTGTGTGTGTGTGTGTGTGTGTGTGTGTGTGTGTGTGTGTGTGTGTGTGTGTAACGAATGCACGGTCGCAATTTTCGACGGATTTACACAAAAATTTACATGCACACGCTCCAAGTTAGTTGGAAGGCCATAACCGACTTTGCATTTCCCAACTCCCATCGGTAGTGCAAATAATAGATTTTTTCATGCTTCTACGGCACTTTTCATGTAGTTTGCGGCTATTTTCTACTGGCCAGAGTGAAAGCTTATAGCCACGAATAGGCAGGAAGATTCTATTGGGCAGCGTGAGAGCCAACAGCTGACTGACACGAATGTTAACTCGCATGCTAACATGCAAAAAAAATCGATAGCTGCATTCATCACAAATGGGAAAAATTTAAATCTGCATGGCACTTTACTCCAACTGGCTCATTCGCTTGCTTAAACTCAACGTTGATTCTGATTCCGCAGAACTGGGTTGGGTGTGAAAAAGTATTTGTTGTTAACATTCTTTTTTGATTAGGTTTTTCCAGTTACGAATCCTTTTTTAAAGCTGATCGTTTTGTGTTCATTTTGTTTAGTTCTTTTTTTGTAACAGATTTAATGTTTAGTATAGAGCTTAGAAAAAATTCGCAGTGTGAGATAGGCAAGAAGTAAGGCATGTAGCAACATCAGCACGGCAAAGGGCACTCCTTTAAAGGCAAGGAAGGGCAAAAATATTTTAAGTCAAGTGATAGCGATTGCTGTATGAGTCGTACGATTTTTGAATCAAGCACAGGCAAAGCCGGGCCATGCTGCTAGTTTTAATATAAAAATACATTGAAAATCAGGAAGAAAGGATTTGTCAATGGTCATGAATTAATGCTAGTTTTAATGACAAAATAGGGTTATTGTATTTTTTGTTATAGAAATGCTTTGGAATTCAGAAAGAAATTGTCGGAAATTATGGCAAGCGTTATATTTTTAATATAAATGCATTGTTCATAATTTCAGTTTATAAATGCCTTGAAGAAATTAATTCTATATGTTCGGATTAAGGCTAGCATAATTTCTAGAACAATACTTTAATATTAATGTATCCTTAATAATTTTACTGTAGAAATGCGTTGAAAATCATGAAGAAAAAAATTTCTGGGATTGCGAATACAGACGAAACTTATTCATGGACCAGAGTTATTTATATGTTTAAGATAACTGCATAGGTACTACTTTTACAATTGAAATACATTAAAAATCTGACAAAATGATTTTTGAAATGAGAGAATTGTATAATTTCATATCAAGTTTTATGAAATGCATAATGTGGTGAGTTTTCTCCCTAGCCTGAAAATTACAATTAAAATTTCATCAAATCCCAACATTCTACACGGGTAATGTGTCTTCCCTGATCGCTTCGCAGCTGCCTCGAAAAGTGATTCATTCTCACCTAACTACGGTTAATACATACGTTTGAAACTTTTCTTTTCCTCTTTCATACTTCTTTTATGTTACCGAACAAAATGGGAATTTCCCCCCAAAACCTGCGCTCTTCCAGAATTAAAAAAAAAACAAAACAAAAAAACAAACAAAAAAGTATCTTAAATTACTGTAATTTACGAGTATTTTTCTACTTTTCATTTTCCGCAAAGACAAGTATGTTTTGAGATTTCTTTATGGCTGCTGCTTTTAAAATGAGTTTATTTTCGATCCAAACGTCGTCTATAAGTCCATAGCAGCTGTTCTTAGTCTGTCATTATCTAAGCTAAGGTTTTATTCGTATTTCAGGCGAAAGGCTTTCCTTGCTCGCAATTAATGTCATCTTGTGACGGGAGTAGGAATTATTCATACGAAACTTCCCATTTCTGAATATACAGTCATCTTTTACTCCGAATGTTGGTCATAGATTATTCAAAAACACTTTCTCTCCCTATCTCTCTGTCCGTCTCTTTCTTTGGCTTTGCATATTTCTCAGTCACTCACTTTCTCTTTATATTTTCCTTTCTGGTTCTCTGTCTGTCTGTATCTATCGATTGCATTCTCTCCATTTCCCTGTTTATAGTCTTTCTCGTTCTCTCGCTTTCTCTATCCGTCTCTGTGTATGTTTCTCAGTTTTTCCCTCTCTTTCCCTTTCGCTCTGTTTCATTACTTGTCACTAATTGCCTATCTATCTCATAATTCATTTTCTATTTCTGCATGCATGTCTGTCGGTCTCTTTCTTTCTCTCCCTTACACTCTCTCTATCCGCCCCCCTCTCTCTCTCTCTCTCACTTTATATATATATATATATATATATATATATATATATATATATATATATATATATCGCAAAATTATAACAGCAAAGTTATTCGAATCATGTAACAGTAAAACTGTCCAATTGTTAGATTAGGCTTTGAAGCGTTGTATCTTAGAAATGATTAGAGATATCTTACTGGAATTCTTGAAGCAACAAGTTTAACAGAAATTGATCATAAACGAAAATGACATTAATTAATCATAGCTCATGAAAGATTGAAATACCTATCTATCTATCTATCTATCTATCTATCTATCTATCTATCTATCTATATATATATATATATATATATATATATATATATTGAACAATAAAAAAATATTAAAAAATTAAAATCTTCAGACACACTGGGTTGTAGATTTATATTCTTTCGTTTTTTTATTATTATTCCATTTAGATTCCTCGACTAGTTTCGGCCGAAATGGCCATCATCAGGAGGAGAAATATTTCTGCTTGCTGCTAGCATTGAACTAGAGAAATGAATGTCTTGATGGAGAAAATGAACTTTTGTCTGTAGTTTTCATTTGTTTGTTTTTTTTTGTTTTTGTTTTTTTATCTTTTTAACATGAATCTTTTAACAATCCTTGTGTTGGTCAAACAGTCTCTTTTAAGTTGTTATTTGAGATAAGAGCTGGATATACATGCTGCTCCGAATTCTCTGGTCAGTTTGATAGTTTTATTGGACCTGGTGAGGGGATGTGTCTCTGTTTAGTGTTTGTATGTGTGTTATTTGGTTCTTAGGGAGTGAGTGAGTATGATATGTGTAAGCGTGTGTATTGCTGTGGGTGTGTGTTATCATTTGGCTCATTAGAGAGTGAGTGAGTATGATGTGTGTAAGTGTGTATATTCGTGTGGGTGTGTGTATAAGTGTATAAGTGTGAGGCCTCAACACCTCCGTAAGCATGTCTGTCTTGTGTGGGTGAGAAATGAGGGTAGGTTTTGATTTGTTGATTTATATATTGCTACTATCTGTATTGTTAAATTTATGATTTAGCCCGGCTGGATATTTTGTTTTTAGACGTTGTATCCACTTATTTTCATGGGACTCTAAAATCTTTCTAATGTTATCTGCTCTGAACTTTTCTATTCTCTCAATTATAGTGAATTAGGCATGGGTTTTGAAATCGTGTTTTTCCAGGCGGAAATGTTGTTCTCCAGGTAATAATTTTTCATGGTAAGTCGACTTAATTCGATTACGATAATTATTCATTCTGTAGTGAAAGGGCCATTCAGATTTTCCTACATATTGTTTCTGGCATAGTGTGCATTCTAGGAGGTAAATTATGTTATGACATCTACAGTTAGAATCGTGGTAGATTTTGAAAGTAGATTTAGTGATTGAGCTAGTGAATGAATTTGTGTTTATAACATGGTTGCAACATAAACTTCTTTTGTTGTTACATGGTTGGGAAAATCCTGTTGTTTTTGTTCTTAGTTTATTACGGATTACCTTGTCCCCTAAAATGTGGTTACTACCGATGATTTCTTTTAGGTTCTTAGGTCTACGATATGCAAGAAGGCCAGGTTCCTTAAACAGTTTTTTTAGGTCTGGTTTGAGATGTAGTATTTCCCAGCGACGTTTGGTTATTTGGGATAGTAGAGGCAGGGTGGGGTTGAAATTGGTTACTAGAGGGATCCGGCTAGATTTATTTTTAATCTTGTACATTAGGGTGTCTTCTCTAGGTGTAGAAATTGCTTTATTTATTTGTTCCCTGATTAGGTTTTGTTTATAGTCACGTGTTGTGAATTGATGCTCCAGGTTTTCAATGTGTTTATTTAATTCTTCATTGTTGGAATATATCCTTCTGAGTCTAAGCGCTTGTGAATGGGGAAGGTTCTCTTTGAGGTTTTTAGGGTGGGAAGACTTAAAGTGTAGATAGGTTGCGTGTCGGTGATTTTAGTGTGTAGTGTCGTTTGTAGTTTCCTGTTTTCATCTATGTAAATTCGGGTGTCTAAAAATGTTATTGAGTCGTGCACTGTGTTTAGGGCCATAAGAAATTGGGTAAGTTTGTCATCACTACTCGTGTATACAAAG
>OZ010598.1:62272891-62295391 GCA_963932145.1 Acanthosepion lycidas | reverse complement strand
TTAAATCTATCTCCTTGAGAGTTTTTACATATTCGCTACCTGACAGTAAGTTTGTTATAAAAAAATAACACTCCTGTTCCAAAATTATTCATTAATATTTTTCTATATATACATATGTGTGTGAATGGTATTAGTTTTCCCCACGCCCCATCTCTCTCCCCCACCACTTTTTCTTTTCTTTTCTTTTCGTCTATTGTGTGTGTATGTCACCACAAAATGTATCCTTTCCGGTTACATCTTTAATGTATTAGACATCCGACAACATTCATATTTCACTCACTTAAACCGTCTTTAACTCACCTCTCTAAAACTTCTCTCTGTTAAATTTTAATTCCTCCCCTTCATCTTTAGACCTTCTTGTTCTCCTTTCGTCTGTTACCCCTCTCTATAGCTTTCATTTACTCTAACATTTGTCCCACACTCTCATACATACACTCTCACTAAATTTTATTTTTTATTCCCGGAGTTGTTTTTTCTGTTTTCTTTTTGAATTTGTAGGTCTGATGAATTCGATCGTATTTACGATTCCAATGGAATAAATTATGACCATGGAATATTAGTGTTTAAGCCTTTTTATTATATCCTTTCTCTGTCCTGGACATTGAATTCTATCTGAATTCTATCCTCTGGAATAATTTTTTATACAAATATATATGTATGCGTATGTATGTATGTATCTTTTAGATATATGATTGCATATGTAGTTGTATATTTACCACTAATATTATCAATATATATATATATATATATATATATATATATATATATATATATATATATATAAGAAAGAACAGTAAGATATATAATCGGTGTTCTTATAGATATCTTTATTTTTACAAAATAGTGCACAATGTAAATTTACAGAGCATTAATTTTTGGCGTCATTGTCATAAAGTTTACTTAAAAAAAAAATAAAAATTGATACCTAATAATATACATACTTATAGTTGATGTGAAAATAACTCTACATACTGTAAGGGATTCTAATACATTTACTTGTTCTTAAAAGAAATATAGTATATTAAAAATTAATAGTGAAAATATTTTTCAAATTGTAGTTAAATAAAACGTATTCTAACCTGAACAACCCCACCCCACCAACAAAAAAATTATCTTTAAATATACAAATAGGAAAAATGCCGTAAGAATTTTTGCTGTTAACAATAAATTTAAAAAAAAATCCAGACGACATGAATTTAACGGATGTCAGATTTAATTGAAGAATACATACCTACCCCCTACCAAAACGTAGCTAATAACTGATACATCAAAATATAGACATATAGAACATACAAACACCCCTGTCTAGTAGAAGTGAATTAATCTGTAACCTTGGAAACGTGAATTATGATTTTAGCCGTGTCTTTCAAACCCAGTAATTTTAAAAGTTACTCCAAAATTCGCTTGAGGATGAAATGGAACTAATATCTTTAATCTAATTACAAAATTAAATTCGGACCTTCCATTTTTGAAACATTGTTAGAACTGTGTAGCGGAAAAAACATATTTCAAATCAATTAATTTATAATATATATATATATATATATATATATATATATATATATATATATATATATAATTATTTATTTAAAAATATGATTCCATCGCTACATAAGAGTTCTCATGTTTCAAAACAAGAGCCGAAAACATCAATATAATTATTTGAATTAAATTGAATTAAAGTACCAAGTTCTGTTCTATCTTCAAGCGATTTTTTTTTTTGAATAACTAATTCCTGAAATTTACGCGTTTTATAAGCATATTCGTTATTAAAATTAAAATTACTATGGTAATGGCTAGAGCAATTATTTGAAGAAAAGGGGCGTAAGGGTTAATAATTTGTATCAATATCTCAGATACATTCAAAGACGTCAAGTCAGGGTAAGGTTGGGGTGTCTAAATTTAAAGCGGAAGATGACGTTGTCTAGTCTGGTTAAGTGTCTATGGAGATTTATTTATTTTATTTTTTTATTTTTTTCTGAAAGTGTTTTGTGTATATAAAAAACTGTCATAATTTGTTTTTTTTGACGACTTCATAAAGGTTTTTTTTTTGGTAGGGTATTTAAACTATTTATTTGGACTATGGAGTTTAAAAATTACTTTATTGTTTGTTTGTTTTTATGCTAATTATTCAATGCGAAAATTTGATGATGTCGGAAAAAAACGTTAACTCCTGTCTATTGTTTAATAGATTTTTATTATTTAGAAACTTAATAATGTGTAGTTTTTCATGTAGGCATAAAGGGCATGGGTCATCCCAAGATTTACAAGTTCTAGTTTTGTTTATAATTTTCCATTTTACTTTTGGTGTTTTATTCATTTCCTTCAAATGCTAAAAATATTTAGATAGAGATGTTTGATTTCTTTTATTTATATTGTTGAAGGAACATTTATGCTGCCTCCATCTGGTTTTAAATTCATTCTTCGTAGACCCAATGTATATCATATTAGTATTAGGACTCTCAATGGATGAGATAGTACATTGGTATAGCACAGATTTTACGCGGCATTTATTTTCCAATGGGCAATCTTCTGGGTTTCTACAATCACATAATTATTCACTATTTTTGTCTAATTTAAATGTAGGGTTTGTATTAATACTATTCTGGCATGGGGGTTTATTCAGGATTTTATTATTTTGAAACATGGTAATTCCTGTGTAGCGATGGAACCATATTTTTAAAATAGAAAATAATTACAATATTATGCTCTACTGTTTTGTATCAAGCACTGTTATTTTTTTAAATAAAAATAATTACTAAGAACACTGGATTGTAAATCTTACTGTTCTTTCTTATTATTTTAATATATATATATATATATATATATATATATATATATATATATATATATATTTTGCAGGGAAATTAAAATTTAAATTGTTTTACTTTTAAGCGGTTTTGCTTAAATCACCTTTTCAAAAATTTTGTAAATGTTTATATTCCCACGTGTTGATGCTTATGCCTTGAACAAATAAAAAATCAAGGGGCGTAACTGGTTTTATATATCTCTTATGGTAAGAAAAATATGGTAGAATCTACTTTGTGGGACGTGCCTCTAGTTTATGCAATGAAGTAAATATTGGTTGGAACTTGATGATAAGAATGTTTCCTTATTAATACGCTTTTGTCTGATGGTTTTGTAGTCGCATTTGTAGAACGGGAGGATATTAAAATTTGGCAGATTTCGTTCTCCACATTCCTCTATATGTTGTATAAGGGGTATTTTTCTAGTGTGGGGATTCCTAATTTGCTGGTGATGAACTGCTGACCTTTGTCAGAGTGGTTGACCGGTTTGGCCAATGCAAAGTTCGTGGTAACATTTGCATATTATTATGTATAGTAAATTCTCTGAGTTGTACGAGAAATCATTTTGAATTTTTAACTTGAATGCGTCTTTGAAGTAAAATTCATGGCCTTCTAAAAGCTAGCAGCAAATATGAATATAAATAAATTATCATAAATCAATTGCCTATATCGGACATACTACTACCTCCTTGAGTAGATGCCTCACATGTCAATTATCAGATCAAAATACCTTAAATAAACATGTAGTCACTCACGATTTACAAGATCCCATAAGGAAAGTTGTAGTCGAAAACACAAAAATTCTATATAAATCAAATTAGCGGAGACATCTCGATGTGAGAAGGCCCTATAAGTAAATAATCTCGCTCCCACTATCAACATCACCTTATCCAACAGTGGTAATGGCGTGTTGAAAGCTTTTTTCTTAAAACAATAGAAAGGCATTCAGTTGAATTCCAGCCGCGCTCAACACGCGAATCTTAGAATAAACGATTCTACTAGTCTTCAAAACAATACAAGAACACACCTCAATACAGATAAATATGAAGAGAAATTAACAACACCACAAAACAAACGCCCTTTGACAGGGATAAAGATGTTTCCGAAAGCGTTTGGGACAATGGACAATACGGCCAATTTTTACACTCCTTTATTCACATCAAACAGTAAAATATAAGAATGCTGGAAAAAACTAAATAAAAATTAATTCATTTTTCCTTGTTTGTCATATTCAACGAAATATATATATATATATGTGTGTGTGTGTGTATATGTGTATGTGTGTGTGTGTGTGCGTGTCTGTGTTTGTGTGTGTATGTGGTGGGTGTTTGTGTGAAAATTATGTTCAATTATTTATATGTGAAGAGCAATTTTAAAGAAATCTATGAGAAAGTGAAAAAACAATTTGAAGAAATGACGTTAAAAGTATTTCCACATTTACAAATATTTACAGCATTTTTCTAATGTCTTTGTTTTATTTGGGCTGGTGCGGGCCAAACTATTTCTCTTGCATGATTTGATTTCTGAACCATTATTTCTGACCTCACGCACAATAAATCGTCCCGAAACCCATCTCAAAAAATAAATAAAATAAAATAAGACATTAAAAAACAAATAACTATTTCAAGGTGGCCACATTGATCACGTGTGTCTTGGCGCAAAAAGAAAAAAAAAGATGAAATGGTGAACAGGCGTAAACACGAACTTAATACACTCATTTTTTTTATACATTCACCTCAAACCAACTCGATATCCAGCCACACCTTCCTTATCTCTAACCAGACGCATGCTTATCTTGAGAATCATTGAGGCGAAAGAACAAGGACAAACACAGATGGGTAACTTCCCCGGATGATAAAAAAAATACGCTCTTCCAATACCTCACAAATAATGGACTATTCTGTTTTGATCGCGAGGGAATATGGAAAAGACATATCAGAGACGCTGTTTGGGTTTCAGCAAGAAAAAGAAAGAAAGATTCTATGACATTCATGTTTTTAACGTCTGTTTTATTTATTTTTTGAGACGTCTGCTTCAGTGAAAGGGAAAAACTCATTTTCAGATATTTTTTATTTATACCCTCTTACTTCTTTAAATAATGACATACATTAATATTTATGATTATTATTGCAATAGTTTCTTAAAGATGTTAGGCTCAAATATGATAATGGAATTTACAAGGAATTTATTCAATCATTAACTTAAGAATTAACATTAATCAGAAAATTAAAATGGGAAAGGCGTGAAATGTTCACTCGTATTTCTAACTGTTCTTCTTCTTCTTCTTCTTCTTCTTCTTCTTCTTCTTCCCATTATTATTATTATTATTGTTGTTGTTGTTTTATTTCCTTTGGTTTCTGGTATATACTCATTTCTTTCGGTGTCTAAGGTCAGAAAGGGTATCATAACATTTTCACCGAAAAGTTTTGAAAAAAATATCGCATATATTTTACATATATAAAGCCCTTCGTAAGGTATGGGCTGTACTTATGAGTACAATTTTTTGTATTTCTTTAAGGCTTGGGTTACCAGGAATCCCTTCAATGAGTCTATTGGAATATTTTCCAATCAATCCGGGGGCTCCAACTACAACTGGAATTGTTAATGACCTCATGCGCCACATTTTTGAGATTTCGATTCCAAGGTCCTTGTATTTTGATAGTTTTTTGAAGACCTTCAAAAATACATTGCAGCCTGCAGGGACTTCCATGTAAATAAGGAGGCACATTTTGTCTTTGCAATCTCTAATCACGATGTCAGGACGATTACCTTTGATTGTTCTGTCTGTGTCTGTTGTTAAGTCTCATAAAATTGTTACAGTTCATATCTTCATAACAGGGTCTGGGTGGTGTTTACACCAATTTCTTGCAGTTTAATTTCCGTAAGTCTTGCAGATTTTCCAGTGCAAATTTTGGCCAACTATGTCGTGCTGTGTTTTATATACAGTGGGTGCCAATACAGTGAAACCTGATACAAGATGGTCAATTGTTTCTGAATATTTATCACAGAATCTATATTTTGGGCTAATACAATATTTTAGTATGTGTGCTTGGTAATTTCTACTTAGCATTGGATCTGGGCAGCAAGAATAAAAACTTTGGTTTCAGCATTTAATCTTGCACTACTTGGCCTCCGATGGGTACGGGGTTTGTCTACATCAACTTGTGTGGTACGGGCAGAATATTGGTCGTAAAGCGGTTTATCTTGCCATTGTTTCTGTATCTGGTCGGTTGCATTTGTTTTTGCTTTTTTTTATATATTTTGCAGCTTCATTTGGCGTATTATGCTTCACTTTTATTTCTTCAATCACTTGAAACTCCATTTTGAAATTGTTGGCTTCCTTTATTAATGAAAAAAGTTATCATTATCATTATTATTATTATTATTATTATTATTATTATTATTATTATTATTATTATTATTATTATTTCCTTGGGTTTCTGTTGTATACACAACCAGGGACCTAAGGCCAGATATAATTTCATGGCATTTTCCAATGATCATTTTTATAAAGAGTATGCATACTTCGTCAGGACAGACATGATCTGTTTATATGTCGTAGACAGACATGTTATTGACCTATAATTCTATGGATCATCTGTTTCATCTGTTTTTTGGTGGGGGATATGTGATCCATCCTGGAATTCCATTGAGGATATTAATTAGCATTAATAAAGTTTGCGCAAGATTTTTATGGATTGATGTTAGATGATAAAGTCAAAAATGGGGTACCTTGTCATTTCCTGGGGATTTCCATTTTGAGGATTTTGTTAGAGCTCATTATTATTATTATTATTATTATTATTATTATTATTATTATCTTTTTTTATTCGCACAGGATTTTTTTATTGTTTTCAACCGTAGATCTGGCATTTTGGGTGATCTCCATCAAGTGATACGACCTCGAACAGAGAGCGCTTTTTGCGGAATATATGCAATCCCAAACATTATTTCTTTTTATTTAGTTTATTTATTTATTGAATTTGTCAATTTCTTTGCAATTTATCCACTGCGCCCTGGAGATACAGAAAGTGATGACCAGAATGCGATAGATATATAATTTTTCATGAGACCACTTCAATTTAAAAAAAAAATCTGGTTACTAAAATTTTTCGCCATTTAATATATAACATTATCGCATGTACGACGAGCCTGTTAAAATTAATGCAGGAATAGAGTTTTTTATATGAATGATGTTGGTACATTCAGATTAATTACAAGGTTACTACATTTATAACCTAACACACATATATCCAAGTATCCGTTCCACTTTTGAAAACAGTTCGCACGTTCTTCTTATGGTTTTCCTATCAGCTGCGTTCACTTTAATCTCGTCCAGAATCTAAATTTTCTTTCAGTGATGATTTTCAGTGATGGGCCCCGACTTAATTCAATTACGATAATTAATTCTGTAGTGAAAAGGCCCTTCAGATTTTCCAACATATTGTTTCGGGCATAGTGTGCATTCTAGGAGGTAAATTATGTTATAACTTCTATAGTTAGAGTCGTGATAGATCACTTTAATCTCGTCCAGAATCTGAATTTTCTTTCAGTGATGATTTTCAGTGATGGGCCCCGACTTAATTCAATTACGATAATTAATTCTGTAGTGAAAAGGCCCTTCAGATTTTCCAACATATTGTTTCTGGCATAGTGTGCATTCTAGGAGGTAAATTATGTTATAACTTCTACAGTTAGAGTCGTGGTAGATTTAGAAAGTAGATTTAGTGACTGAGCTTGTGAATGAATTCGTGTGTCTAATGTGGTTACAACAGAAGCTTATTTTTGTTATTACACGGTTGGGAAAATCTTAATGTTTTTTTTTTTGTTTTTTTTAATCTATTACAGATTACCTTGTCCTCTGAAATGTGGTTACTACCAATAATTTCCTTAAGGTTCTTAGGTCTGCGATATGCTAGAAGGCCAGGCTCCTCAAACAACGTTTTTTGGTCTGGTTTGAGATGTAGTATTTCCCAGGGACTTTTGATTATCTGGGACAGTGGAGAAAGAGTGAGGTTGAAAGTAGTTACTAGAGGAATGCGCCTGGATTTATTTTTAATTTTGTACATTAGGGTGTCTTCTTTAAGAGTGGAAATTGTTTTATTTATTTGTTCCCTGATTATGGCTTGCTTCTGTTTTAGATTTAGGAAAATCCGAAAGTCGCATGCAGCCAAATAATATGGACGGCAGAGAGGGTTGTTGGCATATCTTAGTAGTGCGAATATTAGTGTCTCGATACAACAACAAAAAAAAATGAATGACAGGGGGGGGTGCTCTTAACGGCTAGATTCTTTCAGGACAAATCTTGTATGTGAAACCAAAGATATTTTAGAAATTTTATCCTGCTGAAATACTGATTTTGTTTTTTTGGCGTCAAAGATCAATGTTGAGGGGTTCTCCCCTTTTTACACAAATGGACTCACCCAGGGTATACATATACTACTGCTAGTGAATACCCGAGGAGCGAACGAGAAGAACAAGAAAGAAGAACGAACGAGCGCGAACGTAACGAGCAAGAGTCCCAGTGAGCAAGCACGTAGACCCAGTAAGAAGTCATACAGTGATACGTCGATACCAAAGACTGTATATATATTTTGCTACTAACTCGCATTCATAGAACTACTAACCTGCATTACCAGTTTGTATTATTACATTAAAACATTTATTTTCCTATATTCCTTCTTAGCGTTTGTTATTTATTGGTACCGGATATCATCGCGGACTCCACAACAATCAACTACCTTGCAAGTACGCAACTCTTTCAACGACAAAGCGATTGATTGATTGATTCGTTTTCTACGGCTTATCATCCCTTTGCAGGTTTCTTAAAGCCAGCAAATATTTTTTAAGATTGTAACAATTTTTTCTAGATAATAATGTTTTTTTTTTATTTTAGTGATACAAGTGTTACTAATTAATCCATATCTAGGGAGAAGAGGTGGATTCATACTTTTCCCAAGCATGAGAATATTACGAACCCAACTGGAATCGGAATTCGGCTCTCAGATTAACGATTTCGAGTCATTATCCATTAGACCACCTACACATCCCACCTTACAGTACTTGATATTCCCAAACGGTCACCCATATTTGGTATTTCAACGTAATGCGACCGTAAGCCACCACAAAGCGAGCCGGCGCACAAATGTTTATTTATTAAGAAATCACGTAGATGTAGTTACACCCGAAACTTGAAGTACCGAACGAATGTTATCGTTTTAAAAATCTTAAGCAGCCACCCTCATCCAGTATTGTGCCTTTGAAGTGATTAGCTTCTTTCCTGGGACCACTTAACTCATCATCATCAGTTGTTTTTATCTACTCGATCAGAGTGATACAGTGTACATTGAAATACTTTCCATCTACATATATTCATATTTACTAAGATTAACCGGGCACTGCATACAGTCAAGATCGAATTCGCTATACTAGTGGAGTCCTGGGTATGACGATAAACTACATCCGGCATCAAAGACTCTGGTTAGACAATAGTTAAATTTCTATTATTAAATGGAATTTAATATTTCTATCGGAATATTGCACAGTCGCCATGTATGTTATTATGTAACTAAGCATTATTATTATGCTGATAAACTGCGTCTGGTAGCCAGGATCCTGATCGGGAGATTGGATATTTTGAGGAGCGTGGAACCACCTCTTCTCTGGCACCTATGAAACTCTCTTCTTGATTCCCAGTCAATTTGTTCAAAAATTTAAATGCAATGTCATTCGTTATCTTTTGTCTTCTTATTTTTTCTTTTTCTGATCTTCATTAATACACAATAAACTCTTTATTGCCTTACTTGTAATGATTAAACAAAGACAATATTCGTCCCCTTACTTTTTTTCCCAGCCCCTGTTCTGCCAAATTATTGACACACGCCCGTTAGGTATGTTATCTTCCCTCCATCTCTCTTGCCGTCAATATCTCCTGGGAGTGTCAAATTCTTGCTTCATCTGACACAAAACGAAAAGACAATGTCACTACAGCACGTGACATGTACACCCATTAAAATTTAGCTTCATCTGACAGAAGCCGAAAAGGGTGTGCTCCCCAGGGAAGATCGGACTCAAAACACTTGTAATGGTCTTCCGGTGTTAATTATCACCCAGCGGCAGATGCTATGTAAATATTTCCGAGATTAACTTCATCTGGCAATAGAGCAAAAGAATGCGACATCCAGCGAGGATTGAACTCAGTACACTTGTAACATTCTTCGAGCGCTAATTATAGCACAGCGGCAGTTTCCATGTTAATATTTGCAACGTTTGGCACCGGACGAAAAGAATCGCGCACCCAAAGATGATTACAGACAATGCACACGTAATAGTAATTACCATCGTACATCTGGTACGATATAGGTATTTCTAAACTAAGTTTTGTCTGGCACAAGGCTAAAAGAAACAGGCGCATAGGAAGTATCGACTATATTCTTAGAGTGCTAATTATTGACCTACGGTAGGATCTATATTTATATATTTTACCTAGTTGTCATAGGACCAAAAATAATTTAGGCAAGTTCGAAATTTCGAAGGCAAATTATTGAGCAGTTGCGAGTGCTATGTAGATATTTCTCACAATGGCACAAAACGAAAAGAATGTATTATCGAAAGAGGTTCTAACTCAGTATAATGATTTTTGAGGTTTAATTATCTATTTAAAGTATATGACACGTAGATATTTTTAAGTGTAATCTTATGTTAGTAACATCTGATAAGAATACGATATTAAATTTTCTACACGTAAAATGAGTGGTTATTCACTTCTGGACTCCGTTAAAACGTTGGCTTAATCGAGGGTATGTGGTTTGGGATTTTTCTCCCAGTCTTTGATCTTATTCTTATGAAGATGTATTAGATTCTTCTTCTCCCTGCGCAAGTCGGATGTTTATATAGCTTTCTGTTATTCAATTGTCTCGTATGTGTATGTTGTATTTAGCTAGATTCACTTTCTTGTTAATGCTGGTGCGCTTATCGATATACTTCTAGGCCCAGTTCTGCATAAGGTCCGTTTTTCGGGGCTCCTACGTGTTTTGACATTCTGAAGTGACACCGAGTAAACTTGTTTTGGTATCTTAGAGTGAAGCCAGTAAATATTGTGGTCGCCATAGAGTAACTCTTCGTATAGCAAGATTTCGAAATTCGACTCAGACTTTTGGTATTTTCTGGCGTTAATCACAGGCTACAATAACCGTAGACCAACAGAATGCAGAAATCAGAGAAATTGGCCAAACCACTATTGTTATGTTCGGGCACTTAGTTTCATTTAAATTGACAAAACGAATATTTCTCACGGCTTTTGCTGCTGAAGAGTACTTTTTGAATTTATACAGCACACAGTGTCTTAAGTGGTGTAATGGATAGCGACTCGGATTGAGGAATCGGAGAGCCGAGTTCGAATCCATTACATTCATTTACGTCCTAAAACCTTTGAGAAATGTATGAATCATTTTCTTCCTCTCAGCTATGGGTAAATAGCAGGACAGACCTTGGATGGCAACTGGTCTACCGCAGAAAGAAATGGCAACCTATGTCACGTCAGTCATGTATCGAAAGATACATGATCGCCTAAGCGTGTATCACGTATGACACATAACCGACTGTCCATAAATACCCCGTTCAGTACAATAGATCTTATTTCATCTTAATCATTTCAGCCTGTCCCCTACGGGCCCAGTGCATCTCTGCTCATAAACGGACATGGATGGGAAGCAAAAACTCTCTCAATCTAATAGACTCATTAACTTTCTTACGTCTCAGATAAATGAATCAATAAAAACTTGGATGACAACTGGTCTACTGCAGAAAGAAATGGCAACCTACTTCGGGAAAAAATCTGCCTCGTCAGTCATGTATCGAAAGATACATAATCGCCTAAGCGGGTATCACGCATGGCACATAATTTACTGACCATAAATACCCCATTCAGTACCACAAATCTTACTTGATCTTAACCATTTCCACCTGTCCCATAGGGGCTGATGCCCAATGCATCCCTGTCCATGAACGGGAATAGATAGGAAACAAAAACTCTCTCATTCCAATAGGCTCTTACGTCTCAGTTAAATGAATCAATAAAGAATTTTATTAACCAGAAAGTTAAGAAAACTGGAATAATAATAATAAGGACAGACCGGGTTCTATAGCCTTGGATGGCAGTGGCAACCTACTGCGAGGAAAAATCTGTCTCGCCAGTCATGTATCGAAAGATACATGATCGCCAAAGTGTGTATCATGCATGGGACATAACTGACTGAACTGAAGAATTAAGATTCATCAGAATGTTAAAATAGGAAAAACGTTAAAATTTCACGGTTTAAAACTAGTAATTTTTATCATTATTATTTTACTGTACCTATTGAAAATATACACTCAAAATGATCACGTGAAAAACTTTCTTTCTAGCTTAATATCTATAAGCTTATCTTATTCTGAATGATTAGCTTCTTCCCAATATTTCTGCTGTAGATAAGATGAGAATTACGGACCATTAAAAACCAAATAATTTAAAATAGATATTTTCTGAATCAGATAAAAAACCGGCATTGTGTCAGCTGCTATAACAAAATGGCGAAAGAAATGCAGTGTAAAATTGGAGAAAATTATTCTTTTTATCGGCAGGAATTCTTGTTTTTTATTTTCTTTTATATTTGTTTTATTATATTTTCTTTTGTAATTGAATCTTTGTTGTGAGCTGAAAAAGAATGAACATTAAAGCAGCTCGTAAAAAGAGAAAATGTTTTCGATGGCCGTTATGCAATAAACAAATATTTGTGTATAAAACATTCAGAAATCACGTGTCGCTGTAACAAGCTATTTATTCAAAAGACATTCTCCTCACAGCACGTCAAATATGCATAACGTGATTCTTATTTATATTAGTTTATACTGATACAGTTCCACGGCACTATGGCACATAGTGAGGACCAATACCACTTTTAAAATACCAATCATGGCTTTCTCCATATTTTTGGTTTGGTTTGGTTTGGTTTGGTTTGGTTTGTTTTGTTTTACAGCATATCAACCTCAATGGGTTATTTAATGCCGACAACTTTTTTTTCTAGTAATATTTTGTTTTGTCAAAAATCTACTTCTGGTATTTTTTTTTTCTTTAAAAATGTATATGGTAATATTCTTTTTAAAAACGTATTGCTGGTAATATTTTTTTTCAAAAATAAATTAATGCTAATATATTTTTTTTCAAAATTTTATTTCTGGTAATAATTTTTTACAAAGTATTTCTAGTATTAAAACCTATTTTTACACTTTTATAATGCTTTTTTTTTAACCTAAGTTTCGGGGTTAACTATTTGCCCATAGCAGGGACCCCTAACAGGTGCTACCACCCGGGCCAGGGTGGACCTGGGAACGCCAGCACTGAAGAGGTCGTTCCACGCTCCTCAAAACCTCCTAATCAGAAGCCTTGCTGCTGGACGTAGTTTATCGTCTTACCCTGGACGCGAATGCAGTTTATCGTACATGGTTATTAAAAAAAAAAAGAGAGCAATTTTCGAAAATTTAATAAAAACACCAAGAGATAGAAACACATTACAGGATAGGAAAAGGTTCAAAGTTTATTATTTTAAGATTAAATCTCACAAATTGCAGTACAAAAAATAACGTTTCTTGTGGTGTGGCCGTTTTAAGGATCGACACAAATTATAGCAATTAAAATTTATACAAAATCAGAAAAAAAAAAAAGAAGCATTTAAATAAGAATGAAAAAATATTTTCCTATCTAATAATGTGTTTCCGTCTCTTAGCTTTTGTTTTTATTAAATTTTTGAAATATAGTCTTTCTTTCGGAATAACCGCCATGAATTCTTGGGAAAGATAATAGAGTAGTTCCCGTTGCTTTCTCCGGGGTTTCACCTCAAAGTATTTCTTCTCGTACACTAATTGCCACCCAAGGCTAATGAGCGAAATCTACTTTTCTCTCGAAGACAAAGCTAGAGGAGAATAGACGTATTAACGCGAAAGTGGATGCAACAGACTAGATCAGATTCAGAACAAGGATTTACAATTCCCCTTTCTTTTGTATGTTGTGGATTTCAAAGTTTCCTTTCTCTTAGACATAGTTCTCAGCCAAGGCTAGAGAGCCCTGCTATTTAAACCGGAGCGAGTGGGGAAGAAGCGATGGGTTCATGCCTTTTCCCATTGACATTTTTGTGAAAGCGAACTCAACAGTGTAGACGGGAATTTACTCACTACTGGATACAAAAATCGCGCTACAGTAAGCACCTTTGTATAGAGAAATAGATACAAGACAACAAACGCAAAACACACGACACTGAGATAGATATGAATAGACTAAGATAGATAGATAGATAGATAGATACGAATAGACTAAGATAGATAGATAGATAGATAGATAGATAGATAGATAGATAGATAGATATGAATAGACTAAGATAGATAGATAGATAGATAGATAGATAGATAGATAGATAGATAGATAGATAGATAGATATGAATAGACCAAGATAGATAGATAAATATGAATAGACTAAGATAGATATGAATAGACTAAGATAGATAGATAGATAGATAGATAGATAGATAGATATGAATAGACCAAGATAGATAGATAAATATGAATAGACTAAGATAGATAGATAGATCGATGGATAGATATGAACAGACTAAGATAGATAGATAGATAGATAGATAGATAGATAGATAGATAGATAGATAGATAGATAGATAGATAGATTTTTTTTCGTTTTTTTTTAGAAAAATCACTATTCTATGAATGGTTCTCCAAAATGGCTGTTTAAATGTTTTGCAGCCAGAAAATTGGAATAGATATTTACGACACTTTCAGTACAGCGCAAAAAAACTTAGATATGTTATTCAAACTCAAACTCACTAGACTAATCAGTAGTAAATAAGAAGTCTTATTACAGACTGAGATAAATATAAACAGACTGAGATAGAAAGATATCAACATAATGAGATAGATAGATAGATAGATAGATAGATAGATAGATAGATAGATAGATATCGTAAGCATCCCGAGGATGGCTAGCCGCTTCTATCTTAGTATGCCCAGCTGACTAATTAATCCCCCATGATTGATACTGTTACTATGCTACACAAACTTTCGTTACAGTTTCTGGATGAGAGATCAACAGTGGAGCAAGGAAAATCGGTTTAACACGCAGTCACGATGACTCGTGTGCTAACATAAACATTCCGAACACTTCTGTTTGGCACATTTCACTAATAAACCGTAACATGATTTTCAGGCACTTCCCAAGGCTGAGATACCAATTCGATAGTAAAAAAGTTACATCTCTGACAAATTGAGCATGCCAAATACGAAACCAGGTCTTATGGTCGTCATGCTAACGTTCTAACCACTTGGGTAAGCACCCTCTACAGCCCTTCACTAATTTTAAAGGGTACAGAGCGATGTGTATGCACTAACGATCGGATGTACTTTACTCGCAAATGGTATGCAAGAAAACTTTATAATCATTATTCACTGACTGTTGAATATTGCAGTTATGTCTAAGATTAATTAGGACAAGGCTACACTTGATTGATTGATTTCGTTACACAAATTTTAGGGTCTGTTTTGCCTGCCAGTGTGAGGCGGATTCGCATTTACATACACAGAAAGAAAGATGGAAAAATTCATAAATTTGAACTGAGATATTTTTTCACTTGATTTTATATATGTATACATAATTTGTTTTGAAACGAGACTCAGAAATCGGAGAATAAAAATTGTGTCTTTATTTGACAGCATTTTATCTGAGTTCACTTGAATAAAACACATAATGATAAGAAAAACATAGATAGATAGATATGAACAGACTGTGATAGATAGATAGATAGATAGATAGATAGATAGATAGATAGATATGAAGAGACTGTGATAGATAGATAGATAGATAGATAGATAGATAGATAGATAGATAGATATGAATCGACTGAGATAGATATGAATAGACTAAGATAGATATGAATAGACTAAGATAGATATTAATAGACTGGGATAGATAGATAGATAGATAGATAGATAGATAGATAGATATGAACAGACTGTAATAGATAGATAGATAGATAGATAGATAGATAGATAGATAGATATGAACAGACTGTGATAGATAGATAGATAGATAGATAGATAGATAGATAGATAGATAGATAGATAGATAGATCGTTTAATATGAAAAGAAGGAAAGCAAGAACAAACAAAGATAAGCTAAGATACATTGGTATTAAGTTGACCTTGTCCTGAATGTTCTTGTTGGTTTTTCCCGCTATCCGCACAAATCATCGAGAAAGTTCAGCTTATTTTTCCTGATAACTTTACTGCTCACCTGTCGTCGTGCTGTTAAACACGCGTTCGGACACCCGTGGGGTATCCCGTTTAGTCCTCATTTACAACAGCGGTTGGCTTTGAAATTCTTCGAAAATCCCAACAAGTCAGCCAATTCTTTCACCACATTCAATGAATGCGAGTGACTCGTTAAAGAAAGAACACGATATGTCAAGTTCCACTCGCTGTGGGGTTCCACAAGATAAAAGAGTTACAAGAAAACGTTGGAATTCTGGCGGCTTTTAAATTGAGAGAGCTGTTTGCAAAACAATGACTTAATAGCACTCGCATTTAAGACATATATCTACTCTACAGCCTGCATAAAGTGATCAGAAAAATTGTGTGCGTTAACAAAAATGATCCGAACTTGATTGAGAGCGCTTAGTTCTATTTGTGATGCTCCACTTCGTACATTACTCACTTTCCTAGATTTATTTTCAAAGCTGTCTACAAAATCCTCTTTGGGGATCACCATCAGCAGTCTTATGTTCTTGTTATTTCGAACACAACGTTCTAACGGTAACTTTAGTCTTCGAAAAAGTCAGAAAACTCAAGGAGTGAAATTGAAACTGTAGAAGGCGGAGGGAGCGATCTGAAGTCGCGTTTTGAATATTAAAAGAACGTGACTATTTACACAAACAAGATCACTTTTAGGCGTCTGATTAACCGCACGGGAGCGTGTGTGTGTTCACGCATGCGTAATAAGTATTGTAACTGGATCCCGAGGTAATCAAAAAGGCTGGACACATTTCGAAAAGACAACGTCAATTGGATGTGTGGTTTTGCTTTTCTGTTAATTTTACCCCAAATATTAATTCGTCCGAAAATAAAAAGAATTTATATTTACAAAAATTCAAACCAAATTCGCCCAGAGTGTGGCCCATCGGTTGGGTTGACCTTTGCGATCGCCCCAAATGTGGGCGACTCGGATGCGCTATTTCGAAGTATGGAGTCTGAATTTGCACTCGCCCTCATAAACAAACCAAAAACAGATTTTGATTCCTTGCAAGTACCCCAAATATCATTCGTACTTACGAAATATGAATAACTCACTGATATTTGGTCATGTTTCATTCTGAGGGTTGGTGTTGTTGCGAGGCAAGCTAAACAAATTTTGATTTCAAATTTATAATTTCAAAAGATTGTCAAAAATTTGATAAAAAAACAAACTTTGTTATTTACATTATTCGGACTGTTATCCTCATCTTCATTGCCATATTCACAACGTTTCGGCTGTTGTACGCTCCGAAAATGAAGATAACAGTCCGAATATTGTAAATAATCTGAAAATTCATAATACCTCATCTCAGAGATATAGACGGAAAACAAACTTTGATTTAAAAATTAAAATTTCTTGGGGTCAATTAATATTTTCGATAACTTTACATCAATGGGGGTGAATTAAAGGAAAAGATCCGTCGTTTTTACAACATATCATTTCTTGTTGTGTTAATGAAGGAACCAGTTTTCTTTTCTTTTATTATACTTGAGTAAGCATTAGTCGTGTTTACAAATGAGCCGATAAATATTTACTTGGCAGGTGGCACATTTTAGGTGCGATGTCTTACTACTTCGCAATGAATGCAGTTGGTATATTCAAGTCCCCGACGATAGAAAAGAAACAGATATCGTATATATATATATATATATATATATATATATATATATATATATGTGTGTGTGTGTGTGTGTGTGTATGTGTGTGTGTGTGTGTGTGCAGGTATGTAGAAAAATAGGAAAGAACACGTTAGGTAAATAATCCGGAGTTCTTTAGTAATTTTGTTTTTATTTTAAAAAAAAACAGTGCTCCATACAGAAGTAGAGCTTAGATTATAATTTTTTTTTAAAAATATGATTCCTTCGCTACATAAGAGTTCTCATGTTTCAAAAACGAGAGCCGAAACCATCAATAGAATTATTAAAATTAAATTTTATAATTATTGAAATTAAATTGAATTAAATTGAATTATACAATTTAATTTTAATAATTATATTGATGGTTCCTTTTTTGAAACATGAGAACTCATGTAGCGAAGGAATCATATTTTTTTAAAATTATATATATATATATATATATATCCGTACGTGCGTGTGTGTGTGTGTGTGTGTGTGTGTGTGTGTGTGTGTGTGTGTGTGTGTGTGATCGGAATGAATTGAGGTCCATTTGGAAAGTGCTTGAAAAACATACCACGGGTTGACCCAGGCCCTGTGAGTGAAATTGGGTAGACGGGACTCTTGAGGACCGTCTATAGCTGTGCTAGCATAAAGCCACAAGTCATCGTGGTCGAGGGCTTGAGCGTGCTGGCCTTATTCAAATTTTTTATCACGCTAGATAAAAAAGCTCTCTCCTAGAAACTGCAGTATAAAACACAGTTGGGCTCTGTGCGGGTGACGAATTATTCTCCACCCTCCAACCTCTCTTCTACAGGCGGGATGTGGTAAGCCTGTCGCTGCTTTACCGCTACTTCCACGGTAAGTGCTCGGAAAAAGTACACTCCCTGGTCCCGCCAGTTCAAACATTCACAGCAAGGATAATCCATGCCATTTACATTGTAGCAAACTACCTATATTCCCTCCGTATTCCAATCGGTGAGAAATAAATCCCACTGGAACAGCTTCTTCCCGCGAAGCACGGCTCTTTTGAATCGACTCCAAAGAGGTTGTTTCTCCGATCACTACAATCTCGTCAAGGCCAGGGCTAACCGTTATCTTCCACCTATACGCACAAATTGTTCCCTAATGTAACTCTCTACCTCGAGTGCAACCTTGTAAAACGTAAACTTTACTTTAAAAATCAAAATAAATTATTTTTCGCTATTTCTATGAGCCTTTCGATCTCTCCGTTACATTTTCCAGTATCTACATCATATATAGTTAAATTCCTATACTTGCTCGATTTTGACATCCCCATTGTGTAACTCAGTCTTTAGGTTGTCTATTTTGTTGACGACCATGTATTCTGTCTTTTATAGTTAAGTTCTTTCTTTTTAGTTTACATTATTTGCTTTTTACGTTTGCGATGAATTTCCTCACAGATGAAGGAGAGACTTGAAGCAACGGTGAAGGATGCTGAGAATACCATGGACCGAAAATGCAAAGATTCAGAGAAAGTGAAAATAAAAAGGACACTTACACTTAACACAAGGAAGTGAAAGTTGAAATTTCTAGGGCACATCATGAGAAAAAACCCTTTGAAAATTTGATGCTCACTGAGCATATTGAAGGCAAGAGACAGATGAAAATGACGCATAAGCTACCAGGCGAACTTGAGTAAATGGATGGCAGAACGATGTTTAGGAGAGAAAACAAAACGAAAAAAAAAATATTAAGAGCTACAAATAAAAGGAAAGTGTGGAGAGCCAATTTGCGCCAACGTCCTGATAACCCATTCGTGTTTTTAATTGACAACTAATCTAAAAATATTTCTTTCAGACACACCCAGAAAATACTATTTTATGGCAGACGATAAATAAAATTGTTGGCTTACATTTCATTTTTGCGAATGGTTGACATCGTTCTTCATACAACACATGGAATTAGCGAAAATCTTTATCCAAGTTCTTCAGATAAAAAGTGGATTCTTATTTAAATCTCATAAACATCAGAAGGAAACCGAAACAAGGGACAAACCTCTACTCCTGTTCAAAAGACCAGGGTTGCGTGTAAACAAATGATAAACGTCATTCATTCATTCATTCATTCAACCTGTTCGTCTTAAAAATATTTCTTTATTTTTTCTTTGTTTTCTCTCTCTCTCAATCTTTCTTTTTCTTTTTCTTTTCTCGTCCTTGAAAGAATTTCTCCATTTCCGGTATTTGCCTTCTTTCCAATTTTCTACTTTCTTTTCTATTTTTTTTTTTTTTTTTTTTTTTACTTTTTTCTATTTTGAACTATTTTTTGTTTTTTCTTTGACTCTATTTTTCTGCATCTTTTTCTATCTTTTTGAGACCATTTCTATCTTTTTTCTTTCCTTTCTTTCTTTCTTCATTCTCTATTCTTATTTCTTTCTTTTTTCTTTCCTTTCTTTCTTTCTTTCTTTCTTCATTCTCTATTCATATTTCTTTCTTTTTTCTTTCCTTTCTTTCTATCTTTCTTTCTTTCTTCATTCTCTATTCTTATTTCTTTCTTTTTTCTTTCCTTTCTTTCTTTCTTTCTTCATTCTCTATTCTTATTTCTTTCTTTTTTCTTTCCTTTCTTTCTTTCTTTCCTTTCTTTCTTTCTTCATTCTCTATTCTTATTTCTTTCTTTTTTCTTTCCTTTCTTTCTTTCTTTCTTTCTTTCTTCATTCTCTATTCTTATTTCTTTCTTTTTTCTTTCCTTTCTTTCTTTCTTTCTTCATTCTCTATTCTTATTTCTTTCTTTTTTCTTTCCTTTCTTTCTTTCTTTCTTTCTTCATTCTCTATTCTTATTTCTTTCTTTTTTCTTTCCTTTCTTTCTTTCTTTCTTTCTTTCTTTCTTCATTCTCTATTCTTATTTCTTTCTTTATTCTTCACATATTTCTTTATTCTTTCTTTCTTTATCCTTCTTTCTTTTATTTATTCCTCTTTCTTTCTTCCTTTTTCTTCTTTCTTTTTTCTTCCTTCTTTCTTTAATCTTCTTTTCTTCCTTTCTTTATTCTTCTTTCTTCCTTTCATTCTTTCTTTCTTATTTCTTCTTTCTTTATTCTTCATTATTACTTTATTATTCTTCAAATAGCACTTTATTCTGCTTTCTTTGTTCTTTTTTTTCTTTCTTCTTCTTTCTTCGTTCTTCTTTCTTTATTCGTCTTTTTTCTTTATTCTTCTTTCTTTCTTTCTTTCTTTTTTCCCTTTATTCTTCAAATAGCTCTTTATTCTTCTTTCTTTCCCTTTTATTTTTTCCTTTCTTTCTTCTTCTTTCTTTCTTTGGCACTCATTCAGTTTTTTTCTTTTTTCCATCCACACATTTACGTCTGTTTTTTTGTTTTTTTTTATTTTTTTGGCTACTTAATTTTAATGTTTGCCTTTCCCAGACATTTTTCTTTAGTTTCAATTTCTTCGTCTTTCTTTTCCCTTCATACAAATTTCATTCTTCTTTTGAATTCATTCTACTTTTTCTGCTCTACTTTTTATCTGTTTTGTCTTTCTTTTCACCCTACTTTTCTTTTCATTCTTCCTGACTTTGTTTATTTGTTTTTTTTATTTTCCTGTTCTTCCAAATAGTCTCTCTCTTCTTTGTTTCAATTTTCTTTCTTTTCACTGTCTTTAAACGTCTTTTTCCTTCTTGCTTTTGTTACCTTGCCCTTTCTTTTCTTTTCTTTTCTTTCTTTCTTTCTTTCTTTCTTTCTTATACTTGAATTTTCAGCCTTAAACTTCTTTGCTGTTCAACCCCATACAAATCTGACTCAACCCTTTAGTTTCCCCAACCCGGAAACTCGTCACCCCCAATTTCATCCCCTACTCCACCCAACTCCTTTGGTGTGTGCCACAGATTATGCCAAATGTGAGGTCTCCGATCCTGCCATATATGGAGAGAAATCAACTTCATATATGACTTCATAAAAATGCCAAAGCGTCTGGGAATATTTGGGTGGATTGAAATTCGGGAACAAAAATGTCGCCTTAAGATTTTGTCTGACTGTATGACAACACTCATATCTATACATCATTATTACTAAAACACACACACATAGATAGATAGATAGATAGATAGATAGATAGATAGATAGATAGATAGATAGATAGATAGGAGACAGCTTTTTACTTATATTGTTTTAAATAAAGCAGATGCTTACGAAATCGCAGAAACAATAGTTAATGTGAAATAGTTTTTATTTCGAAATTGTTTTATTAAATTTAACTCGTAGCAGTTTATTTAAAATATCGATGTACTTCGTTTCAGAATCTTAGATTGCTCTTTATCTTCTTCTTTCTTCCAGTTTTGCTATTAATTTTACTACTAGATTGACACCTAGATTTTACTGTTGAACTAGCTAGATGTAAAGGTAAGTTTTATTCTAACAATTTATTTTCACACATTTCTCACTTAAGGAAATCTCTTCCAGTGTCTTGTTTTCTGTGACCTACAATCTTCAAAATTTAAATGCAACACCAATTGCCATCTTATGTCTTCCTGAACATTGTTCTTTAATTATCCTTTCTCCTCATGAAAGTCTTCTCATTCTCCTTCACCCCCATTAACCACTTGCGTCTTAGTGGCATTATCGCCTTGTAAAACGATTAAAAAAATGTAAGTCTTTGAAAGATAATTATATTATCATCATGAGTTTTCGAACGGTTCTGGTTACGATATGAGCTTAATCTTGGGACACGGCTATCTTTATAGAGAACAGACTGAGAAATAAAATTATGTTTGACGCTTAGAAAAAGCTTATTAATTATGTTG
>OZ010598.1:62235391-62267891 GCA_963932145.1 Acanthosepion lycidas | reverse complement strand
TTGTAGTAGAATTACCAACATATTTTATAGCAAAATGACTAACAATACATTTTATCTGTAATTGAAGGTATAGAATTGCTTTCAGAATATATTTAGTTGAAGCCATATAATTGTGTTCAAAATATTTCGATTTCGGCAGTAAATAAACCAAAGTGGTTGATATGCCGCTAAACGAAATCAAACAATGACTGCCTTGACTGCCTCATCCTTTAAACATTAAATCAATACACTCCACATCCACAGTCATGATGCTTCTTCATTACTCCCGCCCATGAACAGAGATACGCAATGTATCATCACGTAGAGAACATGTCCAACCAAATATGTTATTCTGAACGGATATTTACTGTAATCCGTGTTAATTTAACAAGAAAAAACCATTTACCTGTTAACACATCCAATCAGTTAAGATCAGAAACCATGATAGCTCTGCCTGATGTCACATCAGGTCGTTTATTATTATTATTATTATTATTATTATTATTATTATTATTATTATTATTATTATTTTACCTGTATTGTAAAAGAATTTACCTAAAGTGTTTTTGTAAAGGTTAGTAATGTGCTTTCAACATTACATGCTTAAATACGCTAATTGTTTTTCCGGAATATGCCCTGCACCTTACATGAAGGTACCTCTCATCTCATGCGTTTTTAGGCTGTCAAATTCGCTAATAACCATCAAGTAAATATATTGCAAAGCTTTAGAGCAAGACAAGCATGTGAATAATGCAGCTGGAAATTTAAGTTTCTTTTATGTTTCTGAGATGCGATAGATGTTATCGGAAAAACAATGTTTCGGCATATTCCATGTCCCTTCAAGACGCTGGTCGTTATGGCTCTCCTCGATGTCCTGACCTTTCCAGCTCTTAATAAATCTTCTGCCATTCATTTACTCAAGTTCGGTTTATAGGTTATCCGTTGTTTTCATCTGTTCCTCTTGCTTTTAATCTGTCCTGTCAGTATCAAATTTTCTACGCCCTCTTTCCTCATTATATGCACTAGAAATTGCAACTGTATCTTCCTTATGTTAAGTGTTCTTTTTTTGTTTTCATCATCGTCGTTGCTCACTTCTTCGGTCCACGGTATTCTCGCCATTATTCTGTAGAACCACGTTTCTGTTGCTTAAAGTTTCTTCTTCGTCTGTGAGGAGATTGTCCAGCATTCGCTGTCATATATGAGGACTGATACTGCGTAACAGTTCGGTACCCTTTTCTTTGTTTTTAACGTTTTCTGCTTCTTAATACTTTGCTTAGCTTTTGGAAAGCATCTTTCGCTATCACAATGCGACTTCGGATTTCGGTGTCGCACTGTTATGTCCATTGTTAAAACACTTTCTAGGTATTTAAATTGTACTTGTTTTATTTTGGTATCTCCGATTGTTAATTTGCATGTTGGGTTGTTCATTTTGCTAATAACCATGTATTCTGTCTTCTTGCAATTGATGTTTAGTCTTTTCTTCGGGCTTTCTTTTAATACCTTCTGTATGAATTCTTATACTTTTCTTTCTGCGATTTTTATTCAGTTCCTATTATATTTTTATCTTAACGCATATTTCAGCAGAGTCTGCTACGAGCGAGAAACCAGAGAGTAAGGATCATCCACTTTCTTCCTCTACTCACTTCAACGTCATTAGCTTGACTGCCACAGTTTTCAAGATAACATCTCAACTCGCATTGTATTACTAACAATCACGACTATACATAGGTCCAAGTAAATCGTTAGCGGGGGTGGGGTGTGTAATTTCATTTCATTCAGGGGGTCAGATGAAGTAGCTAGGAAGATCGACACATTTAAGACCCACCCACTTCTTGCTCAAAAATATGTCTGGGTTTTATATGTCAAGCTGAGCTATCTGAAACGTTGCTAAGTATGAATTAAAGATTTTAAAACTTAATTATTTGGGGCGTGAAGGTGGACAACGTTACACGGACATCATAAAATGCATTGGGATAACTAAAAGTTAGCTGTTTTCGGTCCATAGTATCCTCAGCATCCTTCTGTAGGGCCACATTTCTGTTAAATCATTTGTTCATCTATGAGGATACTGCTATATTTACAAAATTATAAATGTGTCAGAAACAACTACTATGAAATATTTATTATTCACCATATTAATAATATCCTATTTAAAATATAAAATTATTCTTATTAAATTAACAGGTTAATAAATAAATAGTTTTGTTAATATTTTTCTTGTCAATTTTCGAGAAAAAAGCGTTTGTATAAATCCAGTATCACAAGAGAGCAAGTCTAAAAGATCACATGGATTATTTTGTATAGATTTCATTACCTACATGAGTAATCTTACAGCCCATATACATTTTGCATATACACAGGCCCGATTTAATTCAGAAAAAAGTGTTCGCAAAATTGCATAACGGACACAAATGTACACACACGCGCACGCACACACAAGAAGAAGATTTCGCGAATATTGAGGCCGGTAGATTAAATACAGTCTAAAATATACACCGAGTATCTGCTCAGGTAAAATGTACTAAAATCAATGTTTATACGACCAAGGAACAGACGCACACAGACACACACACATATATATATATATATATATATATATATATATATATATATATGTACATACATAGTTCGAAAAACTAACAAACACTCACACATATATGCATACACACACACACACACACACACACACACACATATATATATATATATATATATATATATATAAAGAGAGAGAATTAATACAAGTAAAAGGTTTGTCACTTAGCTGATTGATGCGATATATAATTTCGAAAGATTTATCTTTGACGTTGCAAGATAAGTCTTTTGAACTTTTATTTATCTATTAACTATTGTCTATCTATCTATGCATCTATCTCTCTCACTATCTCTTTCTCTCTTTCTCCCCCTCTCTCTCTCTGTAAATAAGATACATCAACCCCGAACCTGTATATGTATATCATTCATATACAAGTTCAGGGTTGATGTATCTTATTCATATTGTTTGCGAAGATGTATTCTCGCCATTTAAATCATTAACCTCTATATTTGTTTTTTTTTTGTATTAATGATTCATCAATTTATATATATATATACTAGCAGCATGGCCCGGCGTTGCCCGTGCTTGATTCAAAAATCGTACGACTCATACAGCAATCGCTATCACTTAAAATATTTTCGCCCTTCCTTACGTTTAAAGGAGTGGGCTTTGCCATGCTGATGTTGCTACATGCCTTACTTCTTGCCTATCTCACACTGCGAATTTTTTCTAAGCTATATACTAAACATTAAATCTGTTACGAAAAAAGAACTAAACAAAATGAACACAAAACGATCAGCTTTAAAAAAGGACTCATAACTGGAAAAATCAAATGAAAAAAGAATGTTAACAACAAATACTTTTTCACACCCAACCCAGTTCTGCGGAATCAGAATCAACGTTGAGTTTAAGCAAGCGAATGAGCCAATTGGAGTAAAGTGCCATGCAGATTTAAATTTTTCCTACTTGTGACGAATGCAGCTATCGATTTTTTTGCATGCTAGTTAACATTCATGTCAGTCAGCTGTTGGCCAATAGAAACTTCCTGCCTATTCGTGACAGTCAGCTATAGGCTCCACTATGGTCAGTACAAAATGGCTGCAAACTACATGAAAACTGCCGTAGAAGCATGAAAAAATCGATTATTTCAACTATCGATGGAAGTTGGGAAATGTAAAGTCGGTCTTGGCCTTTCCGCTAATTTGGAGCATGTGCATGTAAATTTTGGTGCAAATCCGTTGAAAATTGCGGCCGTGTATTCGTTACACACACACACACACACACACACACACACACACACATATCCTGACTTATATATATATATATATATATATATATATATATATATATATATATATATATATATGTCGGTAAGTCAAAAATCATCAGCACTTTCGCCATAACAAATCTTTAATCAGCACAACACTTAACGTATACATATGTGTGTGTGGGTGCTTGTGTGTGTGTGATAACGATATATAAATTATATAAATTATAATATATCAAGATCAGTTTTGGAAGAAAGACGTTTAAGAAAGTAAAAGAAAAGTAAAGTCTCTAAGCGACCCTTACAAATTCATCGGGACTAGGTTTGTCTTCGTTGTTGTGTCTATACATGCGCATGAACGGGTGATGCTGGGCATTTTAAATTTTTGAATTTTTTTCAATGTGTTTTGGGTTATAATATAACCAATTTCATGTAGATTCTTTGTCTTTTTGTTTCTGCCATCCTTGTTATTAAATATCCCAGATTGTGATAACAGAAAATCTGCCAAGAATGTTGAAACGTTGTAAGAACCTGGACGCAAATTTACTGTGGATGAACGAGCGATTAAATCACTTTCTAAACATTTTCGTTTTTGTGAATTGTTTTCTCTATTCATTAGAGTAGCTTTTTATGTCAAAATTGTGGTCAGTCTCGTTACGATGCGCAACTATTGCCTTTAATGTGTTATTTTTTTAAAATGTCCCTTTTTTTGTCCATATTTCTCTCAGTGTGGGTTATGTAATAACAAAAAAGATGGAAACAAAAAGAAAAAGAATCCAAATAAAATTAGCTCAATTAGAAACCCAATACATAAAAAAAATGATTATTTTTTATTATTTAAAATTCCCAGCGTTTCCTGTTGTTACGCATGTTTAAACTCATCATCGTAAAGAAACCTATTTCACTGAACCCCTAAAGGAAGAAACGTGTCATACGAAAACCTTTCCCACTTTGTCATTTCCTTCAATATATATATATATATATATATATATATATATATATATATATATATATAATAAATTGTTACATACAAATTACCCACGACACAAAACAATTACTCACGACAGAGATGCATTTTTGTTTCGATGCGGAAGCATCTCGACGGGTAAAGAACAAAGGTGGTTATGCATTTTAATAATATTATCATTAAACGAAGAAAGAAAATCACAATATTCATCCATATTTTTTAATCCAATCTAAGCTATCGGCTTACGTAAGACATTATTAAAGATCTCAATTACTGTACAACATATTAAGCCATATGCGGACACGACAGTGATGATAGTCTGTTATTGTTTACAGGGTTGATTTCCAAGCAACGATATACACGTGCATATAAGGCGCAGCTCATGACGATATTCAGTCACCCCCCCACTGGGGCGTCATGTGGCACCAGGCCGTTTTTAACGTGGGATCTCCGAGCCCGTGGGCTCGGCCCCAAAATATGCCCATTGAACCCTTATAAACGGGTTCAGGGTCGGTTTATATATATATATATATATATATAACACTGTAAAACAAAATAACAGCGTCTGTTTCTAGCTTCTTTTTTTTTTTTACAAAGAAATTTAGTGACACCTTCTCTCATGACTTGCTTCTCTCCTTTTCTCTCTATGTGTTTTTTTCTCCTCCAACCCTTCGATATCAATAAATAACTTCCGTTAAGTTAACCGTTTAAATGTGTCAATATCTGCTAACTCACTCATGTCTTCTCTCTCTCCGCACTCACTTCCTCACTTCGTTAATTTACATATGTTTAATACGGCCCGTCAAAAATGTGTAAATTTTCTTTTCATTTTTTGTTTGTAAGTAAAGTCTGATGATCCGCAGTCCTTTAAAAGGGCTGTGGTGAAATAATTTATTACATGGAACCTTAAAGTGGTCTGTTTTTATTTAAAATAATGTATATATATATATATATATATATATATATATATATATATATATATATATATATATATATATATATTGTGCATCTAGGCAGCAATCCCTCATTTATACATGTTTCATTAAAAACGACAGACAAGGTACTGCGATTAAGCTTTTCATTTATTTTTTGTGTGTTCGAACAAGTATTTTCTTTTCTGGGCACAGAGTGTGTAGAAACTGTACAAATGTCCTATAATTCCGAGCGTTTTCGGCTATACTTTTTGACATTATCCAGAATTATTTTATTTTTGCTTTTTAATTGGGTGTATGGGTTGTGTGTATGTTTCTAGAGTTATAGGGATGTTTAACTTTCCGAATACAGTCAGCACATTGTGGCTGTGTTCGTAGTTAATACTATTGAGTGTTGCCTATTTCTTCAGAGTTTATAAATATGTTTTATTTAAAAAGAGGAAAACATCTGTCAATTGTGTAGAAGTCGAAACAAAAGCAGATGCTTTGAAAATATTAGCCAAAATAAATAAATAAGAACAACGCCGACGACAATGTTACTAATACAACAACTACTGATAAGATCAGTTTTAATAATAATAATAGTAATAATAATAATAATAATAATAATATGGAAAATGAAATATCGTCCGGGTGACACGCCTCCCCAGTCTTTTGAACAAGAATAGCGGTTTATACTTTGTTTTCTGTTTAGGATTAGGTTTCCGGTTCCTTCTAAAGTCTTTTCATTCTCTTTCACTCTCTGTAGATCCCCCCACCCACTGAAATGATAAAAATAAATGACTATGTCCTTAGATGTGTGAAGTCAATTTTCTAAAGCCACTACTCTGGCTTTGTGACAGAAAAGGTTGTGCTAAGTGAATAAATGAGCGACTCCTGTAGCGCGATTGTTAACAAGCATGTTCACACTTCTCCCTGGTCTTTTGAACGGGAGTAGTGGTGCATCCCTTGTTTCTTGTTTAGGATTGGGCTTCCGGTTACTTCTAAATTCTTTTCAATCTCTTTCATTCTCAGGAGCCATCTTGCGTCTTGGTGGCATTATCGCTTTACGTGGGGGCAAATGATTTTAAAAAAATGGATGGATGTGTGTGCAGAGTCGGAACGATAAATCCCCGAGTGCTGAGTGTTATATACATATGTGTGTGTGTGTGTGTGTGTATGTGTGTGTGCGCGCGCACGCTCCCACCATGTGTAAAGCGGCTCAGACAAAGACATTTTATTTGTTCATCAACGACATCATTAGGAAATTATTATCTATAAATGTTTGTTCTTTTTCTAATAAAACTTATAGGTTATATATATATATATATATATATATATATATATATATATATATATATATATATATATATATATATATATATATATATATAAGTTACGAAGAACTTGGTAAACCGTATGGGTAATTCCAAGGAGGATGAAATCCTGAGAGCTCAATGTGAATCCAGAGCTAATATTTAATGAAAAACAGACCACTTTAAAGTACCATTACAATAATTTATTTCACCAAAATCCTTTTAAAGGACTCCGGATCATCAGGTAACACTTCCAACATCGAAATGAAAGGAAAAATCAGATTAAAAATTGATGGGTAGTGTAATATTTGTAATTTAACAGGGGGGGGGGTTGAGGGTTGTAGTTAAAGAGACAAGGTAGAGTACAGAGAGGGGTTAATTTCATATCTCTCTTAAGCGTGCGTTATATTGGGGTAGGAGGAGTGACGGGACCTTGACCTATTTAGATGGTTAACTTAACGGAAATGATATATAGAAATAGGAGGGTAGTGGTTTGAAAAGAAAGGGAAAAATGGAAAAGAGAGAGGAGACAGAAGACAGTAATACAGATATATACAATTAAGTGTTACGACAAGGAGAGAGGGGGAGAGGGAAGTGAATCGAAAGAGTCTGTAATTGGGTTATAACAAATTTATGTAAAAGATAGATTTCAATGCTTGATAGAAATTTAGATGTTTAAAAAATGATGATTGTTATCAATTTAAATATTTAATTTTTTAAGTAAATAGTTCAGGGACTTAATATAAGTTAACTACTATTTTAATTAGTACATTTATAGAGAACATATTAAAGAAATATTTTTAATTATCATAGTTTATTTACCCGACCAATTGTACTTTCTTAATAATATTGTAAAAAAAGTTTTCGGTAACATCTTTATTAGTTTTACTTTTAATCTAATTTATGAATGCAATTTTTCTTTATTATTATATGGATAAATTTAGTTAGGGTCTAGGTTTCATTATTGAATAATATTTGAGGGTAATATTAAAGATTTTGTTTTCTTCTTATATCTCACAAACATATTCATGCAAATCCCATATATAGATACGTTTATTTACATGTGCAAATACACACATAGATATACGTGTAACAATATACACAATTGTTCATCTATCTTCATATATAATTTATCTGTACATACATTTACCAATCATTACCTATATTTTAATATTTAAAATTTATCTAGATTTTAGTTTGATTTCATAGTTAAAATTTAACTTTAGGTGACTTCTGAAATGCTTCATTATTAAAGGAATTTCGTTAATATTATTATTAGTATTAATAGTTAAAGAGTGGTATATTTAAACTTAAATTAAGTTATCAATTTTGAAATGAAACTCTCTCTCCAGAAGATAAATATACACTCTCATAATTCTAATTATAGAACATTAAAAGAAAAAGAGATATACTATAAAGAGTAAATTTAAAACACCATTAGAATGACCCATGTACTTCCATTTGAAAAAAAAAATTATACACGTTCACACACACATATACATCTATATATATATATATACATACATATCCGCATCCATCTATCTATATCTCTCTATATATATACATATATACACCCATATACATATATACATACATATACATATATACACATACACACACACATATATACATATACATATATACCCATATATATACACACACTTATATACATATACAACCATATATATATACACATACACACACATACATACATATATACATATACCTACATATACATACACGATCATATACATAAAAAAGCATATGAAATGAATTCTACCCATAATTATCCATACATGCATATGTATTTATATTACAATGTTATACATCTATTCACACATATATTACAAATATTAATTCTAAGATATTTACATCTATATAGATATACAGAATACAAGTAATTTAATATTCAAAATACTACACATATATAAATGTATGCATACACATACATATCCATATATATACATACAATATACATATACACATACATATACACATACGCACAATTATATATTTATATATATACACATACACCCACACATATGTAAAACATATACACACACACACACACACACACACACATATATATATATATATATATATATATATATATATATATATATATATATATATATATATATATATATATACATACATATACACCCATACACATATATACATATAACGACACCCAGCACAAAAACAACGCTAGTACCTAACTATACCCCATACTTATATATTTATACTCCCATGTATATATATACATATAAACACACACATACCTCTACACATATGTGCCCAGAATCTATACAAGTACATATATTCATATAAGCACCCTTATACAAAATGTTCATACATATACATATATATATATGAATTCACATATAAATGTCTAAGTTCATCTACTTTTTAGAGTACATATTAACAAGTATAGTATCCATATGTTCATATATTCATTTCAAAAACAAAATTAATATTTTCCCTTTTTATATAGTTGTTTCTAAACATACTTAGTTAAATTAAGGTGGTTTTTATGTCTACATTTAAAAATCAACTCGTTTTGTTTGTTCAGCAATATGTCCGGATCCTTATCCTTTATTATTAGGATTTTTTCTTTAATGCACAAATCACATCGGCCTCTGAAGTTTATCGGAGTTCGAGCTCTTGAGACGATTCTCCATTTTACTTGTGGGGTTAATTGGCTTTCCAACAACTCCCAATAATGTTTAGAAAGTGCAGTTTGATGTTTCTTTGATTTATTTGTGAAGGATTGGCGATGGTTATAAAATCGTTGCTTCCAATTTCCCGCCGATATCCCTATGTAGATCTTCTTCTGTTTAATATCTTCCTTGGGGAAAATTGTAGCCTCGTATATCACGTTTTCGGACAAACATATTCCCTCTACTGGACAAACGGATCCTTCCCTGCACTTACAGGTCGATTTGTTCTTTTGGCTCGTATTAAGATCTTTTTGTAGTTGATTATTAAATTTATTTAAAATTTTGCTATTGTGGGAGCTAATAATTTTTTCTATGTTGCTCATGCAGGAATAACTAATTTTTAAGTTCATTTTATTGAACATCTTTTTTAATAGTTCATCTTTTTTAAAATGCTTATCTATTAGTTTAAGAAAGTATTTTCCTATATTAATGTTCGAAAGCTTACAGAAAGGTGGGTTGAACCATATAATTTTCCTTTTTCTATTTTTAGATTTAGAAGATGTGTTGTTAATAGATTTATCTATATAAGTTAGTGTTTGTTTTAATTTGCTTTTTAATAGGGCTTGATTGTATGTTGATTTATTTTGATGAAAGATATTTTCACTAGAAGATAGTTTATTTATTCTAGTATTTACAGTATTAGGGATCTGTTTTATAATTGTTTTAGGGTTGTTTGAGTCGATATTTATGTATATAGGCGATTGGTTCTCCTTTTAGAAGGGTTTGTAAGTGTTATTGTCGAGATCAAATGTTACGTCTAGAAGATTTACTATTTTCAGGTTAGAGGATATTTCTATTTTAAATCCTATATATTTGAATGCCTTAATTATTTTCTTCTGGAGTTGGGATGTTAGAGGTCCATTAGAGTTAGGTATTATAATTAGACCATCATCCCTGTAAAGCCCTACATTTTGCGGGTTAAGGAATTTGCTCAGAATATCTAAAATGTATGTACCTATTAGGTCTGCTATTTGAGCAGAATCAAATGCTTCCATTGGGACATCGAAATTGTCTTTGTTTTTTTTAAAAACAAGTAGTGTCATTAAGGCTCAGTACAGATTTTCTGGAATCCATTATGATTTTAATTTCCTCGTCAGTAATCTCAGTATAGTTTTTAGCAAAATTTAAGCTATTTTCCAATAAATCTTTAGAAATGGAGGGGTAGAAGTCGATAATGTCTAATTGGATAAAAGTGGCTTTATTTTTAGATTTTAGATTTTGGAACCAGTTAATGGCGTCAGATGAATCTTTCCAAAGGTTTAAGGTATAATTTTCTAATATAGATGTGTTTATTCTTTTTAGAATGTTTCTGGAAAGTATTCCTAACTCTGATTTGGAGGGATTTATTAGTCTGGAATGTATATTATTTTGAAAGTTAGGTTTATAGTCTTTAAAAAGTAGGTAGGCAACTTTCAAGTGAGTAGTGCCCATTCTATCAGCAATATTATGTTTAAATGCGAATTTAGCGGTTTCTCTGTGTATGGAGGATAGGTGTTTGGAGTTATTATCTTTTTTATAAGAGTTAGATACTTTGTTCAGAATCAGATGATTGTATTCCCTCCCTATACTCTACCTTGTCTCTTTAACTACAACCCTCAACCCCCCCCTGTTAAATTACAAATATTACACTACCCATCAATTTTTAATCTGATTTTTCCTTTCATTTCGATGTTGGAAGTGTTACCTGATGATCCGGACTCCTTTAAAAGGATTTTGGTGAAATAAATTATTGTAATGGTACTTTAAAGTGGTCTGTTTTTCATTACATTATATATATATATATATATATATATATATATATATATATATATATATATATATATGAGAATTGTTATCTTTTGAAAATGCTATATTATATCAATGAGAACATCAGCTTTCCTAATTAACAAGAGGCGAATTTTATTTTGTTTTATTTAATACAGTGAATTAGTATTAGGTTGGTGCAAAAATAATGACGTAATAATGTCGTTTTTTGACGTTAAAAACACGTCAAAAAACGACATTATTACGTCATTATTTTTGCACCAACCTAATACAATTATTACACTTTGAAGTCAACAAGAACGTGAAGCAGATTTATTTATTTTTGTATAAATTCAGTTTTACAATCAACTTTCCTGAATTTTCCAATTTATGCAATCTTCACTAAGCAGACACCGTTGGGGGAGGCGAAAGAACACACTGGCTGAAATACTATGATAAAAGCAACAAAGAAGAAGATAATCGTCCGAATAATTCACGGAATGTTTACAAGCAATTGAGGTTTCTTCCACTTACCGCCGACGCAAGAAACGGCTCGAGGGTTGGTGCCAAACAGAAACAATAAACTTAATGTTTATTTTGGCCAACATCCATTACTTTCTTCTTTCTTTTTTGATAGAAACAAAGAAACGCAGGTTTCGAGTCGGGTGGGAAGTAAGCAGGGGCGTGGGTTATCGGTTATCGGAAGCTGCCAAAATCAGCAATCAGTAATTCACGGGAGGGGGGTGGGCGTGTTGAGGAGGGCGGAATGTCAATGCAAAGGGAAACTGGTAACTAGAGAAAGGGAAAGGGAAAGTGGATGAAAAAGAGGTAGAAGAAGTGAGAGATCGAAAAGGAAATAAGAAAGAAGGTTGTCAGATATATAAAGGTGGTAGGGGGGAGGAAAAAGAAGAATGAAAGAAAAAGGAGGCAAAGTCAAAAGAAAGAAAAGAGAGGAATCAAGAATTTGGAAGAAGGAAAGAGTAAAAAGAAGAAAGGAAAAAAATAAAGAGGGGATAAAGGTGAAGGAAGAAGAAGAAGAACGAAGAAGAAGGAAAAAGAAGGAGGAGGAAAAAGAGAGAGGAAGAAGAGAAAGGAAAAAGGAGGAAGAAGAAGAACAGAAAGAAGGAAGAATGAAAAAGAAAGAAGATGGAAAAAGAAGAAAGAACAACGAAGAAGGAAAAAGAAGGAGAAAGAAGAAAGAAGAGCGAGGAAGAAGAAAAAGGAAGAAGGAGGAAGAAGAAGAAAAGAAAGAAGGAAGGAAGAATGAAAAAGAAAAAAGAAGGAAGAAGAAGAAAAAAGAACGAAGAAGGAAAAAGAAGGAGGAAGAAGAAGAAAGAAGAGAGAGGAAGAAGAAAAAGGAAGAAGGAGGAAGAAGAAGAAGAAAAAGAAAACAAAGAAGGAAGGAAGAATGAAAAAGGAAGAAGATGGAAGAAGAAGAAAGAACAACGAAGAAGGAAAAAGAAGAAGGAGAGAGAAGAAGAAGAAGATAAAGAAGGAAGAATGAAAAAGGAAGAAGAAGGAAGAAGAAGAAAGAAGAACGAAGAAGGAAAAAGAAGAAGGAAGAAGAAGAAAGAAGAGAGAGGAAGAAGAAAAAGGAAGGAAGGAGGAAGAAAAAGAAGAAAAGAAGGAAGGAAGAATGAAAAAGGAAGAAGATGGAAGAAGAAGAAAGAACAACGAAGAAGGAAAAAGAAGAAGGAGAGAGAAGAAGAAGAAGATAAAGAAGGAAGAATGAAAAAGGAAGAAGAAGGAAGAAGAAGAAAGAAGAACGAAGAAGGAAAAAGAAGGAGGAAGAAGAAGAAAGAAGAGAGAGGAAGAAGAAAAAGGAAGAAGGAGGAAGAAGAAGAAGAAAAAGAAAAGAAAGAAGGAAGGAAGAATGAAAAAGGAAGAAGATGGAAGAAGAAGAAAGAACAACGAAGAAGGAAAAAGAAGAAGGAGGGAGAAGAAGAAGAAGAGAAAGAAGGAAGAATGAAAAAGGAAGAAGAAGGAAGAAGAAGAAAGAAGAACGAAGAAGGAAAAAGAAGGAGGAAGAAGAAGAAAGAAGAGAGAGGAAGAAGAAAAAGGAAGGAAGGAGGAAGAAAAAGAAGAAAAGAAAGAAGGAAGAATGAAAAAGGAAGAAGGAGGAAGATGGAGGGTAAAGGAAGAAAGTGGAAGTAGAAGTAGAAAAAAGAAGAAGGAAGAAGAACAAGCGTGAAAAGGTAAGACAAACTATTGATGAAGAAAGAAAGGAATTTATAAGAATGAAAAAGAAGAAGAAGAAGATGATGAAGAAGAAAAAGAAGAAGAACAACAACAACAACAAGCGTGAAAATGAAAGAGAAACTATTTAGGTAGAAAAAAGTGAATATTTAAGATGTAGAAAAAAAGAAAGCTGAAAAGAAAAGGCGAATAAAAAAAATTGGAGAGGTAGCCTAAGTAGACAGGAAGAGACGGGGGAGAAAGGATAAGAAGGATATATATATATATATATATATATATATATATATATATATATATATAAGGAGAAAAGAAAGCGAAACAGATAATAAAAAGGAAGATAAAGAACTAAAAGAAACGAAGAAGAAGAAGAAGAAGAAGAAGAAGAAGAAGAAGAAGAAGAAGAAGAAGAAGAAGAAAGGAAAGATGAAAAAGAGTGAAAAAAAAAAGTAAAACGAAAGAAAAGAGGATGAGGAGATGGCATAAATAGAGAGAAAAAGACAAAAAGAGGGAGGCGACGAAAAAGAAAAAAGAAAAAGACAAAGAAAAAAGTAAAAAGAAAGGCGAAGTGAATAAAACTGAAAACTTCAAAACAGGGAAGGAACAGGAGAGAAGGTGAAAAAAAAAGAAATGGAAAAACGAAAGAGAAGTAAGAAAAGAAAAAAAAAAAACATTTCCGTCCTCAAACTGAAGAGGTACATAAAAAGACTTTTTAAAAAAAAAAGTGAATAAAAAAATCGCCATCGAATTATACGATCTTCCATAGGTTAATTTTATCCCCAACGCTTACTATTGTAGACTATAATTTTACCGTATATCATCACTTCGTCCGAGGCAGAGTTCATAATATTATTTCTTCTTTTTTATTCACCGTGTCCCTTCAGGACGTAGGCGATCGTGGCCCTCTACATCATCCTGTCCCTTGTATCTCTTAATATTTTTTGTCTTTTTGTTATTTCTCCCAAACCATGTTCTACCATCCATTTACACAATTTTATCAAGTATGTTACGCACGGTTTTCCTTTGTCCCTTATTCCTTCAATCTATCTTGAGAGTATCAGGTTTTCTAAGCCTTCCTTCCTTATTATATGCCCCAGAAATTACAGCTGTCTCTTTCTGATGTTAAGTTAAAGTTTCCTTTTTGTTTTCATTCTCCCTAAAACTTCGTCGTTGCTCACATGTTCAGTCCATGCTATCTTCAGTATCCTTCTGTAGAACCACATTTCTGTTGCTTCAAGTCTCCTCTTCACCTTTGGGGAGATTGTCCAGCATTCACTGCTATATAGGAAGACACATATCACGTAACAGTCCAGTACACTTTTCTTCGTTTCTAGAGAAGTTTTTTTAGCTTTTGGAATGCATCTTTGGCCATACCAATTACTTAAACGCACAAAAAATACATTTATTAGATTACAGTTTTTGTTATATTATTATGCATTTATAAGCTTTAATTATTAAAATATATATTTTAAGTCGAAGGATGCATCGATTGTTTATTTTTTTAGTGTTTTAGCAAGTTTACCTTATTAAGAATGTCTATTATCATTAAGAATTATTATATTAAGAGTATTTAATATATTGTATTTGCTAAATTATTTATACATTGGCATAACTAATTCTACTCTGTAAATTCTACATTCTAATTCTACATTAGTCTTCTTCTGCTTATTATTTACAAAATTACGATGATGTGAAAATATACGAAGCCATTAATGACGCACAATCTGTTATGTGTATCCCAGGAACATGCATCAGAGCCAAGTGTATGCAATAGGAAGAAGAAGAAGAAAAGAAAGAAGGAAGGAAGAATGAAAAAGGAAGAAGAAGGAAGAAGAAGGAAGATGGTGGGTAAAGGAAGAAAGTGGAAGTAGAAGTAGAAAAAAGTAGAAGGAAGAAGAAGCGTGAAAAGGAAAGACAAACTATTGATGAAGAAAGAAGGGAATTTATAAGAAGGAAGAATGAAAAAGAAGAAGAAGAAGATGAAGAAGAAAAAGAAGAAGAACAAGAAAAAGAAGAAGAAAAAGAAGAAAAAGAAGAACAAGAAGAAGAAGAAGAACAACAACAACAACAGCAACAGCAACAAGCGTGAAAATGAAAGAGAAACTATTTAGGTAGAAAAAAGTGAATATTTAAGAATATTTAAGCGTATAATTTTGCGGATGGGAACCAGTTAGATCTACCTTCTGCACGGGTAACCCATTCTCTTATGACGGTTTTCGATTGAAGGTATCCTGGAATATTTAGGTGTGGCGCCCAAGTTGCCTTAGCTGCCTTATCTTTCAAAACTGAACAAATAAAAAAAACAAGACTCTCGAAATCGGCCATAGATACTTCCCCACAACTCCCACTCATTATTAGACATGCACAGGGCGCCAGCACTTAGAGAACACGCCCAACTGGTTCATGTCAGACAACTCACAAGTATGTAGAATTGAACAGGATACTTACTCTGTCTATATCTCTGAGATGAGGTATGATTTAGCTCTGATAAAAAAAAATGCAATAATAATAACAGAAAAATTGTAATATGAGTACTGGTAAAGATATGATGCTGAGACATTAGGTTTGTGTCTCAGAAATTAATACACAGACGACCACTGGATGTGGTTAAAAGCGTTGGTTAGATCCAGGGACTACAACCAAAGTGTTGTGAGTTCAATACCAGGCTACAGCAAGTGAACGAAAACTTGGAGAGTTGAGCTAAAGAGAAATAACTGAGACGTCCGGGAGGGGCGTGGCATGTGGAACTAGAACAAGCTACCTCAGTGGACGAAATAAAGAGCTCGGTTCAAAATTCCAATCACCTGAAGAAGGCCGGAGCGTACAGCAACCGAAACCCTATGAATATGACAATGAAGATGAGGATAACAGTCCGAATAATGAAAATAATGTAAGGGATACTTACTATAGCCCAACTTATTTCACCAAGACAAACCATATACGTGTTAACACTTACAAGATCAGAAGCCATGAAAGGCATGCCTTATGCAACATCAAATCATTTTTAGTAGTAATAGGTTGGATATAGAGCTTGCTTGATGAGATATTATACCAAAGTCATAACGAATCTGCTCAATAAGTCAGTCGTATAGTAAGTAAGTTCAATTAAACGTTTCTTACGGATGACTGAGTAACCTCACAGGAGAATATGTGTTTCCATCATATTCTTTTTGATTGGTTACATTAAAGTCGCTCAACTGGTTATAGAGATATCTAAAATGGCTGGCTATGTTCCGAATGTGAGTCGGTAAATGCTTTGATGTCTAATAAATGAATAGGCTAATCTGGACGACGAGACAGCAAAAGATTTTTGTGTGCCGTAAATAAAAGACTATTGAAAAGGCTGGACGTTAATTTTCCTATTTTCTTTTTATTTACTAGCATTCTAATAGCCGGAAAGAAACAAATTAAATGAATAACTTGGATATATTTGGGTCCCCTATCGGGGACTGGGCGGGGGGAACAGGGGGGGGGGCAAGTTAATTCCGCAAAACAATTCACTATTCGATCCTCAACAGATCCTCAAATCTGCAGGTTTGCGCTACACTTAGCTGTGCTTCGTAAATATCTCTGTTTAATAAGCTCACATGACAGAACCTTTGTTGAATAATAAAAATCTCTCAGTGTACCTCTACTATGCCTTGTGCAAGACTAAACTAAACTTAATAAACAGTCGTAGAAAAATTGTTAGCAAATTAATTTTTTAGATAATTGCTCGTTTTGTACCGAAATTCGTTTTGGGCCCCAGAAATGTAGCCTTGTGCCAAACTTATTTGCACAATTTAAACTTTTGTTTTCCTATTATCGCTATTATTCCTATTATTTTGGTTCTATCCGTGTTTTTGTTCTTATAAATTTATTGTGACTTCTTTTCAGTCATTTCTCTCTTTCTCTCTCTTACTTACTTTCTTTCTTTCTTTCTTTCTTTCTTTCTTTCTTTCTTTCTTTCTTTCTTTCTTTCTCTCCTTGCCGCTTTCTCTATTTATTTCTCTTTTTATTTACTTCTTTCTTTCTTTCTTTCTTTCTTTCTTTCTTTCTTTTATTTTCGTCAGTTATTTTTCTCTTTCTTTCCCTGGTCATTTCTCCCTTTCCGCAACTCCTTCCTCTATTTTTCAAAGTTCTTTTCCCCTACACCTTTTCCCCAAATACTAACAGATCTTTTTCCTGGTTTAATCTTCATATTTTTAGGGTCTCTTTTCTTTTTCACGGTTTTATGTTATCTTTTTTTTTAATATCCTCTCCTGTCCGTTTCCTAAACCCTTCTTTTATTTTTCCAAAATTATTCCTCTCAGTTTTCCAGGAATTTTTTCTTTCGTTTTCATAATATCTTTCTGTTTTCTTGAGTTCGTCTTTTCCTTTTCCAGAACCTTCGTTTCTCTTCCCCTCTTTCTTCCTCTACCTTTCTAGTTTCCCTTCTATTTTTTTCCAAGTTCTTTTTCTCACGTTTTTATCTGTCTATATTTCTGAGATGAGGTATTATGTACACTATTTACATTATTCGGACTACCCCAGTCTACCACAGTGAGCGAAATAAAGGGTTCAGTTCGACATTCCAACCACCTGAAGAAGGCTGGAGTGTACAACGACCGAAACGTTGTAATAAATATGGCTCATTTTTCTAGCATTCTTTTTCTTCTTTTCTACATCTTTCCTTGTCTTTCTCCGGCTTTTTTTTTCTCTCCTTTTGCAGAGTCCTTTCTTTTCTTTTCCAAATCCTTACACTCCTTTTTGTCACTCCTTTTTCTAGTATTCTTTTCATTAATTACTCCTTTTTCTTTGCTTGGGTCCTTCCACACCTTTCTTAATTTATTCTTTCCATTTTCTGATTGCATCCTTTCCTTTCTCTGGGTCCTTTCTCTACTTTCCGAAAGTCTTTTTCCCCTTTTATTAAACACTTCGTCTGCTTTTTCTAGGATTCTGTTCCTCCATTTCTAAACTCCTTTTTTTAAGTTTTTTGGGGACCTTACTCTCCTTTTCACTGGTCCTTCCTCTCCTTTTTTGGTCTCTCTCTCTCACTCTCATTTCTTTTCCAAGGTCCTTCGTCTCCTTTTCCTAATTATTTCCGCTCCATTCCCCAATTTCTTCCTCTCCTTTTTTTTATCTTTTGATACAGCTACATGGGCGGCCTCACCCCACCCGTCCTTTCCACCAATTCTTTTCCAACCCCCAGCCATTTTTACACATTCCGAATACCGTGTACACTTACCAGTTAATCAGCTCATAAAAAACCTGACACAATTCTCTAATCCGCCGATCTTTACACTTAAACAACAAAAAAAAAAATAGTTTTATGCACAGTCTGCAATAACTGAATAACTAAATAAATCAGAATTAAGTTTGGCCAACAAAGAATAAGGATTAAAAAAAAAAGGAAGTAAAATGAATATTATCCATCATAATAATCATGGCGTTTAATTGGATCAGCAGGAGCCACTTTTGTTTGTTGGCGAAGGTGAACAATTATGAGCCGCATGGGAATATATATATATTATTAGGTTGGTGCAAAAATAATGTCGTTTTCTCACATATATTACTATGTGAGAAAACGACATTATTTTTGCACAAACCTAATAGTATTATTAGCATTACTTATTGTGCGGGGGAGTCTCTGCTGACGAGCCAGTCTCCGCCCAAATGCACTTGTACCGTAATTATTCGTGCATAATACGCGCTCCTATCTCTGGGCTACGAAATTCTTATAAAAATCAAGTCTCGTGTATAGTGGGCAGTGATTTTTCAGCATTTGTAGCAGTTGCTTAAATTTGACATTTATGCAACCTTTCATCCAGTTTGCATCTTTAAAATAAGATTTTATATAGTTTATATTATTCTATGAAACCCCAAATTTTCGCAGTATTTAGGGCAAACGCACAGACATGTTCACAAAAGAATGCCACATATTTGTAGTGAAAAGCATTAGAAGTAACAAAATTAAAACTTAAGGTATCCCAATGGCTGGTGATTACTTCTTTGTAGCATTGTATAAGAGAAGTGTATTAATAGTACTTCTTTTTTGAGGAAGAAGGATAAAATGATAGTGTGGGCGACAATGATATCGAAGATTTACTAAACTGGCGGCATAGAGGATAACATAGATGAAACTATCATGAAGTCACTGTGACAAAGAGTAAAGCCGAATAAAACATAATATCTATAAAAAAATAATATTAAAACTAAAACAACAGCTTCTATATTTGCTTAGTGATTTAAACTCGTTGTTACACATTAATCACTTTGCACCATAGCTACAATTTACGTTTGTTCAGTCCGTCCCAAATATGGCGATGCAAGTCATACCATGCCAATATGGCGATTCACTTCAGAACCGTCCTGAATATGGTGATTCACGACAGAAGAGTCCCCAATATGGTGATCGATTTCAGAACCGTCCTGAATATGGTGATTCACGATAGAACCGTCCCCAATATGGCGATTCACTTCAGAACCGTCCTGAATATGGTGATTCACGACAGAAGAGTCCCCAGTATAGCGATTCACTTCAGAACCGCCCTGAATATGGTGATTCACGACAGAAGAGTCCCCAGTATAGCGATTGACTTCAGAACCGCCCTGAATATGGTGATTCACGACAGAAGAGTCCCCAGTATAGCGATTCACTTCATAACCGCCCTGAATATGGTGATTCACGACAGAAGTGTCCCCAATATGTCGATTCACTTCAGAACCGCCAAGAATATGGTGATTCACGACAGAAGTGTCCCCAATATGTCGATTCACTTCAGAACCGTCCTGAATATGGTGATTCACGACAGAAGAGTCCCCAACATGGCGATCCCCTTCAGAACCGTCCTGAATATAGTGATTCACGACAGAAGAGTCCCCAATATGGCGATCCACTTCAGAACCGCCCTGAATATGGTGATTCACGACAGAAGAGTCCCCAGTATAGCGATTCACTTCAGAACCGCCCTGAATATGGTGATTCACGACAGAAGAGTCCCCAGTATAGCGATTCACTTCAGAACCGTCCTGAATATGGTGATTCACGACAGAACCGTCCCCAATATGGTGATGCACATGGATGTGAGTTGTGGTGCCATGGATATCGGCTTGGAATGAAAAATGGGAAAGTCGAGTTCAAATTCCAGTCGGGTTTGTTACATTCACTTACACACAAATAATCTTTGGAAAGGTGTTAATCTCTTCTCCTCCTCCCAGCTATAGTTTGAATGACAGTGACAGGCTGGGTTCTATATTCTTGGTTGGCAATCAGTCTACCGTAAAAAGAAACGGCAACCTTCTGCGGGAAAAACTTCTGCCGAGTCTGTCATGAATCGAAAGAAAAATGATCACCCAAGCGTGTCTCGCGTATGGCACTTAACTGACTAACGTTGCCAAAAAAATCTATATATTACTACGCTTGTACCTACCTACCTACATTCGGTATGTGCCTGTCACGGCTTCTCTTTCGTTAATAATATCTCAGAAATTGGAGCTAAAGCTATTTTAAAATAGCATTCTATTCCTGAAGAAATAACGGATCGAGCCGATTTTTTTTTTACATTTAATCATACACTTGCAAATTGAACTGGGGGTATGGCAAGTGCAGAAACGAATCGATTCTATTTTTAAATAAACAATCTAATATACACATGTTCGAAAAAAATATAAAAAGTTACAACACCCGGTCAACGAAACGGTCGTTAAGATCCGTTTCTAACGGACCTACCGAATCAATTTCGAAATATTTCACAATTTGATATCCATAAAGTTCAACAGAATCGATTTTATAAGAAGAAATCTTACAGAATTGTGTTTTTTAATCTTTTAAAAACTTGTGCCTAAACTAATGTAAACAAACCGCCGAGGTTACTGATTCAAAGAATCAAACTTAAATCGAGCAAAACATTCCATTGGTTCTGCATCGGACCCAGTTCCCGTTTCATCTGTCCTATTCTATGACAATCAATAAACACAGGGGTAAACATTCTATGGAGTTGGTATACATTTGCCACAGCCATGCTTCACTCATCCCCAGCTTTACGTACCTTTTTCAAAAGCAAGGGCGTGAACAGTGTGAGAGTTAAAGTGATACATCAAAACGAATCCACTCGTGGTCGTAAGTAGGGGAATCACATTCAATAGAAATATTGTATATAGTGAATTGCTGTAAGGGATATTATTTCATATATATTAGGTTGGTGCAAAAATAATGACGTAATACTTTCACATAATAATTTAAAATATACTTATATTAGTAAATACGACATAAAGTATAATATATATTTTTTTTATTAACCAAAATAGTGCAAATTAAACAATTTTGATTAACTGATAAATTTTCATTTGACGATATTTAAATTATCCGTGAATTTTTTTTTCACGGGTCCACCTATTAAACAAATTCTTGTAATATTATTCAAAAATCTTTATCGTCTTGAAAACTTTGCATTTAGCTAAAGGTAAATTAGTTGACAAAAGAAAGATTACAAGTTTTTTGATAGGTTAACAAGCTGGTGGAGTTCGTTAAAAAACCAGAAAAATTATATTAAACAAGAGATAAATTTAGATCAAAATCACTTTAGTCATTATTTACTACTATATGTATATTAAAAATATATATTTAATAGTTTGATTCTGTTGGCAACCTTAACTTTAATTCCTGACCTCTGATAATCCCTTTTTTCTGAATTGTAAGCATTCCAACATTAAAATCATTAGCAATGCTTTTACATGTCATAGAACATTTCTGCCAATAATGCTTGCATAAATTTACTGACAACAGTGTCTATTTCTTCCTTATTTTCAATGCGTTTCTATCATAAACTTATTTGAAATGTATTTTATTAATTACAATAGAATTCCTATCAATCAGTTATTATACCATGCGTGATACACGCTTAGGAGATCATGTATCTTTCGATACATGACTGACGAGGCAGATTTTTTCCCGAAGTAGGTTGCCATTTTATTTCTGAGGTAGTCCAGTTGTCATCCAAGGCTATAGAACCCAGTCTGTCCTGATAATTACTCATAGCTGGAGGGGATAGAATTAATATCTTTCCCAAACAAAGTGAATGTAATGAATTCGACAGGAATTCGAACTCGGCTCTCCGATTCCTCAATCCGAGCCGATATCCATTACTCCACAGCAATTAATAGTTATTTACAATGGCATTTTATAGAAAAAGGTTTTGCAACGCATTGCCATAATAAATTAATTTACATTGACATATATAATAAAAATATTTGAGAGGCATTTATATTGTATATATGTATATATTGTCTCGGTAATATCTGCCTTACATTTTGGCAGTCATTTCTTCATTATTTTTTAGCGAAATTCTATAAGAATTTACAGTGTTTTCAGTAGTAATATAACTTGAATATAATTTCTGTAAAATAATTTCCAAGACTATAATTTGCAATGAATTTCTAAATCATTTAAGATGCATTTATATATAATTATAATTATTTTTACGATAATGTTTACCCTGTACAAGGCCTAAGAGACATTCATGATAGAGATTTAAAGTATAAGAGGCACAGATTATGTAGATATGTGGTGAAGATAACAGTTTACCCTAGACTTGAATAAGTTAAGATTGTAGTGATCGGGGAAACATCCTCTTGGGAGTCGATTCCACAAAGCAGCGGTTCGCGGAAGAAGCTGCTCGAGTGAAACTTACACCTCACTAATGAAATACGAACCGAAATGAATGGGTCTTAGCCTTGAACTGGTGGAACTATGGAATGTTGATCGTCAGAACATTTTCCATGGAAATAGAGATAGCACCATTTATCTTTTTTACAAGGCCCAAGAGACAATCGAGGTAGAGGGTTATAGTGTAAGAGGCACAATTTATGGGGAGGGGTGGGTAAGGTGACGGTTAACCCTAGAAGTGAACCACTTAGGGTTGTAATAATCGGACAAACATTCTCTTGTGTGTCTGTTGCATAAAGGAGCGGTTAGAGCATGAAATGCATTTGTGTAATAAAATATTTTGCAATGCATATATTCAATAAAGCTACATAAAATCTATATGAGTCATAATATATAACAAGATTTTGAGATAATTTTTGTGATCCGCTTATTTTATGATTTATATATTTTATTTTTTTAATCATTTCACCCGAAGCAAGGCGATAATGTCACTAAGACGCAATGGGCTAGTGGGAACGAAAGAAAATGAAAATACTTTAGTCGAAACCCAATCCAAAACAGGAAACAAGTGATGAACTTCTACTCCTGTTCAAAAGACCAGGGAAGAGTGTGAACATGCTTGTTAAACATCGCGCTACAGGAGTCGCTCATTTATTCATTTAGCACGACGTTTTCTGTCACAAAGCCGGTGTAGTGGCTTTTGAAAATTGACTTTACTCATCTCTGGGTATAGTCATTCATTTTTATCATTTCATCCCAAGCAAAGCGATAATTCCACTAAGACGCAAGGGGCTACTGGGAGCGAAAGAGAAAGAAAAGATTTTAGAAGGAACCGGAAACAAGGGACGAACCCCAATGATGTACCCCTACTCCTGCTCAAAAGACTGGGGTGGAGGGTGAACCGGACGATATTTAATTTTCCATATTATAATAATAATAATTATTATTATTAGGTTGGTGCAAAAATAATGGCGTAATAATGTCGTTTTTTGAGGTATTTTTAACGTCAAAAAACGACATTATTACGTCATTATTTTTGCACCAACCTAATATTATTATTACTACTACTACTAGAACTAAACTTATCAGTTGTCCTAATAGTAAATTTATCCTTGGCGTTTATTTATTTTAGTTATTTTCAAAGCATCAGCTTTTGTTTCGACTTCTACACAATTGACAGATGTTTTCCTCTTTTCAAATAAAATATATTTATAAATTCTGAAGAGGAAGCTTTTTAGACGGCTTCTTTTCAGCCATTTTACTCTTTACAGTTAACTTTGTGTCAATACGCCAATGTAAAAAGATAAATATCGATAAACATGTTTGATAAAACAATAAATTCTCAAAGGAATGAATGAAAAGAAAAGCCAAGAGAGGATCTGATAAGAAATATTTGCCAGAGATTAAAATGAAAGTAGCACTCTACGCGGCATATTTGTTGTCGACTCTTTTTTCAGGTTTGCTTTCCACGTGTCCTTTGGAATTGTTTTTTTTATGAGATTTTGCTCGCTATTCAAGTTTTCCTTTACAGTTATTAATTGAGAGGACAAGCAATTAATATTCTTCCGTATGTCACAACTTTTTGCATTGTATTAAAAATAGAAGACTTATTGTTATTGTTGTTCGCTGTTTCATTTAATAGAAGTCCAATTTTCTAAAGTCAAATTTCCTTTCATTACACACATTTTTGTTAAATGTTTGTTTAGTTCATTTTATGACTTATTGTTTTATCGCCTGCATTCGATGGTACGCAAGCACAAATTTTCTCGCTATCGACTGCCATTTTGTTATCCGCTGTTAATTACTTCACATTGAGTCTTTACAGGGTTTTATTATTTCCAAATGCCAATGGAATTTACTACCCTCTTTCGGCTTAATTTTTTTTCCTTTGTTTCTTTCAGGCGAGAGGGTACTGGTGTTGTATTCTTTAGTTAAAAAAAAAGAAAAGTAAAAAGACAAATGCAAAATAATATTTATTTCACAGGATATGTTAAGCTCACGTGATATAGAATCATGCGGCCATTATTTTCATAAAAATCAGGCGGCAATACTATTTCCATGTCAAACACGAGATATAGGCATTAACACAGTATAGCGCAATACTATGTGGGAAATAAGTACTGAGGACTTGAATATGAGATTCTGAATTGAATTCTTTTTATTGTGAATATTCATAATAACAACAACAACAACAACAATAATAGTAATGATAATAATAATGATAAAAATAATATAACAGATATTTAACGGCTAACAAAACACGTCGGTCAATAAGATATTGGAGTTTAACGTGTTTAAAGGAAAGCAGATCTTTGTAAGCGAAGTGCTCAATATATATATATATATATATATATATATATATATATATATATATATATATATATATATATATATAAAGAAATATAGTCTTAATGTGTGCTATATTTATGGGATAAAGTGATCAATATCAGAGATAGAGCGTGTGTAAATATAAAAGTGAACATAGAGAAGTCAATACTTAGAGACGACAGTGACAGAACATATGTGGCCTGACGATTGCATATAGCATGAAACAGAATGTCGCCTCTAAGTGTTGACTTCTATGTTCACTTTTATATATATATATATATATATATATATATATATATATATATATATATATATATATATATATATATTGATCACTTCGTTTACAAATATATATGGTGGACTGTCCCGTCGTATTCGACGTATGAGGGTCAAGCAACTCAGTTCCTAGGAACCGACAGCCCAGACACCAGCACCTATGATTTGATTATAGTGGTGAAGGCTTTGTGCAGAACCAACAAAACTTTTTGAAGGGCCGAATACAGAGACCTGGTGCACTATGTGCTACAAGGTCCCTAAATGATCCTACGCAGGTTTTGAATTCAGAATTTTCCTTTTCCTAGATCAGTTGCCATCCAAGGCTATAGAACCCAATATGTCCTGCTGGAGGGAGAAGAAGATGATTAATAACTTCCCAAGGGTATTGGCACGTAAGTGAATGTAATGGATTCGACTGTAATTCGAACTTGAATTCTCCGATTCCTCAATCGAGCCGCTATACGCTATATATATATATATATATATATATATGTGTGTATTCAGAAATTCGTTTATATATATATATATATATATATATATATATATATATATATATATATATATATATATATATATATATATATATATATATATATATATATACACACACATATATGTATATATATATTAATAGTAGAAATAATCTTATAAGAAATTATACCCGTCCGGAAATATATATATATATATATATATATATATATATATATATATATATATATATATATGTGTGTGTGTGTGTGTGTGTGTGTGTGTTTATGTGTGTGTGTGCGTGCGTTTGTGTGTAAACGAATAATATAAATATATTGATTGGACGCTTCGTCGTAGTGTAATGGTTAGTATGCATGTCTCGCTAGGTCAATTATGAGTGAGTTGGTTCCTCAATGATTGCTCCACACTTCCGGTCATGCGCCACGGCTTAGAAAATCTTTTAACTTGTGTCGCATTCGGCCTGGAATATATATTGGATATAATAAATTCATCTTTGTTCTATTTCTCGTAACATTTCTCTCGATATGTTTTTGAAACAACTTCTTCAGGAGGATCTTTCACCCGGGATTCTTTAGAAATTGCCGTTTCCAAGAGTGACATAACATTGTTTTTCCTCTCAGTTTCTGACTGTACAAGGAAAAACATCCCCTGCTGAAAAGTATTAGAGTGGCTCATAAATAAGTACCGGTTTTGTTTATCATCTTTATTCGCCAATAAATAAAGTACAGTTACATCATTTACATTATTCGGACTATTGTCCTCATCTTTGTCGCCATATTTATCACAACGTTTCGTCCGTTGTACGCTCCGGCCTTCTTCGGGTGGTTGGAATTTCGAACTGAACCCTTTATTTCGATCACTGGGGTAGACTGTTCTAGTTCCACGTGCCATGTTTGATGGATGTCAGTCTTCAGTTATCTCCTGCTAATTTCCCTCTGAGGCACGCGGAACTAAAACAGCTTACCCCAGTGAGCAAAATAAAGGGTTCAGTTCGAAATTCCAACCACCCGAAGAAGGTCGGAGCGTACAACGGCCAAAACGTTGTGATAAATATGGCGACAAAGATGAGGACAATAGTCCGAATAATGTAAATAATGTACATAATACCTCATCTCAGAAATATAGATAGACTCTAAAGTACAATTACTTTAGATTCAATTATATATACACCGTTATTTACAATGTCTTATTACCCTTTATCAGAATCCTGGTGGCGTTTACATAAAATTCTGCACGTTTAGATGAGAAAAACCTTTCAACGACCTCCTGAATTTTCTTTTTATTTGAGAACGTTTTCCCCATTAAAGCGTTTTGTAACGATCGCAAAAGGTAAATGTCCAGAGTATGACGGTAAACCAGAAGAGATGCCTCTGATCGAGAGATTGGATGTTTCGAGGAGCGCTTAACCAACCCTTAATTGATGTTATTCCCAGATTCACTCAGAACCGGAGTAGGAGCACCTGTTAGGGTCCCAGCTATGGACAAATAGTTACCCCTCCAAATTGGGTTAAAAAAAATAATGAACGCATAAAAATACATTTTTACAATAAAAATAGCAGTAATACATTGTCACAGTAAAATATTTATCAGCAATACATTTTTGTAAACGAAATTACTAATGCTTCCAAGAATATTTAATTTCGGCATTAAATGACCCATAAGGTGTTGATATGTCGTTAAACAAACAAACAGAAAAAAGGTAATAATCAGTTAGTGGAAAGTCAGGTGAATATTAGCAGGTGGGTTTGGGCACTTCACTGTGGTGTAATCGGCAGCAAGCATGTCTCGCTATATCGATTTCGATTAAGTCGGGAGTTCTATTCAAACTGGATGCTCCATACTTGCATTTTTCTGTCGCATCTAAGCTATGCTTAGTAAATCAATATAGCAGTAGCTTAGAATAGTGTTATTCTTTCTATAAGCTGCCTTGTCATGGAGGAGAACAACAGTTTTTCCTATTGGCGAACAAAAGTTGTTTTTCGACCAAAATCCATGAGGACACTTTTTAGCTGCTCTACGTGTAAATGTGTATTTAGTGTTTCTTCGAGTTTTAAGAATACTAAATAAATAATATTTCGAAGACCTATCATATTATATATCTTCCACGGAGAACCGGGTTTTGGGTGTCTGTTGTCGACGTTTATCCTTGTCAGTTCACTGGCTTTTGCATTGAACATTGTTGAGTATAGCATCCGTCAATCTCGAGCGACCATGGATCTGCACCCAAAATGTTCCATCCTCTCCTGAGCGCATGCCTGGGCAGTGTTTTTTTATGAGAGATCGGCGGTTGTTCATGCAGCACGTCTCCCCTATCTACGCCACTGATTTTTCCAAAAAAAAAGGTAAAGTCCAATACAGCTTAGCGCAGGCGTCGTCGCAGTTGCTGCCAGAACAAAGTTGAACATAACATCAAATTGTGTTAGGGACTCAGGCTCTCGGAGCTTTTATTCCCGAAGACTTTCCCATGATTAGCTATGGCTGAAAGTCAGCCGGGGGATGGGGGGTTAAAATCAGAGTTTTCCTTCTCTTGAACATTAACCAATTTTTCTCAACTCTTATGATATATTTTAGTTAGGGTGAGACTTTCGCCACTTCAATTGATTACCAAAATTGGAAGTCACTTATAACTTAACCTAATCTTTTCCTGGTCGAATTTTATTTCGGCGGAATTACGTCTGCAAACTTACACCATACTGATGCGAACAGAGAAATGCATAAAATATTGGAATGTACATGTTTATAAGCTTATTTCTGTTGACATTTCAATTACGTTAGTTTTAATGAGAAAGAAACAATAGAACAAAGACGAAATAAAGTTTCTTTTCTTCTTTCTTTTATTACGTTCTCGTCAAATTCTATTTAACAGCACCAGCAAATCTGTGAACGTCTTTGAAAATTTCGTCTCGGATCCGCTTGTAAAAATCAACAGACTCGATAATAGTGCTCGTGTTTTATTCATCCGATTCTCATCACAAGCAAGAATCACATAAAAACAAGCAAAATGGCCTCTCTGAGAACGGATTATCAGTTCTTCTGTCTGTTGCAAATATAAACACATTAAATTTGGGAAGAGATAATAACACCCCCAGTTATAACAACTGTTTACTCATTCAAAAGATACAGTGTCTTACGTAATATTTTCACCATCGACTACTTTTTCTTGCTGTTAAATGTGGGACAACGGCGCACACACATACATTTGTTATAATTAAAAAAGCATTCTTCTTTACCATCATTACACAACGATGATCAGAGAACATTTAAGAGAAAGAAATAAACAGAATAAAGAAAAAAAGGTTTACCTTTGAAGTATCTTAACCAAATAGGATAAAAGAAAAAATTTTTCGACTGAGAGAATGGAGACACCAAGTCCTATATTTAGATATTATGATCTGTCGGGGAGTTCCAGAAACTTTATTCAAAATAATCTATCATTTTCTTGAAATTCTTTTTTAGGAAAGGAGCCATTATATTCGTTCAGTTACGTTACTCAGTCGACCCTTGTATATTTATATGAAAGCTGAAAATACAGTTTTTTCCTATACATTTTCAAGTTTAATATCGGCGAGCAAAAGTCCTTTTAAATTCCATATAGAATTTAATTCCATATAGAATTTAATTCAAGTTTCTTGAACAAGAACACAATTTTGGAGTATATTCTGATAAAAGGTAACAGATTGACAAAATTAAAAAAAAAAAAAAGTTATGTGATTCTTCCTTCATACTTTTTCATAATAATAATTATATATATATATATATATATATATATATATATATATATATATATATATATATATATATACTGTTATGGGGGATTTAGAGAGCCCGGTATTGTTGAGTACTATTTTACTTTTAGTAGTTTGCTACATTTTTGGGGGTGATTGTTGTTTTTCCTTTTTCTTTTCCCAAATAATGCTGACTTTTCGGTATTTCCAGCTTTGCCGGATTGGTATTCTCCCCACCCTTCGGTGAGTTTGGTTGATGTACGCATCGGCTACCCTTGTAGTATCTTGAACTCGCCAAATGAGTATAAAATCCCAAATAACTGTTGCCGACTGGCTGAGGATTGCGTGAAACGCATGAAACTTTTAGTTGTGGTCGGTCAATATTCACCGAGAATATATATATATATATATATATATATATATATATATATATGAAAGTAGACATTAAATTCAACACCCAGAGGCAACAGTTAGTTTCATGGTAAACGCAATCAGATATTCCAATTTCAGGATTTGCTTTATTTTGTCACCTCCAAATCATAGCTTCCTAACGAACTTACATTCTGGCTTCTTACAAATGATGGTTAGTCCTTTCTTCTCGCCTTCCTTTACTAACTTCTCTAGAAGTACCTGCAGTTTTCTTACGGTGTGTCCCAACAACATAGTGTTCCATGAATAATAATAAAAATAATAATAATCGCCCAGACATCAAAGACCATGAGAACAGGTTGTCCTTCCTTATTGGTTTACTAGTCCCTGCAGATTATAATGTATCTTTGAAGACCTTAAAAAAAAACTATCAAAATACAAAGATCTTGCAGTGGAAACCGCAAAAATATGGTACACGAGGACATCAATAATTCCAGTTGTAGCCCACGGATTGATTGGAAAAGGTACCGATAGATTCATTGAAGGGATTCTATGAAGTCCTGGTTGTTCGAGCTTATTACGAAGAGGTTTATCGATGTGTGTGATATTAGGGTTTTTTGTTTGTTTTTACAAAAATGTTAAATGAAAAATGTCATGAAGCCATTTCTAGTCGTAGGTCTCTGGTTGGGACCCTGAAGGAAATGTGCATGCAACAGAAATCAAATGAAATATATAATAATAATAATAATAATAATAATAATAATAATAATAATAATAATAAGCCTGAAGAAAATCATCCAACATTCACTTCCCTATAGGATGATTGATATTACATAACAGATGAAAACTGTTATCTCTCAATACCTTGTTTAGTTTTTGGAAAGTTTCTTCTCCTATTTTAATGTTCCTTCCGATTTCGGTGCCACGTTAACCATCGTTTGTTATAACACTTCTCATTTTATTTTAACGATTCTAATTTTTAGCTCGCATTTTATGCTTCCCCTTTCGATAACGGCCATATATTCTGACTTATAATTAATGTTTAGTTCTTTCTTCTCACTTTTCTTCATTACCCTTTCTCAAAATATCAGCGAATTTATTTATTTTCGACATCAATACGGTTTAGTCTACGTATCTTGTTTTTCATGAAAGCATCAATAGGAGGGATGATTGGGAGAATTTGACACTGAAAGGGTTTATATCGAAATCAGGAGGAATAGAAGAGAAACAGCGAGTATCATACCTAATGGGGTAAATGGATAGCAGAACATGGAGTCGGGGATAGTTAGTGTCATGGGTCCTTACCTATAACTACAAAATGAACTCTTCCTAACACTATGTATACTACGCCTCTCAAGAGAGAGAGACGAATCAAGCCGAGCTTCTCGGGTTGACGGTCGAACTCTCTGCCTCTGAGCAGAGAGGAACCCAGGCGAGGCTCCGCCGAAGGGCAGAGTCTCGTTCGGGGAGGTTGACCAACCCGATCCCGTTTATACGGGTTCTACGGGCATTTTTTGGCCGGGCCTACGGGCTCGGGAAACCTACGTTAAACTCGGCCTTGTGCCACATGCAACCCTCGTGGTGGGGGTGGCTAGATACCGAATCGAGTCGAGCCGATAGTAGTTCACTCTAAACCAGACTGACAGTCATACTAACACCTTCCACATCTTGTATTATTATTTCGTGTAATATACCTTCGTTATTTCTACTCTTGTGTTCGTGTTGTTCTTCCTTGGTCCTAACCTGGACCATAACAGGTAGGGAGAAACATTGTATAGAGCTACAAAAGATAGGAAATCGTGGAGAACTATGAAAATTATCGTCCTGATGGGAGACAGAAAGTAAAAGAAGGGCATTGTCTGTTCAAAAATGATTACAAACTATTTTAACGGGATATTAATACAAGACAATAGAAGAAACTGTAGAAAACATTTTACTTGTAAAAGCCTTGCTCTTTCTTCTTCTTAGGGCGTAACACTTTTTTAAAATATAGTTACATTCGAGAAAAACTAAACGTCAGATTTTAAACGACAGAAATAACGTTTACATTGTATTG
>OZ010598.1:62145391-62232891 GCA_963932145.1 Acanthosepion lycidas | reverse complement strand
ATGAATATACTGAGATAGATAGATAGATAGATAGATAGATAGATAGATAATGAATATACTGACATAGATAGATAGATAGATAGATAGATAGATAGATAGATAGATAGATAGATAGATAGATGCAATAAGATAAAAGTAACGTCAAAGAACTTGAAAGTAATTATCATTTAACAAATTATCTTTTTACAAATAAGAGAGCTTTTCTAGAATTCTCTATATTGCAATTCTTTTCCATTTATCTATATTTATAATTACTTATATGTTTATGAATAAACAAGAAACGTAAGTGCATAAGTAGAGGGTGACAAAAAGAAATCATCGTGTACCTGGCTTAAAAATGTGTGAATAAATGGAAGAAACATGAAAAAGTCAGAGATGGGTCATAAATGAGACGATATTGTAGAAAGAAAGAAAAGACAAGAAGATGTGGGCAACCATGATTGATCACGCCCTAAAGGTATATGCCACATAGAAAGGCGGCTAGCATCAAACGAGAAGAAAATGTCTCTTGAAGATTATGGAAATAAACACCAAAGTAGAAGAAATGTATCTGTAATTCATGTCGGTTAGTGGAAGATTGATTAGATACAAAAGTAAGATGGATGTTAAAGCATCCAAAATTATTTAAAACAACAAAAGTGAGGAAGCTGTAAAGAGCCATAAAAAACTCATCCTAAAACAACATAGAACATAGAAGAAGTAGAAGATCAAGAAAAAGAAGAAAACATCAAAATAGCACTAAAATACATCAATACCTCTAACTGTGCTTTTATCATTACTTAGAGCAACGAAAACCAAGAAGCTGTGGGGAGCTATGAACACGCGTACCCTAAAACATCATAGCACATAGTAGTAGTAGTAGTAGTAGTAGTAGTAGTAGTAGCTAGTTATTGGTTTGGTTGTTTTACGGCATATCAACCCATTGGGTCATTTAATGCCGAAATTTACCGTCTTTTTCTAAATAAAGTTTTTTATTTGAACATCCCAAAATAATAAGAGGACTACTTGTTATGGTTTTATTTTATTCATTATATTTTTGAAATTAGTTTAATTTCTTTTAGGAACTTGGGTTCTTAGGAACCTCCTGAACAGTGACCTTGATGTTTGACGTAGCTTACCGTCTTTCCCAGGATGTGGATGTAGTTTATCGTCTTACCCAGGACGCGGTAATAGAAGTAATAGTAGAAGAAGAGGAAGAAGAAGAAAAAGATAACATTAAAATAATGCTAAAAGACACCAATACCTCTAACTGTACTTTTACCATTACTTAAAGCAACAAATCCAAGAAGCTCTGGAGAGACATGAATACTCGCATCATAAACATCATATCACTAAGAGAGAGAGAAAAAGAAGAAGAAGAAGAAGAAGAAGAAGAAGAAGAAGAAGAAGAAGATAACATTAAAATAATGATAAAGACATCAATGATTCTAATTGTACTTTTTCCATAAGATAAAGCAACAAAAATCAAGAAGCTGTGGAGAGCTATGAACCTCCGCATCCTAAAGCAATATAGTACAAAGAAGAAGATGAAGAAGATAACATTAAAATAATGCTAAAAGACACCAATACCTCTAACTGTACTTTTGCCATTACTTAAAGCAACAAAAACCAAGAAGCTGTGGAGAGCCATGAACACTCGCATCATAAAACATGTAGTTTATCGTCTTACCCAGGACGTAGTAGTAGTAATAGTAGTAATAATAATAATAATAATAATAATAATAATAGAAGAAAAAGAAGAAAAAGATAACATTAAAATAATGCTAAAAGACACCAATACCTCTAACTGTACTTTTACCATTACTTAAAGCAACAAATCCAAGAAGCTGTGGAGAGACATGAATACTCGCATCATAAAACATCATATCACTAAGAGAGAGAGAAAAAGAAGAAGAAGAAGATAACATTAAAATAATGATAAAGACATCAGTGATTCTAATTGTACTTTTTCCATTAGATAAAGCAACAAAAATCAAGAAGCTGTGGAGAGCTAAGAACCTCCGCATCCTAAAGCAATATAGTACAAAGAAGAAGATGAAGAAGATAACATTAAAATAATGCTAGAAGACATCAATACATTTAGTATTAATTAGAGCGACAAAAACCAAGAAACTGAGGAGAAATATGGCACATCAAATAAAAGCTAATAACGATTTAACTTTGTACTTTGATGTTCATTTGAACAAACATCGAAATATAAAAGAAGTCATCTCGTTTTCATTGCTTGTCAATCACATATTGGTTGCCTGCAAGTCTGTTTATTGGAATTACTTTCATCTTATCCCATCCCAAATTGTATGACAGACCAGCTTTTTATTGTGATAGCTGGAGAAGAGTTTATCAATGTATAAATTTAACGCACATGGCAAAAACTACTTAGTCAAGAGTTAATATTACATATGAGATATGTCAGATGTTAAGAAGAATTACATACAAACGATTATTTACGCCGAACGGTAGTAGTAGTAGTAGTAGTAGTAGCAGGAGCATGGGTAGACATTTTATACCGTAAGAAAAGTTGATTTTGTAAGTCTGGAAAAAGGCCATAGCAAATGAGCACACAGTAGTCTGACACAAGTTGAATTAATTTAATAACACTTAATTTAGTAATACATAACTGCAAGACGAATTTGCGAGTTAATGCTCCACACCATGTGCCTTATCGGATGTAGATTTTACTACATTCAGTTTAGACTGATTTATGGCTTCAGTAGTAGATCACAGCGCGGATCAAGTTCTTACAAAATATATATTATAAAATTAGTTTATCAATCATGGCTCGATAGTAGACACCACACACAAACACACACAACCCCCCCCACATATATATATATATATATATATATATATATATATATATATATATATATATATATATTAAGAAATGTCTCGCTGACTAATTTAGACAAGTTTTATCTACTTATTTTCAATAGGATCCTCTCATATTCATAGACACACTTCTTCGTATTCTTATTAAAGGAAGAGATAAAATTGCTATGTAAATGCATATTCATTCATTCCGAGTACTTTCGACATTAGCACAATATCATCATCAGCGTGTTGTTTTTCTAAGACGAAAGTGTTGTGTTCATCTGAAGTAAAGTGAAAAACGCTAAGGTTATGAATTGCACGATTTAAATTTTATGATGCAAACGTCACTGGAAGTAACTAAGTTATGAATCTTTTAAATGTTTTTAAATAAACAAACTATATAACTATTAGTTAAAACCTAGATATTTTAAATTATCGAATGTAAATATTTGTGCAGTATTCATAATTAATTTCATTAAAGTTTGTTTTTTCATTTTTTTAATATAGATAGCTTCAAGAATTTTTTAATTTATGTTTTTTATTTTCATGAAAAAGTATATATGTATATTCAACAATCATTTTCCTAAATTTTGCATGTGGACAGGCAATGCTGTTGTAAATGTTGAGAGATGATAGATGCATCATTCAAATGAAAACTCAACTTTCGAGACAACATAGTAGTAGGATACTAAGAAGCTTCTCCGTGAATATGAGAGGATCTTTTGAAAACAAGTAGACAAATCTTGTCTAAATTATTCAATGAGGCATGTCTTAATAAAATCATGCTGCCAAATTATACGCAGTATATAAATATATATATATATTTATATATATATATATATATATATGTGTGTGTGTGTGTGTGTGTGTGTGTGTGTGTGTGTGTGTGTGTGAAAAGTGTGTGTATATAAATATAAATAAATATATATAATTATTTATATAATATATACGCGGTACTTATTAGAAAGTGCTCAATATCAGAGATAGAGCTAACATAAATAAAATAAAAAATAAAAAAATAATTTTTACCTATCATAATTTTACACAAACCCCACCACACGTATATACATACATGCGAGGAAATATTATTCAGTGGAAAAATAGAAAAATGACATGTATACATTCACGAGACATTTACGAGAAATTTTCGCTACACTTCCAATCTTTAAATTTCAACATACAAATGCGTATGTATAGACACAACACCACCCGTATACATACATATGTCATATCCGAAACTGCCCACATATGTTTATATATGTATGAGTCCCGACGGACGACCAAGTATGTATATATGTCTGCGTACTTCATTGGGCGTATGAACATACATCGATGTTTGCGTTAGCACGATGACACCACGACGACGTTTCCCCCCACCCCCACTTCCATAATAACACCAATACGCGCAATCTATTAGGTTGGTGCAAAAATAATGTCGTTTTCTCACATATGTTACTATGTGAGAAAACGATATTATTTATGCACCAACCTAATACATAAACCCAAATTTTTTTAAAAATTAATCAGTTTGCCTGACGATCGCAAAAGCGTGACACCCAGGATCACAAACTCACATCAATCCAACCAAATATATATATATATATATATATATATATATATATATATATATATATATATATATATACTTTAGTCTGACACAAGGTCACAATATTGACATACTCAGATAAGTTCGCAGGCAGCCTGCTAATAATGGGTTGCAAGAAAGAAAGAAAAATCAGTCGAGAAAATAAGAAAACTGGCGAACATATGAACCTCTATGGGTTATTTAATGTCGAAATGTAAATAAGTTGAACAATTTTATGGCTTCAACTAAATATATTTTTACCGCAATTGTATGCCTTCAACTGCAGATAAAATGTATTGCTAGTCATATTGCTTGAAAAATGTATTGTTGCTAACTTTATTATAAATAGGTATTGTTGCTAACTTTATTATAAATAGGTATTGTTGCTAACTTTATTATAAATAGGTATTGTTGCTATTTATTTTTACAGAAAATATATTGCTGGTATTTTAACTATAAAATGGATTTTTATACTTTCATGGTGTTTTGTTAGGGGTTTTATTTATTTATTTTGCTGTTAACAACAGCAATTAGGAGTTGGTTCCATGCTCCACAAAAGATCCAAATCTCCCGATCAGAGGATTTGTTGTTGGATGTAGTTTATCGTCATACCCAGGACTGGGAAAGATGAGAGTAGAGAGGGTTCAAGTGGTCCGTGAAAAGAAAGAAAGAAAGAAAGAAAGAAAGAAAGAAAGAAAGAAAGAAAGAAAATGACTGAAAAAAGTACAAAAAAGACTAGAAATGAAAGGCGACAAAAAATCGGAACAAAATGTAAATGAAATTGAAAATGGAAAGAAGAATAAAAACAGGAAAAAGTACTGAAGAAAAGCAATATAACATTATAGCAGACGATAATTTTAAAAAAAGAAAAGAAAAAGTAAAAGCGCGATATGCAAAAGGCAAAGGAAGTTGCTTGAGATATTCAAGAACCGTTCTTTGACAAGACTTTCCTTAACTTCTCGTTCAGACAAATCTCGCTGTTTTCTCTGCGAGTCACGTTGTTATTTAGACAAAGGTTGTGATATGAACAACGAGAAGTTTTTTTTTCGTCTGACCGAACCTTTCACTGCAAAGGGTTGATAAGCCGTAGAAAACGAAGCAAGTAACCAACCTTTCTCAGTCAGTTGAGAGAGAGAGAGAGTAGAGCAAAAGGCTGAAGCGTATAATTTTACTTCATCTATACATGCCGACATTGACCTGAAACTTTTGTTGAAGAACAGGTGTAGATTTGAAAGGGGGCATGGCTATTTTGACGTCAATTTTAATAACATGCATCGATATAGCGTATGTTTCCCCTCACTTTCTCTCACACATACAGCCATACACACACACATATATATCGATAGAGATATATGTATACGCATTGTATTATCAATAAACACACACGCACACACATATATATATATTAAAGTATAAATTCAATGAATTTTTACCTCTCGGCGCATGGATAAATATCACAAAAATTTATCTATTGTCTCAAGAATAAATAATAAGATAATTATCACAAATTCTTACCTGCAGAATCAAGTATTAATATGACTACTCTTAACCTATAGATTCGAATATGAACGCCCAAAAATCTTCCTAGATACTCAAGTAGAAATATGAGAAATTTCTACGTATATGGTGAAGTATAACACGACCAATGTTTATCTCTCGACTCATACAATAAAGTGCACCCTGTACAAGCCACTCCAGGTGAAGGTTTACATTAAGATGTAGTTTATACGCATAGGAATGGAAGATAGCGGTTGACTTGAATAGGTTAAGATTATAGTGATCGGAGAAACATCCTTTTGAGTGTCTGCAACAGACAACCTAAAAGGATTGCGTCACTACAATCTTAACCCAAGAGAAGTGATTCGTAGGAAGAAGGTGTTTGAATGAAACTTACTTCTCGCCAATAGAATACAGAGGGAATGTAGGGGGTTTACTACTATGTAAGTGGCATGGTGGGTACTAGCCGAGATGGTTCGACCTGGCGGAACCATGAAATGTATTTCGTCCATGCGCTTATCAGTGGTAGTAACGATAGAGCAGTGAGAGATTCGACACATTCTACTTGGAAAATGCGGTCTCTGTAGCTCCTTCCCAGATATTGCAACAGTACTCAATTTTTGATCTTATGTGGCTTTTATAAAGGTAGAGGATTGCATGAGGAGTCTGCTATTTACTGGAGTGGTACAGGGAGCCGACCATTTTACCTGCATCTTTAACGAAACATAAGAGTTCCCTTGAGCTCGGGTGATAGTTTGAGGCCCAATATCTTTTCGAAACACGGGGTCTCCTCAAGGAAGCATGCGTTCGTTGTGATTGGCGGTAGTTCGGAGTCTGATCGGCAGTGATGGAATGTAACCAGTTTGGTTTTAGAGGCACTGAATGTAGCCAGCCAGTTTTTCCCTACTGAGAAGTGTTAGATCGGAAGTGAGGTCAGCTGCCAATCTCTGATCGTTAAGGGTTTTAGAGGTGCGCCCGTATAATACCGTATCATCGACATAGATATTTATAAATGATCGGAGTATATTCTTAGGTTGATCATTTATGTACATCAGAAAGGGGGTTGGTCATAGGAGTGAACCCTGGGTGACGCCTGTGTTGACCACCAGATTGACCGTTAATAAATACCTTCAGGGATCTACATGTTAGGAGTTTATTATAAAAAAAACCTCTTCCATAGCTGTAGAGCTTGTGTAGCAATCCTTTGTGCCACACCTTGTCGAAGGCCTCCGAGATATCTAATGCTCTGGTCGTTTCATTTTCAGTGTCATCGAGGGCCTCACTAATTCTGTATGTAATGGTTGTTAGGATGTCATCAGTGGATCGAGCTAATCGAAAACAATACTGCTCGTCGCACAAAAGATTTTTCCTGTGCAGATGTTCAACGACCTTCTTGTTGATTAAGACTTCAAAAACTTACTGAAGATACTGAGGAGACTAATGTATCTCTACTGGGAGGGGTGTGGTGTCGCTCGCCGGCGTGTTTGAAGACCGAACATGCGCTTGCCACCTTCCACATTCACGGGAAAGATTTCTCTTTCAAGCGTCGGTTAAATATATTTGCTAGGATCGGGGATAATTACGGGTTGATATTCTTTTTATAGACGACCATTGGAATTTTGTCTGGATGTGTCAGATCTTGGGCATGACACATTTGTTAGATACTAATTTCTATTTTTTTCTTTTTCGTTTAGTTTGAATTTCACCTAGGTCATATTCGATTAGTTGATCAGGGTAAAGCACTCAAGCCTTTATTTTTTTTTATTGTATTTTTCTTCATTAGGATATATTTTTCATTTCAAACCAAATTAATCGTTCACTTACCAGTAATTTGCAATCGCCTGGGCAGACGTATCGTTATGTGTTAAAGCATGATTGCATTTGCGTAGCGATTCTTACATGTTTTTCTTGTAAGATAATATATATATATATATATATATATATATATATATATATATTCAAACACATATTGTTAAATTTAACAGACAACGAATGTCTTTTGGGTTTGATCATGAATCGTTCTAAGCTTCGTATAGTGGCTTTAGATTCAGGAGAAAACAAGGAGAGAATCTGTCCAAAATTTCAATAATTTTTGATGTTGTTGATCGATCTAAGCTTTCGTCTCACATGAGCCATCATCAGGGTGTTTTTAATAGACATTACAACAGAGATGTTTACCATCAAAGATGACATCCTGTTATGTTTACATAGAAGTTTGCTATGCGACGATATGTAATGTAACCACTCTGATGATGACTCATGTGAGCGGAAAGGTTAGATCGATCAACAACATAATAAAAAATATCAAAATTTTCTCCCAAAACTAAAGCCACTATACAAAGCTTGAAACGACTCATGACCAAACATAATAAACATTCGTTATCTGTTATATTTAACAATATATATATATATATATATATATGTATGTATGTATGTATGTGTGTGAAGATATGTAGAAAAATAGGAAAGAAAACGTTAGGTGAATAATCCGGAGTTCTTTAATATTTTTGTTTTTATTTTAGAAAAACAGTGCTCCATACAGAATTAGAGCTTAAATTATAATTATATATATATATATATATATATATATATATATATATATATATATATATAGATAGATAGATAGATAGATAGATAGATAGATAGATAAATATATATATCTGTGTGTGTGTGATTATTTTGTACTTAAACGTCAAAGTCAAATGATTTAATAAGCTAAGATGAATTTCAACGGTGAGGTAAACTCATCTCAAATAAATACAGATGTTATGAAGTTATTGACATTTTATTATAACTCAAGAAGAATTCTTTCCGAAAAATAGAACAATATTGAAGGGTTGGGCACAAACAAAGTAGAAAACCCGGGAGAGAATTGCAGTGCAAAACAAACAACGCCAGCAATTTAAACTGTATTATGATACAAGGTGTAAAGAAACAAAAAACAAAAGATCTCTAAACCTACCCAATCAGGAGAGAAGACGAGACGCCGTAAAAACTGGAACTTAACGCCAGTTGACAGTATTTTTGCAGGTGTCATGGAAAAACTTAGCAGTAAGTTGTAAACCTTGCTGGTAATTGGCAATCTTGTAACAGCTGTGAAAAACTCTCCGGGGTCATTATTTGTGAAGTAGAGCTTTGGTCACGCGTGATCGGTAGGCTTAGAACAGCGGTTGTAAAATTTTTCTACCAAATGCAACTTTTTCCCTTCAAAAGTGGTACTTATGATCCATCGCTAAAGATACTGGGGAAATGCTTGGTTCCTTGTACCGCTCCTGCTATCCTCTAACTTTAAAAAAGCAAGCTAGATCAGGCCAAAAATGGAGTACTACTGCCATAGATAGATGGGAGCCACCCAGGGATCACTTTCCACTCTCGATCCAAAAGCGAATTACGCGTCCTTGTAGGCAACGAATTATTTTCAACCCCTTTCCCACAGACGAAACATCTCAAGCCTCTCATTGCTCTATCACTATTCCATAGTCAATGTTTAGATGAAAGTTCCACCAGTCCTAACCTTCACGGCTAAGACCCTCCATGCCACGCATTTTGTAGCGAACCACCCTTCATATGCCTCCTGGTGAGATGTAAGATCCACTCAAGCAGCAGCTTCTCACAAACCACTGCCTTATGGAACCGACTTCCAAGAGGCTGTTTCCTCGATCACTAGAATCCTAAAGTCTAGGGTTAATCGATAGCTTCCGCACATATCCGTATAAGCTGTGCCGCTTCCTCTGTCACCTTGTGCCTTGAATGGTCTCCAGGGCCTTGTACAGGGTAAACACCACTGTGAAAAATGTCAGCATGACATACCCCACTTTCTAAGATTGTCCAACTTAAAAGGTATATTATTAGGTTGGTGCAAAAATAATGACGTAACAATGTCGTTTTTTACGTTAAAAATACGTCAAAAAACGACATTATTACGTCATTATTTTTGCACCAACCTAATACAAATGATAGTCATATATTATTGAAAATCTCCATTCTTTTCAATGTTAGTTGAAAAACTGGCTTTATCATGAGGCTTATTTTACATGGATTATTTTATAGAGGAGATTTTTATAGTCATGAAGGGCTCCAAATTCTGCAAATAAGAAAAGGTAAAAGAACGCCTGAAATTCTCTCCTGCGGGGAAATTCTCTCCTGGTTGAGAACACCTGCGTTAAAAAGTTCGAATCTCACTTTGGTTGATTCCTCAGGAAAAAGATTTTAGTTTGCGGCATATTTCGTAAGTGACCGTAAACAATGCTTCTGAGTAAAATTGTGCAAGCATGATGTCACGAATCAACATGTCCAAGAGTTGTAATGTAGTGGCCATGATAACGCCAGATCCCAGATATTTTAAGTAAGCTGCGCTCAGCATAATGGCCGTATGGGTGGGCCCTATGAGTGTTGAGGAAACGGATATGTGCCTAAGTAGGCGTCTGCAGGAGGGACTGGCTAGCCGCCCTAGCAGACGTGTATGCGCGGAAACATGTAGCCGCCCCTCGTGTATGTATGTATGCATGTATGTAATAAACTAAAACTAAGTTCACCTCACAATAATCTACATTAACGCTGGCTTATTTGAGACAATCACTTGCATAAAAGGGGATTCTTTAACGGCAGATGCAATCTTGGATGGTTTTTGTACGAAAAAAAAAAACATACCGGTTTTGAGACACGATTGTAAATTTTTGAAATATTTTACCTCCATTATGCGACTCGACATTTACACGGGTACATGAACGCACGTGCGCACGCGTGTGTGTGTGTGTCTGTGTGTTATTTTGAAAATAAGTCTGGTTTTATGCACTGCCACTTAAGAGCAACAATGACATCCACAATTCTCAGGAACGAGTTCTATAAAGGCAGGTAATCATAAGGAATCTATTCTGCTTATTTTCTTTTCAAATTGAGAATGGAAACAAATCACTTTATAGTATCAAAGGAATTAAACCATTTTGATCATTTAATAGATAACATTTATTTACTAAGATGTTTCCAGATTGAAATACTATACCAATCATATTTCTGTTCAGAAGTCTGATGCTTTTTAACGCTAGTGTCATCAGCTGTGTTGTGGTTTCTTAGCCACATTCGAACTGAATCAGTGACGTCCGAAAGATCCAATGAAAATCCTATCAAATTTATGACATGAAGATTTCTTTTGTCGGAATAAATTATGTTCATTACAATCTTCGCTGACTTTACAACAATGGTATTAATTCTTTAGCTATTATATATCGGCTTAATCCAGCAACCGGTTCGCTAAGCTTGTAAAAAAATTTGAATCGGTTCGTGTTAAACCCGTGCAAACCAGTAGGATACCACCAGTGCTCAAGAGCCCATTCTATTCAGATTCAAATAAAACTTGCAGCTGTTTCGTATGTTAGTCAATGATAAATATAAAGAGTGTGTAGTAAAAACAGAACCAGTGAATAATCTTATACCAAAGCTTTATTGCACTTTACTCTGACTACTCGTCTACTGACGAGTATAACAATGTGCTTCTTATACATCCTAGATTTTAAGGGGGCGGTAACTGGTGATTTATCAGTACGGGGTGTTCCAATAACCTCGGCCATTTTAAATGTGAATTAAGTTTAAGCATCTAATGATTTTTTTCTTTCAGATTTAACAACTTAAATCTTTGGCAATTTCAACCATGGAAAGATTAACAATCAAACAATGTGTTAAAATTATCGAAGCCTATTACGAAAATTTACGTTCAAACAGAAACGCAGTGAGAAGTTCCCAGGTTGCATCATCTCTCGAAACAGTGAAGTCAATTGGCCACCAAGATCGTGCGACTTGACACCTTTAAATTTCTTCCTGTGGGGTCATCTCAAAAGTAAGCCCTATACCAACAAGCCAACAACAATTCAACAGATGAGACAATAAGGCATATTGGTGAGATCGAGAAGCAACTATTCAGAGACGTCATCAAAAATTTTGACCATCGAGTGGAGGTGTGCCGCCAAAACCTTGGCGGTCATTTGGACGATATGTTTTTCACACGTAATTGCCATTACTTAAATAACATGATCCAATAGAGAAGTCAATAAATTTTCACCAATAACACTGATTTATTTACTGCTGACTTAGATCCGTCTTAATGAAACATCTTTTACTAGCATCATAAATAATAGTGTTTTTAATTTTAAAAAAATAATAATAAATTAAATTATTTTTCTAAATGATATTTTAATAGCAAGTTTAATTTTTAATTTATTAAAACAGAATAAAAACAAGCCCCCAATCAATCTAATTCAGCGTTTCTTTACCTTGACTGACTGCAGAATCTTAGTGCTATTAAATAGAATTCTATAATTATTCCAGATTCTATCCTGTTACAGTTTCTGAATAAAAATATATAAGGTCATTTAATCCTAAAGTAAAATATTATAAATATTAATTACATTACATAAAAAAACAAACTCAACAACATCATTTACTCACTTTCGCTTATTAGACATTAAATTACGTCACTTAGCATCTTCCATAGTTTACCGAGACTTCTCGGCATGATGACTATTTTTGAGCGTTACTTAGAAAATAAAAATAAAAAAGAGAGAAAGGAACTAAGAGTTAAAATGATTAGAAAAAGAAAGAAAGGATTAGGAATAAAAGAATAAGTTACTAATTCAACAACAACAACAATAATAATAATAATAATAATAATAATAATAACACCTATAGAAAGAATAAATCCAAAGACGAACATCTGATAAAAAGAAAGAAAGAAAAAAAAAAGGATTGTGAAAGAAAAAATGAAAAAAAAAAGACTGAATGAGAAACGAAAAAAAAAAATGAAAAACGACTGAAACCTGGTGAGCAATTAAAACCTAAAATTATTTTTTTCCTATTCCTCCAATGCCGCTAACTCTGCCCCAGCCAATCCATTTGTCACGCAGCCACAAAACACGAATTCATTTATTAAGAATGAAGTCAGCCAATCAAAAAAAATAAGGCGGTAGATAGAAAGGCCCGCTTTTATGCATTACTGATTAGGATCGATAAAAAAAATCTTTTACCCAACCAATAAAAGCATTTCAGCGACGCCATACCAACATCTCTCTATATCATATCTACCACCTACCACTGACCTTGTGAATATAACCAGTGTTTTTACAGCATTCCTGCTAGCAACGCTGACCGAAGCACCCAAAATTAACATCCAAGCCACTTATGTCAACATCATAGACAAAACTTCCACTGACGTCACTAGAACACTTTTTCTTCATTATCTTCCCGTCGCTTTTATGGGACCCGAGTAGAAACTGAACAATATCCATTTCCAAGGGACTATGCGTCCCAATTAGGCAGAACGTCGAACTAAAAAGATGAATGAATTTTTTTTTTAATCATTTCATCCTAAGCAAGGCGATAATGCCACTAAGATGCAAGGGGGTTACTTGAAGAGAAAGAGAATTAGAAGTCTTTAGTGAGGAGAAAGGACAATTAAAAAACAAGTTTCAGGAAAACAGAAGATGGCGATTAACGCTGCATGTACTTCTTTGAAATTTGTAGGTGGCTGGAGAGCAAAAAACCGGAAGAGAATTCCACAGGCGAGAAATGCGAGAAAATAAACTATTACAAGGTAAAAAAAAGTTCTGTCCGTTTTTTGATTAGTCATTGAATGAAGTTGAAATGCTTGTAGCAATTTTTTTGAAATTCGGACAGCCGGAAGTAGGAACATCAGACGGCCATCAGCCGGTCAGAGATCTCGTTCGGGGCTGTTTGCTTTACGACTTCAAAGTGGGCTTATCAGCAGCTGCATCAAGTCGCCGCATATGTCAAGCGTTCGGGGATAGTGCTGTGGATGAACGTACTGCAAGGCATTGGTTTCGAAAATTCAAGTCGGGAGATTTGTCTCTCCATGATGAGCCTCGCAGTGTACGACCACAGGTCTTGAATGACGGAGTCCTGAAGGCGGCCATTGAAGAGGACAGTAGTCTAACGTGTGGTGAACTTGCAAGACAGTTCAACGTTTCCGATCAAACAGTTAGACTTCACCTGCACCGTGTAGGTAAGACGTACAAACTGAGCAAGTGGGTTCTGCAAACGCTGTTGAAGGTCCACAAGAGACAACGAGTGGAAACCAGCGTATCGCTGCTTTCTCGCCACCGTACCACATCCTTATTCAATTGAGTGCTTACCAGTGATGAAAAGTGGGTTCTGTACGAAACTCACAAGCCTTCCAGACATTGGTTGTTTCCTCAGGATGCTGTCCCTCAAACCGCAAGACCGCCTATGCACCCACGCAAGATTATGCTTTGTGTCTGGTGGACAGGTCGTCAAGTAGTTCATTATGAACTACTACCAACGGTCACTGGAGACCTATACTCGCAGCAATTGAAACGTGTGCAACAGGCATTGCGCCAGAAGGAGCCAGCGCTGGTGAATCGCAAAGGTGTGCTTTTCCTCCATGACAACGCCAGGCCGCATGTCGCGCGAGTGGTCAGGGATACCATACAGCAACTTGGGTGGGAGACTTTGTGCCATCCACCTTATTCACCTGACCTTGCGCCATCTGATTACCACCCCTTCCACTCCCTGCATTATCACCTTCGTGGGAAATCCTTCATCAATGAAGCAGACTTGCGCAAAGTCCTCACGGATTTCTTTGCGTCAAAACCCCCAGAGTTCTACAGCAAGGGCATTTAACAGCTGGTAACACGTTGGCAGAAGGTGCTGGATGCCGATGGCGATTACTTTGAAGACTAAATATAAGTTACACATACTGTGAAGCGTTTTCTTTTTTTCCTTTAAAAACGGACAGAACTTTTTTGGTTACCTTGTACAATAGAACTTACAGCTACACCTCATCATCATGTGTCGACCGCAGTCCAGATTATGGAGTCCACAACACTACTCCAGACCTCCCGGTCCTACATTACTGTCCTGCCCACCAATGCTCGCATGCCTTGAGATGATGTCAGGGAATGACAGTTTTATGTTTCTGTTCAGTTTTTGGCACAGACTTCTAGATTCTTCCTCATTCTTGGCACCGTAGCAGTGGTTAGCAAACTGTGCTCGACGAGTTCGTATAAGAAGGGAAACATGGGGAAAACTCGTAGATTTGGTGGATGGTCGGATGGCATTTCCAGGAGAGGCTTTGAGCTCTCACCAGAAGACAGATACAGTTTCCATCGAGAAGTTCCTCTAACCCTTTAGAGAATCTCCATATCTCTGAGCCATAGAGCAGATTCCACTCAACAGCGGCTCTGAAACGCTGGTTTCTCCTATAATTGGGGCATCGGTTGGATTCCTGCTGGAGAGCACGTTTTCATTATTGAGATTTCCTGGATGTTTACGCCGATATACAAAATACTCACCGTTTAAAATAAAAATGGGGCTTCTATCTTAAATAGCAATATCCACTATGAATATGAATTGTTCTGCACAAAACCTTCACCACTATAATCAAATCTCATGTGCTGGTGTCTGGGAACCGACAGCCAGACACCAGCACATGAGATTTGATTATAGTGGTGAAGGTTTTGTGCAGAACAATTCACACTTTTTGAAGGGCCGAATACAGAGACCTGGTGCACTACGTGCCACAAGGTCCCCAAACGACCCTTCGCAGGTTTTGAATACAGAGTTGTTCCTCTCCTAGACCAGTTGCCAACCAAGGCTATATAACCCAGTCTGTCCTGCTATTTTACCCATAACTGGAGGGAGAAGAAGAGGATCAATACTTTTCCCAGGGGTATTATCACGTAAGTGATTGCAATGGATTCGACTGGAATTCGAACTCGGCTTTCGGATTCCTCAATCCCAGCCGCTAAACATTACTATATATATATATATATATATATATGTATATGTGTGTGTGTGTGTGTGTGTGTGTGTGTGTGTGTGTGTGTGTGTGTGTGTGTGTGTCGTCCGATAGGTATATATGCGCAATTTAGCCAATCTCATTCAGCTTTCTGTCATTTTTGTTTTTGTTTATATCTCCATTGCTTTTGGATATCCTATATTTTAATAACAATAGCTTTGCTAGGAAATGTGATATTCTGAATGATCCAAGGTCTCAATATACCGTAGATGATTCAGAAATCATCGCACTTTCTATACATTTCCGCCTAAAGCTACGTTAAGTTGAAATTGTGGTCAGACTCATTGCAATAAACGAACAGTACATTGTGTGTGCGATGTAATTTATTGTAAATGATATTCATATATTCATTTATTTTAAGATTTGCGTCACATATTCTTTCAGTCATAATTTCACAAGAACAATCGAATAAGGTGAAATAGCCTGTAGGTCGTACATTAATCGCCTTAGATTCATAGATCATGACACTTTGAATGAGTCTTCGACTGAGTAAATTATTAGATTCAGTCAAAAGTAATTTCCGTTTTTAACAATCAGTTTTAATGACAAATATATCATCCGAATAACTAATCATACGGGTCAGTTAAATAGAACACTCTAACATAGATAGATAGATAGATAGATAGATAGATAGATAGATAGATAGATAGATAGATAGATAGATATTAACAGGAAGTGATAGAAGGATATTAACAGGCATAGATAGATAGATAGATAGATAGATAGATAGATAGATAGATAGATAGATAGGATTGAGTCATAAGTAATTTCCGCTTTGGGGGCACCAAGTTTAATAACAAATGTATCACTCACATTACGAGGCAGTATTAAATTTGGACAACACTAACATGCAACAATACTCAACGCAAAAGTCGGTGGACAAGGATAAATCTCCGGGAACGACCCCCAAGAGCCGAAATCTATTAAGGGAAGTTAATGCTGTGTGTGTGTGTGTGTGTGTGTGTGTGTGTGTGTGGCGGGATTGTCGATAGTTGGTTGATTGTTTTTGTTTAGCGGCATATCAACACTTCTATGGGTTATTTAATGCTGAAATTTAAATATTTTTTATACAATTTTATTTTATATTTATTGATTTATTTTTGGTATGTGAGAATAATAATGCTTTTAAAAAATATATGTCTTACTAATTAACCCATAGTTGGGGGAAGTAGGTGGATTCATACCTTTCTCAAGTGATTTTGCGCCTAAGTGAATATAACGAACCGAACTGGAATTGGAACTCGCTTTTTTTATTAACAATTCCGAACGATTATTCATTACACCACCCGCTCATCCAAGCTTACAGCCCGTGGCAATTCTCAAGTACTCGCCCATCTAGGTACTGACTAAATTTTGAAGCTGCTTAACTTCAGTGACCGTGCAGGAACCGGTGTTTCGACGTGGTGGAGCTGTAAGTCGGGAGCGTCAGCGTATTATTCAATTATATGTAACACTAAATGCGTTTTCATCCAGTAGCTGCAACGTGCCCATAAATGTTTGGTCGATAAACGTCTTATGCTCTTCAATATGGAAAATATTTTTCTTTTCTATTACGACGCAAGGATGCATACAGAAAGAACACAAATCATGTTTAAGAAAAAAAGAAACTTTTGGAACTCGGTTGGTCTCTTCTGTCCTCGCTGCCATATTCACCTGACCTTTCACCAAAGGATTATTGCCATTTTTCGATCGCTGCAAAATGCCAGTTTTACAGGATCTGAAGAAGGATTGTTTTCGTTCGTTTGAAGCCGTTTTCAATCATAGATCCGAGAAAACGTTTGTATTAGGCTGGTGCAAAAATAATGTCGTTTTTTGACGTTCAACTTCAAAAGAAAAACGACATTATTTTTGCAAAAACCTAATACATACCTGATTGTGAAGACATTTCTAAACAAGTTGAAACGTTTACAAGATGATTGAAGCAAGATATATGAAGCTAAATGCTTAAACAAACAAAATCTAGATGTTTAACAGGATTTGAAAAAAGTAGTGCTTAAATTCTTTGGTTGTCTAGTCCACATATATCTGGTGACAAATGAACTGTTAGATTTTTACCAATTTTGTCATTTCCTGCATTGACTAAAGACCTTGATACTCAGTCAAGTGACTACTTATTGTCTTCTGGAAGAAGAGGTGAAGAAAGAAAGATGTCAAACGGTTTCGAAGTGCCCCGTATCCAATATACATCTGTGGAAAACCGAAGAATATATCGGCTCAAGATTAAATTACAAAACTAAAAAGACTTACTATAACTCGCACTACTATAAACTATCACCAACTTTACTCGTTGTACTTTCCACATTTCAGAAATAAAGTAAATAATATCACAATGTACATCATTTCTAATCGGACTAATATCCTGATCTTTGTTGTTAGGATCGCAGCATTTCGGTATTCTTCGGGTATCTGTCGATCTGAGAAAATTTCACGGGAAAGAAGAATTAACGACTTCATTAGTTAATTTGGTGACATAATAATTGTGAGTTCAATCCCAGAGCTAGATAGTACAGATATATTCGGAATCAATAAAAACACGATTACCTATAACTGAACTATTAAAAAAGACGATTTATCCTTAGTTACGGACAGTGGATTATCTGTAAACATTATTATCGTATCTGCAAACAAAATAATTTCCATGAAATAAATTGATTTTATTTATAATCCGATTTCTTGTTGCTTTTGGTGTTACATTCAGTAGATACACGTGTCTGAGTAAACTTCCCTTCTTTTCAAACCATGTAATTAACAACTGTACATTCGAAACAATATGTGCCCTTTGGCAGAATTCGAAGTTGTTTTCCTATTATACTGGGGTAAGCCATCTTGAAGTTCGTTATGCTTTAGGTCACTAAACAATGAAAGACGCCGCAGAAAAACAGGGTTTAATTACACGTTTTAAGAAATGCATATAAATAAAAGTCATTAATTTATGAGAAATTATTTTGCTTAAGTTTCAAATACGAAATAAAAATATCAAAATTGGGCTTCGAAAAGTTCCAAGGAGAGATGCGGATTTCTTAAATAGGGTAATTGGACTTTGCTTTGCTGCGAGGGAAAACATGCATAATATCGTCTCATACGTGCATCAAACATACCCTCCGCCCAAGCATAACCCCACCCCCGCCCAAGCATAACCCCACCCCCGCCCAAAATTGCAATAAACTTGCCTCACTGATCACTGATTTTAAAGTAGGCGAATTATTTTGCTAACTTTCTTCAAGAGCAATCCCGTCCAATTTTGATACGGTTGCTAATCCCCTCTGCCTAAGATGCCCATCATAAGGGGATATGTCGAGGTGGGTTAATTATTTGGGGTGGGGGTTTAAAACATTTGTGGACCCACCTTAAACAGGACTTGTGTCATATTTTCTGCGAAGAGGGGGTTCTTATAAGTATCAAAGTTTTCTTTTCAAATGTTTATGGTTAAAAACAATTGCATGGCTTGTCTCCTCCGTTTCTTACCCACCACATCTATATTTGCTGATTTCTCCAACCCCCATTTACGACGACCCCAACTTTTATTTGTTAACCGAGAGTACGCCGTGCAGAGAGGATATTTTTTCCACATTTGATTTAAAATTGGCACATTTCATTTTGACTGTGGTTTGTAAATTTAAGAAGACAGACAAGAGTGAATTGTAACTCGGTGTGAGATTTTATTGCTAAACAAAAACACGATTTCGAATACGTTTACGCTATTTACAGTGTTCGGACTGTTGTCTTCATCTTTCACGACGTTTCGGCCGTTGTACACTCCGGTCTTCTTCAGGTGATATACGTTGGAATTTCGAACTGAATCCTTTATTTAGCCTACAGGGGTAGATTGTTCTAGTTCCACATGCCATGCCTTTTCTGGATGTCTTAATTTCAATTATTTCCTTTCAGTAACTCAACTATCCAAGTTTTTTGTTCATCTGTGCTATGACCAGGTATTGAACACACAACTCTTTGGATTAAGAAGTTTTTGGATTACTTCAACCAATGCTTTTATCTTTGTGTCATTGGGGATACATAGCCCAGAGGAACTAAGTACAATCTACACCGGCGGTCAAAATAATGTGTTCGGTTGTAGCAATCAAGGAAGGATACTTTCGAGAGTTGGTTCCAAAAAGTAGCGGTTCTATGAAGTAGCGGTTACACAAAGTAGCGGTACCATAAAGTAGCGGTTCCTCAAAGTAGCTGTTCCACAAAGAAGCGGGTCTTCAAAGAAGCGGTTCCTCGAAGTAGCTGTTCCTCAAAGTGGCGGTTCCACAAAGTAGCGGTTCTACGAAGTAGCGGTTCCTCAAAGTAGCTGTTCCACAAGGAAGTGGTTCCTCAATGAAGCGATTCCTCAAAGTAGCGTTTCTTCAAAGTAGCGGTTCCTCAAAGAAGCGGTTCCTTAAAGTAGCGGTTCCTCAATGAAGTGGTTCCTCAAAGAAGCGGTTCCTCAAAGTAGCGCTTCTTCAAAGTAGCAGTTCCTCAAAGAAGCGGTTCCTCAAAGAAGCGGCTCCTCAAAGTAGCGGTTCCTCAAAATAGTTCTTCCTCAAAGTAGTTCTTCCTCAAAGTAGCGCTTCTTCATAGTAGCGGTTCCGCAAAGAAGTGGTTCCTCAAAGTAGCTGTTCCTCAAAGTAGCGTTTCTTCAAAGTAGCGGTTCCTCAAAGAAGCTGTTCATCAAAGAAGCGGTTCCTCAAAGTAGCGGTTCCTCAAAGTAGCGGTTCCTCAAAGTAGCGGTTCCTCACTGAAGCGGTTCGAGTGGAACTTCTTTCTTACTAATGGAATACGAAGGGAATGAGGAAGGTTCGACCCAGTGTACGCAGTGTAGCGGGTCTTAGCTGTGGAGATTAGAAGTGGTGGGACTAAGAATTGTAGCTCATCAGATCATTTCCATGACAGAGAGTCATGTGACGTTTCATCTGTGGGGTGGGGTTGTACAGTGTAAAATAATTCATCACCCACAAATTTCGCGTGGATGCTTTTAAACTCTATCAAAACTGGAAATTGAAGACTGGGTAGCTCCAGCTTAGATATGGCAGTGCAAGTAACCGACCATTTGCCCAGCTTCTATAGCGATGGTCCGTATCTAAGAGTTTCATGAGGTCTGCAGTGAGCTTAACTCCTCGTCGCTATTAACAGTTTCTGGAAACCTGGTGTAGAGTAGCGGTTTTTAAGGTTATCTGATAAGCATGTAGTTATTGTAGCGAGTATCTATTCTAACGTTTGCTCTATTATTCTGGCCTTGTGCCAAACTTAGCTTAATAGGGCATCGCTTAGTGATTTAGATTATTTAGTTTTCACCAGGTGAAAGCAAAGATTCCAAATGTGAAATTTCACGACATATATACCTTCTCGATTTGGAAGCCTAGTGCTACATAATCTTCCTAAGCATAATTTCTGTACAGTGTAACCCGGATATAAGAGACCGGGATATAAGAGAAACCCGGATATAAGATAGATTTTCTCTGGTCCCAAATTAGAGCCTGTGTTATTGTATATATAATAGACCAAACCCGGATATAAGAGAAACCCGATTATAAGAGACTTATTCTCCGGTCCCGACAACTCTCTTATATCCGGGTTACACTGTATATTTAAACTCGCACTGAAGGTTAGTAATTATGAAAATGGCGGGATTTCAAATGCTGATCTTCGCAACAAACAAACATCTCCCATTTGGCAACTTGGGGAAAGACAATCTTTTTAGCTCCGATAGGATACGTGCCCTGATAAGCAGGGCTCAGTGTTTAAAAAAAAAGAAAAAAAAATGACGGTAGTTCTTTTCGTGTTAAAGTTTTATCTTGAAGATGGGCTTTATTTTTCGAGACGCGACGATAAGCTTGAATAACCACGCTTTTACTCATTTTTCTTGTTTCTCTTTTCCACTTATCGGCTGCCAATAAATGAAGGCTTGTACACCACCAGTCTTGTGATAGCAAAATCCTAATTAAGATTGCCTATCGAGGCTAACAATAAAAGCCGATTATAATCAGCGTTGGCTGTAAAGTTTGTTATTTAGTAATTTATTTATGTTATTGCTGGTTCGTTATTTTATTTTATTTATTTTTCTTCTTTATTTTTTGTTAACTCAACAATTGCCACTCGGGCAGCAGCCGCCATTTTTATGTTATGGTGACCGACTGTGCAAAAAACATTTCAATGGATCTATTCACTGTTTCTGCTCGGTAAGTTAGCGGTTTGATAATCTTTTATCTCTTGTTTTTAGCTTTTTGTTTTACTTCTTTTCTTTTTTTCCTTTTACCTGATCATTTTCACCATTTTTCTTTTTTTTTTTCATAAAACATTTTATGGTGGAGCCGACTCTCATTATAAAACACTGAGACTATTTTGTTTTTGCTTGTAACTTTTATATATCGAAATGCAATTGATATATATATATATATATATATATATATATATATATATATATATATGTATATATATATATGTGTGTGTGTGTGTGTGTGTGTGCGCGCTCGCGCGTGTGTTTGCAATTTTCCGTACAATTCCTTTACTTCGACCTTTAATACAATGTGAACCAGATCAAAACTTTTTTTATACTTCTATCAGTTTATTTTATAAGCTCAATTGCTCTAAGCTGGCCTTATAATCCGAACAACATTTGATCAAAATGTTTTATTATTGTTTTTTTTTTGTGGGGGGGGGGCTAGGGTTTTTTCATCATTTCACCATCAGCAAGGCAATAAAAACACTAAGACGCCAAGGATTTCCGAGTGTAAAAGAATAAAAAAAAGTCAAACATTATTAAGGAGAAAGACAATAAAAGAACAGATATTAAGTAGACAGAAGCTAACGATTGACACTAACATTGCACTTGATTTTTTGAATGAGAGATCCACAAGCGAGAGAGAAGAAAGCAAAAGAAAGAAAATGCGAGAGATGAAAGTGTTAAATGTAGACATTTCAACTTTAGAATGAAGAGACCTAACTGCCAATCTAATACTGCGCTTAAATTCGCGTAAAGTCGAGGCACAAAAGAGGGAAACTAATCTTGTACTATTTATTTGTGCTACTATGAATTTAGAGAGAGAAAGATAGAGAAAGAGAAAGAGAGAGAGAGAGAGCAAAAGAAAGAGAAATAAGGGTAGAATAGAAGAGAGACACAGGAAAATGAGAAAAAGAGAAGAGGAAAGATAATGAGAGAGAGAAAGTAGATAAGGAATTAAAGATAGAATAGAAAAAAGGGAGTGGAAGGAAGAATGTGGGGTGATGGTTAAAAAGATGAATGTGTGTGTGTGTGTGTGTCTGAGAGAGAGAGAGAGAGAGAGAGAGAGAGAGAGAGAGAAACAGAAATAGTGATATAAAAACAAGAGCGAAAGTATAAAAAAAGAAGACAGAGACACAAAATACCAAAACAAAAAATGGGTAGAACATTGAAAAATAGAAGCAATATTTTTTAATCATTTCACCCCAAGCAAGGAGGGGATGCCATTAATAAACAAGAGGTTACAGAGAGTGAAAGTGAGAAAAAAGACTGAGTATAGGGAGGGTTGAGGAAAGGATAAAAGATGAAAGGGCGATTGACGTTGCATTTAAATTTTTGAAGATTGTAGTTTTCAGGGAAGCAAGTAAACAGAAAGGAATTCCACAGGCGGGAAGTGCGAGAAAAGAAACTGTTGGAGTAGAAGTGGCGGTTACATTTAACTATTTCAACTGTAAAAGGATATATCGTAGATGACACTCTGGTATCACGGTTAAATTCACGTACTCGTGGCGCCAGCAAGAAAACCTCCCTAAAGCAGTTGCCATGGAAATTTCCGGCAAATTTCAATATGATAGCTAAATGGGAGCAATTTCGTTTTGGAGACATTAAAATTTAGTAGCCAGTACTATTTTAAGCTTGGACGCATGGCAGACTTATAGATATGTAAGATATATTTTAAAGAGAAAAAATGTCTAGCATGACAGTGAATCAACCTTCCTGGCAGCTAACCTAGCAATGAGAACGTTAGCCCAAGAAGGCGCAGCGAGTCACTCTCCTGGAGGTCAACATCAGCCATGCTGATGGAAGGCAGAGAAAGTTAGATAGATAGATAGATAGATAGATAGATAGATAGATAGATAGATAGAATGAGAATGAGAGAGAGAGACTGAAATAGCAGGGGAAAGAAAGGGCTACTGAAAAGTAGGTGAAGCTATTATTTTAAATCTTCTTGGGCCTAACACCCGCAGTAAATCACAAAAATACGACGAAAAAATATTGTGAAGTGGAGGGAAGATAAATTTATTAAAAAACCTCTCATAATTAACTCAATGACTCCTAAATATTTACTGAGTTCAAATCTGCATCTCAAATTAGGGAAGCTAAAGATGATCTTTTTTAAATTACCAAAGTTGAGATCAAAATTACGTACCAATTACCTGTTATCACAACTATCCACTCACTAATTTTGTCTTCCCCCCCCTCTCTCTCTCTTTCGTTCTATCACTGCCGAGTTTTATATATATATATATATATATGTGTGTGTGTGTGTGTGTGTGTGTGTATCAAACAATCCAACCAAATATGTTAGTTCTATCTCTGATATTGAGGGCTTTCTAATAAGTACCGCGCATATAATATATAAATAATTATATATATATATATTTATTTATATTTATATACACACACTTTTCATATATATATATATATATATATATATATATATATATGTGTGTGTGTGTGTGTGTGTGTGTGTGTTTATATATATATATATATATATATATATATATATATTACATTATATTATTATAATATTATTATATTTATATATTAATAATATTATATATATATATATATATATATATATATATATATATATATATATATATATATATATATATTACATTATATTATTATAAAATTATTACCTGTAGAACAACATTTCCGCCTGGAAAAACATGATTTCAAAACCCATGCCAAATTCACTATAACTGAGAGAATAGAAAAGTTCAGAGCAGATAACATTAGAAAGATTTTAGAGTCCCATGAAAATAAGTGGATACAACGTCTAAAAACAAAATATCCAGCCGGCTAAACCATAAATTGAACAATATATAACTCAACAAATCAAAACCTAGCCTCATTTCTCACCCACACAAAACAGATATGCTTACGGAGGTGTGGAGGCCTCACACTTATACACTCACCCACACGAATATACACACTTACACACATCAACTCACTCACTCCCTAATGAGCCAAATGATAACACACACCCACAGCAATACACACGCTTACACATATCATACTCACTCACTCCCTAAGAACCAAATAACACACACACAAACACTAAACAGAGACACATCCCCTCGCCAGTTCCAATAAAACTGTCAAGCTGACCAGAGAATTCAGAGCAACATGTATCTATCCAGCTCTTATCTCAAATAACAACTTAAAAGAGACTGTTTGACCAACACAAGGAATGTTAAAAGATTCATTTTAAAAAGATAAAAAAAAAACAAATGAAAACTACAGACAAAAGTTCATTTTCTCCAGCAAAAGACGCATTTCTGTAGTTTAGTGCTACCAGCAAACAGAAATATTTCTCCTCCCGATGATGGCAAATTTTGGTCGAAACTAGTCGAGGAATCTAAATGGAATAATAATAAAATAAAAACGAAAGAATATTAATCTGCAACCCAGTGTGTCTAAAGATTTTTTTTATTGTTCAATATATATATATATATATATATATATATATATATAAGAAGTGGGGCACCTCGAGGCGGTGTAATGGTCAGCCATCTTGGCTCGCTAGACCAATTACGACTGACTAGTGAGTTCGACCCTCACTGGGTGCCCCTTAATTTCGGCCTTGTGCCACATCTAAGCTACGCTTGGAAGATCACTATATATTTAAGAAGTGTGAACACTGATATCAACACCGAGTAGTGACGCTCTGTTTTTCGTGCTTGAAACAGATTTTATCCCCAATCGGTGTTGGTATCTGTCTCCTCAATTTTTATATTTACGCACGATATTGAACTCTTTTGCCCGATAAATATAGGATACCTTGAAACTATAAATTATATATATTATGATAGATAGATAGATAGATAGATAGATAGATAGATAGACTGAGTTGTGAATTGAGACAGATGACACGTATCAACGGATATATATATATATATATAGAGAGAGAGAGAGAGACAGAGAGAGAGACAGACAGACAGAGAGAGAGACAGTGAGAGAGAGAGAGAAAGAAAGATAATTGACCGACGGAGATAAATTGTAATGGATCCTATTGAGATAGATATATTACAATTTACATTCTGCAAATTTCTACATAGTAATTTCATTCAACCGATAAAATGAATTCTTTAGATGGAATGAAAGCCGAAAGGCATCGACAATCGAAATCCTGAATATTCAGAACCATTCCTCGGAGGGATACCCGTAAATGTTACACTTATATAGGGCAGAATGAGTGCATCATACCAGCGCATTAAACAACATCCGGCGTGTCAAGCCATTTACTTATTCGTCCTTTTCTCCAAATCTTTCATTATTCATATTAAGAAATATCGAAATATACCAGCAGATGAACAATTTCTTAGCAAACTCTACTCAATTCTTTTTCTGTTTCAGAAAAAAAAAGTTCTTCTTCCATAGAACCCGATTCTATCTTTGTGGAGACCATTCTTGATAATATTCTCTGAATAATAAATGTAATTGTTACCGAGTATCTAATTCTGTCTCAGCTTCTGTCTTATCCTTTTTTGTTACAAGGCCCAAGAAGAACTCAAGATAGAGGGTTAGAGAGTACGAGGTACGGTTTATTCGAGTAGGAGGGGAAGATAACGGTTAACCCTAGACATGAACAGGTACTGATTGTAGTGATCACGGAATCGATTCCACAAAGTATTGGTTCGTTTGGAGAAGCTGTTTAAGTGGAACCTATTTCTCGCAAATAAAATACGAGAAGAATGAGGGTGGTTCGCTACAATGGGGCAGCATGGCGGATCTTAGCCGAGAAGAAGGACTGGTGGACCTAAGGAATCTAGTTCGTCTGGACACTCTCCATGGAAAATATCGATAGAGCAGTGAGAGGCTTGCAGCGTCTCGTCTGTGAGAAAGGGATTGTAGGGTAGAAAATAAATTCATCACCCAGAAGGACGCGGAGACCCTTTTGGAGTCTATCTAGACTGGAAATGGCGGCAGTACTTCATTTCCGCTCTGATCTGGATGTTGTAAAAACTAGCAGAACGATTCAGATACTGGAGTGAAATACGGAAACGCAAGATATTGGATCTAACAACTGTTGTTCAAGGCTTACGGACATATTATGTTGAAACACCGATACTCTTACGATAAGCAAAGTTAAGCAACGTCGACCCTAGTAAGTACCTAGATCGGTGTCTGCGTGGGAATGCCGGATTTTACAATTTAAAAATATTTTCTGGCTAAAGAAATATTTTCTGGATTTTGAGGAGCGTGGAACAATCCTTAATTTCTGCAAAAGGTTGATAATCCGTAAAAAATCAATTATTCACTGGGACTGAATTATTCATAATCACTATTTTTATAGGTTTGGTTAGAAAGTTACCGTTGAAACCATGAAACTTGGGTTTGAATCTCTTCACTGTCGATGAACCAAGCTTTTGGAGCGAAACTGGCTTGAAATCATCGATGGCGATATTAGCACGAATCAGAAGTCACCGTGACGAAGTGCTGAGGGTATTGGCCTTGTTCAAATGGTGATTACGCCAGATAGTGAGCTCTCTTCCAGAAAATGTAAGTATGGTTCGTTCAGAATAGTTGCAGCATATACCACAGGTTGCCTTTGTGGTTGAAGAAACACAACCGTGCCTGAGCAGCAGTCTACAATAGGGATTAGCGATCGGATCTCTTAGACAAGCATAATCGGAAATGAGTAGTCAGCCATTATTATTACGTTTTCAGTATTCTACTCAATACCGTAATAATATTTTTAAAAAACTTTATTTTCGGGTTTATTTGAAAAATTTAAAAACTAATATTCTTTCCTGTGGGCTTTAGTATTAATATCAGCAAAATAAGTACAGACATCAGTCGATATTTCTGAGACGAGGTATTATGTACCCTTATTTACATTATTCGGACTATTGTTCTCATCTTTGTTGCCATATTCATCACAACGTTTCGGCCTTTGTAGACTCCGGCCTTCTTCAGGTGGTTGGAATGTCGAAATGAACCCTTTATTTCGCTGGGGTAAACTGTTCTAGTTCCACATAACATGTCTAATGGGTGTCAGTTATCTCCTGTTAATTCCCTTCTCTAAGTTCTCCACTGCCTTAACCAGGTATTGAACTCACAACTCTTTGGGTCCTGTCATTGGATCTAACCAACGCCATTATCCACTGTGCCATGTGTCCTTAGTGACATCTGTGTATGAATTTCTGGGACTTATAAACTTAATGTCTTCAGCAACAATTTTTTTTTTTTTGTTATCATTTTATATTTTTTACCAGAGCTCATATTACAATTTTCGTTGTTATTATTGCTTTTCTCTGGCACTCCTTATTACTAGTTTCCATATTGTATTCATTTCTATGCTTGGTCGTGTTAATTCCTTAAGTTTACGAATTTTCCAATGATGTTCTTTGTCTGTGATTTCAACCGGATCCCACAGAGGGCGTTGATCTTCCTTTTCTCTCCATATGTGGTCTGCCACGCCTGATTTTTCCACTTCCCCTCGTGTTACAGCTTTTTGGTGTTCTTTAGGCGTTACTCTAAGGGGGCGGCCTTTATATTTCTTTCCGCAGCTGTACGGGATGGCGTACAGTCTTTAGTCGACATTCCAACCACCTGAAAAGGGTCGGAGCGTACAACGGCCGAAACGTTGTGATAAATATGCCAACAAAGATGAGGACAATAGTCCGAATAATGTAAATACAGACATAATACCGAATTTCTGGCAATTTATAATCAACAGTGTTATTTAATCAGGTCAAATTTAGGAGCAAGTTTTTTTTTTTGTTGTTTTTATTTAACTTTGTGACAGCAAAATAGATCCATTATGCGTGATGAACGATCTATTTTTTTTTACACTGGTCTATAATTCTGTAACGATGCAAGAGTTGCATAATTAGACCTTCAGAAGTTTATTATTGCATTATTATTTATTATTGTATTATTGCTAGATTTTCGTTAGTCTTGGAAATGGATAATCCGGCACGGTTGTGGAACTAACGGTTCCGGAAAATCGGAGTTGTACCGGGTGAGATAAAAATCGCGAGCCATTGGGATTAATTAATTCATCATGTTTTCAATATCTAATATGTGTTGATATGTTTTTTTATTTTGCAGAAACATTTGAAATGAGTTGTTTATCAGACCCACCCAAGAAACATTGAAAGACCTTAAAGAAAAAATTAAATATGAATGCAGTAAAATGACAGAGGAAATTCTCCGATGTGTTAACGAATCATGCAGGCACAGAATTGAAATGTTTTGAAAAAGAAGGACGACATTTTTAATAGCACATATAGCTATTAAATAACTAGTCAATAATATTTTCATGTGTAATTATTGTTTTAATAAATTACCCCTATGGTGCCCGACATTTGCCTTACTTTGTATATGTAGTTCGACAGCATTTCTGGTAAGGAATAAGTAACTGTACCACTCACCAGCGTTTCCCCTGAATCAGAAAAAAATAGGCCCTCCCCTGGAAACTGCATTCTACTACCAGTATTACGTACCTTAGTACTATCTGTCTCATATTTATGGGAGAGGAGATGGGTATTGCCGCGTAAAATTCTTTACCCTTAAGAGACCATGACCCTTAGCTTGACATCTAAAGATCCGTCTGACCTATACAGCTTTCTCTTTGAACGGGTAAAACGTTATCATCTTAGAGTCTAATAATACGACTTCGTCTTATGACGATAAACTACATCTAGCAGCCAGGCCTTTGATCAGGAGATTGAAGGTTTTGAGGAGCTTGGAACAGCCGCTTAATTGCTGTTGTTCCCTGACCCGGTGTGGTAGCACCTGTTAGGGGGTCCAAGCTATGGGCAAATAGATAATGTCCAAAATGTAGTCAAACATTATAAAAGTATAAAAATACATTTTTATAGTGAAAATGCCAACAATGCATTTTCATATTAAATAAATAACCAGAAATAAATTTTTGTAAAAAAAAAAAAAAAAATTTATCAGCAATACATTAAAAAAAAAATACTAGCAATACATTTTTGTAAAGAAAATTACTGTTTTCGCCTTTAAATGACCCATAAGGTGTAGATATGCCATTGAACAAACAAACAAGAGATAATTATATCGCGCCTTAGAACTGTAATCAATTAAACATTGTCACCTATATCCAATAAGATTAAATACTAAAAACTTTGTTGCTTAATTATTTTATTTAATTGTAATCATTAAAATTTATTCTACGCTTGAAAACGTTTATTTTTTGAAGACATTAAAATTAAAAGTGTAACCCGGATATAAGAGAGTTGTTGAGACCGGAGAAGTCTCTTATATCCGGGTTTCTCTTATATCCGGGTTTGGTCTATTTAATATACATTAACACAGGCTTTAATTTGGGACCAGAGAAAAATCTCTCTTATATCCGGGTTTCTCTTATATCCGGGTTACACTGTAATAAAATAAAGAACTGACTGTTTAAATACAAGTCTTTAAGTTTTAAAAGTTAAATTTCAACATTAAATGACCCAATGGGATTAGTGGTCGTAAAACAAACCAAACTAAACCAAGAACACAAAACTTAATCACTTAAACGTAACATTAAGTTATATTGAACTCCGGACTTCGTCAACAACAGTCGCTATGAAGGTGTGTGGTCTTGGAGCTTACTCCGAACATTGATTCTACATCTCACCAGAACGTAGATAGTAGGTCAGAGTGTTGAAAGACAATGTATCAAAAGAAAAAATACCGAATGGACAAAATGACGAACAAAGTGTCGAACGGACAAAGTGACGAACGGACAAAGTGTCGAACGGACAAAGTGACGAACGGACAAAGTGTCAAACGGACAAAGTGTCGAATAGAAAAAGAGTCGAACTGACTAAACGACGAATGGACGTAATGTCGAAAAGATAAAATTTCAAAAGGACAAAATGTTGAACAAAGTAAAAATGAACATAGTCATGATTTTAAAAACTCGGTTCAAATAAACAATTAAACTATTCTAAACATTTTATTGCTAAGCTTTGGCATCATTTAATAAATAAAAGCCTTAAAAGAGATTAAGCCTCTATTATCATCGGTTAGCAGTCCGATTTGTGCGGGGGCGGGGGATCGTTTATTGTAAACCGAAACGCATTATTGATAGATGCATCATTAGAATCCGAATGAGAATATTTGAAAGCCATCGCTCACAATATTTAATTATATTTTGCTACTGTTTTAATTTCCTCATAAATATAAGAAATTATTTATTTTCTTTTTACCAAAATTGTAATTTCTCATAAATAGAAATTTTAACTCTTTACTGCAGTTTGAATGCAGATCCTTGGTTAGAAAATTTGGCATTATGCAGAAAGTCTTTTTTCATCGGAGGTTTTATATTAGTTTAAAATTTAAAAATAATTATGTAGCGGCAGGATACTTGTATACTAAGTAAAAGGTATTCTATTGTAGACACATTTCTGACTTTTCTTCATTTTTGTCAGTTTTAATCCTTTTTCCGTTCGACATTTTGTCTATTCGTCATTTTGTCCTTCGACATTTGGCCCTTCGACACGCTGTCTGCGCACGGTATTATCATGTGTTCTTTCGAAAGATAGGGAAGTGGTTTTCTTGCCTACCCACATATTTAACTCCTAGAAATAGGGAACAGACTAATTCATGCCTTTCCCAGAGTTATTTGTGCGAAAATGGATATAACAGGCAATGCCAGAATTTGAACTCAGATGGCTGATTCCAAATTTTGCAGGCTCTACTTTGTAGTTTTGTATTAGAATCTACCCAATACAAGGCGCAAGAGCCTCTCAAAGTATGGGGTTACAGTTATAATGGTTATGATGAAGGAGCTGCGCGATATTAATGAAAGAGGTGGTGGCAGGAAGAAAAGAATATGAAGTGAGGTAAATCATTATGAGAATGTACCGCAGTTTTAGGGTCCTTAAAATAGCTTGAATTATTTATTTTACTTCTAACAGAGGAGGGAAAGTGTGACACTGAGATCCGAAGACGTATTGGGATGCGCAAAGATGCATTCCAAAAGCTAAGCAGAGTATTAAGAGACAGAAAAATTTCGTTAGAAACAAAGAAAAAAGTATCTGTTTTCCTATGAAAATCTCAAAGATGGAGATGAGACTCGAAGCAACAGAAATGTGGTTCTACAGAAAGATGCTGAGGATACCATGGACCAAACATGTCAGCAACGACGAAGTTTTAGAGAAAACAAAAAGGAAACACATACTTAAAGAGGCAAATGAAATTTCTGGAACGCATAAAGAGGAAGGAGGGCTTGGAAAATCTGATACTCACAGGACAGATTAAGAGAAAAAGGGACAGATGAACGCAGCCCGTAACATACCTGATGGGCTTGAGCAAATGGACGGTGAAACAGGATTTGGGGGTAAAGAACAAAAAGACAAAACTTATTAAGACAAGGACAGGAAAATGTGGAGGGCTATAATCGCCTACGTCCTGAAGGGACACGGTACATAAAAGAAGATGATTACTCCACAACGAATAAGATAAATTTTACAGCTGTACCTTTAGTTTATATACTTGTGAGAAGAATTCGAAAAACGTTTTGTCTCGATACGAAGATGGATAGCGACGCTGGACATGTTCGGTAATACCAACCATAAATATTTGCAAGTATAAACAATCAATAGTTACTTATAGTAACAATTATAAATGACCAACCAAATTTATAAAATAACATAAAATTATAAAAATAACAGCTGATTCTGACTTTAAATAACCCAACATAAGTTGATGCGTTATAAAATCATACTTTATAAAATCATGCAAAAACAGCTCAAAACAAATAATACCCAAAGAAATAACATGGAAAGCTTTTATTACCACTTAACGAATATTGATTTTTTAAAATAGATTTTGAATCCAACTTGCATTATAGTAGATAAAATAAACATTAATATTTTCCCTATTTGCACTTCTCCTAAAATTGACAACATTTATAGAACCTATTCTGTTTACTGTCTGTGCCGTTAAAGCAATTTGGGAATAATTCTTTATTTGATTCTTACCACCGTTAACTTCACGTACAAAAACGGCATCACTACCAGAACAAGAAATGATAACTTTTAACATTTAAGTCAAATAATGCAGTCAATATGAGCAACGTTGTACTAGGCATTTGCTGCTCTTCACTGTGGTTCTGTTCTTTAATACAAGTAATTCCGGAAGAAAGAAACCTGTACAGGAAAATGTATCGGCAAGTGGTCAGGTGTCAGGGTTCCAGTTCATGCCGATTGGTACCGAAGAAGACGATTTTATTCGAAATATATTTTGAAATTAAAGACTTACCTTGTCTGATAGCTGTAGGCATATCCTTCGGTTTCTACCGAATAGAGGCAGATGTGATCGCCCACACACAAATATTCCCCTGCACCGTTATTCATGGTGTCAAATTAATCTGAAAGAAAACAAAAATAAGTTAATAATGATAAAATAATAACATTTTCTTTTCAAGGAAAGTTTTCAGTTTGTCATCACTGACAATTGGTAGCAGAGAGATATGAAGCCCTATTCACCAACTGCTAGATAAGCTTGATTTATTTGGAAAGGCTATCAGAATAATACAGAACTTATAAAAGGTGCAACCCGTTTTCATGAGGAGAGCGATTAAGGAAATACACAAAAATAGACAAGGACAAGCTTTCAAAATCATGATGCTATGTTCGTTTTTACTTTGTTCATCATTTTGTCCTTTTGAAACTTTGTCTTTTTGACATTATGTCCATTCATCATTTAATCAGTTCAACTCTTTTTCTGTTCTGCACTTTGTCCATTCGATACATTCTCCATTCGACACTATGTCCATTTGACATTTTGTCCATTTGACATTTTGTCCATTTGACACTTAGTCCATTCGACACTTTGTCCATTCGACACTTTGTCCATTTGACATTTTGTCCATTCGACACTTTGTCCATTTGACATTTTGTCCATTTGACACTTAGTCCATTCGACACTTTCGCCATTCGATATTTTGTCCATTCGACATTTGATACGTTTGTGATTTTGTCCATTCGTTGTTTTGTTTTTCGACACTGACCTTCTAACTACGTTCTCATGAGATGTAGAATCAATGTTCGAAGTAAGCTCCAAGTCCACACACCTCCTTGGCGACTGTTGTTGACGAGTTCCGGGGTTGAGTAAAACGTAATGTTACGTTTAAGAGATTAAGTTAAGTGTTCTTGGTTTAGTTTGGTTTGTTTTACGACATATCAGCCAGACTTATTCAACCTTTTTTTAACGGACTCAGCAATCCTGAGAGAATTAGAAGTCATACAAGAATTCATTATTGGTGGCCACAATCTTAACAATATTCAGATGGCAGTTTTGACAGGCTCGGAAATGTAACTATAAGAATCCCTACAAAAGATATTAATGAAAAGTGAGTAGAAAGGACTGAACATAAACTGTAAAAAAAGAGAATGTACGGTTTCAGCAAAAGTGGCAGCCCATCATGCGAATGAGAAATTAGAGAGATACTAAAATTAAACAAGCGCAAATATTGAAATATCTGTAAAGTCTTGTAACAATGGATGGAAAATGCGACACAAGAATCCGAAGGTACATAGGTATAGCAAAAATGCTTTCCAAAAGCTGAGCAAAGTATAAATAAACTATAAAATTTTCATTAGAAACAATGAAAAGAATGCTAAACTATTATATTCCTTCGTCTGTTTTCACAGTTACTATATGATTAAATACACACGCACGCACATGCACACACACAAACAAGCAGAAACACACACACATACATTTATATGATAGATTAAGGTACAAACTTTCATAAATTTAACCTGTTTTGCTTTTATTTATTTTTCATTAAAATTTATGATACAGTATAAATAAAACGAATCATATTAAAATTTATTTACGTTTTCTATTTTTCCTTATTCTATCATTGTCAGATTTGAATCCATATTTAATCCTAATTCAAACAGGCATATTCCCCCCCACACACACACACACACATATATATATATATATATATATATATATATATATATATATATATATATATATATATATATTATAATAAAATTATTAATAATCCGTATGGAATTTCTAAGAGAATATAGATGCGTTGAGACCTCTATGTCTAAGACAGAGCAAAAATTATGATATAATGACAAACATTTAAAAAGTATTTTATATATATATATATATATATATATATATATATATATATATATATATATATATATATATATATATATATGTATATATATATATCAGCGTTTCACCCCAAGCAAGGCAGGAAGTCGCTAAAACGCAAGGAGCTACAGAGAGTTGGAGCTAAAGCCAATAAGAGTGATAGAGGAAAGGATGAAGAGAAGGATAGGGGATAGATCAGGGAATTTTGAGATGTCGATTGACATTACATTTGAATAGTTCGACATTATAGCTATCAGGTAAACAGGAAGAGAGGAAGGAGTTCCAAAGGCAAGATGTACGAAACATGAAGCTATTGGAGTAGAAGGGACGGCTACATTTTAACAGTTTCGACAGCGTAAAGGTGTGAGCGAGATGTCAGCCTAGTAGAACGCTTATTCATGAAGTCTGAGAACCAGCGAAAGCAACTCCTCGGAGCAGTTACCATGAAAGTACTTGTAAAAATAGACAGAGGGGGGTGACGGCATGTCTGTGAAAGAGTGACTGCAGACGAGATACCAGAACAGGGCCAATTACGTTGATTATCCGTCTCTGGATCTTATCAAGAACCTTGAGACGAACAGAAGAGGCACCAGACCATATATGGCAGCAATACTCCATGCAAGGGCGAATGGTTGATTTGTAAATTTCAAGACTCCGGCGAGAAAAATTTCCTGGCGCGGCACAGGGAGCCAAATTTCTTTGCGGTGGTCGAAGCGATTGACTCAGTGTATTTGTTCCATCTCAGGTCAGCAGTCAATGTGAGGCCGAGTAGTCGCAAAGAGGAGCTCTTGAGAAGTTGAGCGTCAGACATTCTAATGGGGAGGATCAGGGATGTTTCTCTGTGATGAGTAATAGAGAGCAGTTTTGTTTTTGAGGCATTAAAGTTAACCAGCCAATTCCTGCCCCAGTTCGCAACCGATTTGAGGTTCTTTTTCGAGACAAACTGCCAGTTTAGTTTTGTCAGCAAAACTAGATTTGTTTTTGAGACAGGAGTAAATTGTAGTGTCGTCCATGTAGATGCATACTTGGGAATCTATGACGTCAGGAAGATCTTTGATGAAGATAATGAACAGAGTATGGCCGAGGATGGAGCCTTGGGGAACACCTGCGTTCGTTGGATAGGAGCTGGAGGAGAATCCGTTGAGAACGACCTTCAATACACGGAATGATTGTATTAAGTTAAACAATTCCATAACATTAAAGTTTAATTTAATTTTTATTTTTGAGGCTATCATTCGTTAACGCTTAGAATATTGCTACCGTGGCCCTGTTTTTTTTTTTTTGTTTTTTTTTTGTTTTTTTTTTACTTTGAGCTCCTTATTAAAATCCAAAGAACAATCAGCAATATTACTGGCCCTTTTCTGGCAGCCCAGCTTTAGTCACTTTTCCTTTACCGTAAGGTTTACTTTGTGTCTTTTCTATAAATATTTTCATGGTAATTGTTCGGATGAGCTCCTCGCTATGGTACCTAAACTTTTTGAATTTAAGCGCAGTACTAGACTGGCGTCAAGATTTCATCAATTTACAGTTGAGCTGGCTAGATGTGACCGTTTATTATATGCTGACAGTTTCTTTTCACGCACTTCTCGTTTGTGGAATTACCGTCCGGATCCATACTTTTCAGTCAACTTTAATCTGAAAAAGTTTAAATGCAATGTCAATCAGTATCTACTCTCGTCCTGATTACTCTTTCCTCTTTCTGCTCATTATTAATGTTTCTGTTCCTAATTCTTCCACAATCTGTAACCCCTTTTGTCTTAGTGACTTCATCGCCTTGCATGGGCTGATACCGATTAATATATATATATATATATATATATATATATATATATATATATATATATTAAATATATATATATATTAAATATATATATATATGTAAAATATAGTTTTCAGGTATGCTATATTTATGGGGTAAACTGGTCAGTATCAGGGATAGATGGTGTGTAAATATAAAAGTGGACATCGAAGTCAACGAACTACTATATAAACGGTCAGAACCAATCTCAAAATGCCACCGCGGAAAAAAACATTTATTACGTTAATTAAAAATCAAAATCTGAAAATGAACAAAAATAAATAAAATAAAATAAAGAAAGAAAAACAAGTAAAGAAATGAATCCAAACAAATAAATAAACTAAGCAACTAATAAACTAATTACGTATGCACAGTTAAACATGAGAAAACCTAGTAATAACAAGCAACAATAAAATGATTAATATTAAATAAAAAAAAACAACATAACAAACATTGCTATAAATAGCCCAAAAACTGCATTCAGATCCACAATTATTTGCTCTCAATAGCCCCTAAAATATTTCTAAACATAACCGTTATCGCCCACATAAATAACTGTTATAGAAATACAAAAGACTACTCAGAATGAAATACAGCAGACTACCCACAATGCTTCACTGACCTCTATATATAAATAGTCGAACAAAAACACAACGCACATGGTCTGACGATTGCGCATAGCATGAAACAATTGGGTGTTGATTTCAATGTTCAATTATATATATATATATATATATATATAGTCCTCAATCCAAGCCGCTAGGAGGCACGGTGGAGTAATGGATAGCGGCTTGTATTTAGGGATATATATATATATATATATATATATACTCATGCTAGGTTTTGTTACTGATATTCATTTTACTTAGAATTACCTTTCTTCCAAAGATGTCATAAAGAACAATTTTAGCACGCTAAACATAGAATTCATAAACCATGCGTCAACCAACGACACACACACACACACACATATATATCTATATATATATATATATATATATATATATATATATATTCTTTAAAATGTATTTAGTAGCTAAATTTCAGTGCATGAGTATGGATGTCAACCTGCTTGTGCATCAATAAAAATAAATATGTGTCCACTCCATCTCACCCCTATCTCAGTACCAAAATCTTGAGATGAAAACCTTTCGAAGATTTCCAGACAAAAGACAAAAAATACATTGAAGAATAACTGAAAGGGCAAGAATGCCATCTGACATGTTTATTCAAAAGAACAAAACGTTGTCAATCGTTCTACTGAACCCGAATGGAAGACTTGGAATGTAGGTTGTGTTCATTTTTCGTTGTTTATTATTTTGTTTCAGTGAGAGATGAGGGGTGGGCAATCCTTGTTTTGTTCGCCATTTCCCTAATATGATTGATGGGCCAGAAATTTGTCGTTGTCCTCCCAATACAAATACTTATATGAATATTTCCGTGCATTGCCAGAAACAATGTGTTATTTCTCTAGGAATATTATGATAACAGCATCAAGCTGGCAACTTAAAGTATTAGATATTTTAACAGATATGACACGAAGCTAATTGCAAAGCAACAAATAAGAAATATGTCAAATTATTTTCACTTTAAAAAAACATCGTTAACATCTTAAGCATTTAAAAACTTCAGACAAAGTGCACTCTCTTCTTGTCATTAATAATTAGTTTCTTCTGAAATTTGCTTTTAATCAATTCACCCTAAGGAAGGCGGTAATGTCACTAAGACAGAAGGAGCTACTTGGAGTGAAAGAGAACGAAAAGACTTTAGACAGAACCGAAAAACTAATCCTATACAGGGTACAAAAGATGGGGGGGAAGTACCTGATTTCTCATACCTTTATGAGACCCAGATCAGGCCGAAAATGGAGTACTGTCCAGTCTCCACTTTTCAGTCCAAAAGCGTCTCCATGGAAAGTTCTCGGACGAACGAAATTCCTTGGTTCCACCAGGTTTAATCTTCAGGGTTAGGACCCGCGCTATGCTACTTAAATTGTAGCAAACATTCCCTTCGTATTCTATCGGTGAGAAGTAAGTTCCACTCGAATAGCTTCTTCCCACGAACTACTAATCTGTGGAACAGGCATCCAAGAGGATGTTTCCCTGATCACTACAATCTTAATCTGTTCAAGTCTAGGGTTAACTATTAACTTCCAATCCTATACGCACAAAATTATCCTAACGAAACCGAGCCTACTATGGGGTGAACCTTACTGTAAATATATATATATATATATATATATATATATATATATATATATATAGTTAATACTTAGGTCGACTCTTTACCTCCCCAAATCAATTCCTTACAATTAACTCTTACTACCTCTCTTACTAATGTTAGAGTTAGAGATCTTACAGATGTGAACTTTATTCCACACTGGGGTTGAAAAGAAAGACAACCACTTTCGTCGTCTGCCGAAATATCTTATTCTGCATATGGGACAAAAGGATTTTTTTTATTTCTAATTATATTGTTATGTATTAGGCTGGTGCAAAAATAATGACGTAATAATGTCGTTTTTTGACGTATTTTTAACGTCAAAAAACGACATTGTTACGTCACTATTTTTGCACCAACTTAATATAAATTAAACACATCGAGCTCTTTTTTGTGGATCAGTTCTGATATTTCCTAGGTTTATATACGAACGGATTTTTTTATCTTAATATATATATATATATATATATATATATATATATATATATATATATATACATATATATATATATATATATATATATATATATATATATATATATATATATATATATATATATATATATATATATATAATAAAAAGGCTTAAACACTAATATTCCATGGTCATAATTTATTCCATTGGAATCGTAAATACGATCCAATTCATCAACCTACAAATTCAAAAAGAAAACAGAAAAAAACCTACTCCGGAAATAAAAATAGAATTTAGAGAGAGTGTAATTATGAGAGTGTGGGACATGTATATATATATATATATTTATATTTATATATTAGTTCTTCGTCACCGAGGCTAGTTAGCATGATGCTTGCCTGATAACGTAACTGTTCGGGTTTCAATTCTCGGGAGTAGATGCGCCCTGCTGATGAGTATCAAATATAGGACGAAACGGCCATCCAGTGGTTCCTGCATTCGGTTGAGGTTTCTTCTAGACTCAATGAATTACTTAATTGTGATTAGCTCAAATCCTACTAATAATTTATATCACTGATATATATATATATATATATATATATATATATATATATATATATATACATATATACACACATACTTCTTCGGAATTATTCTATTAATTTATATCTAGCTATTTAAATTGGCACCTGTTAGCGTAAAATTATTTTAAATTCCATTAACTACATATTAACGTAACCCTCTACCACGAGTGGCTCTCGGACCTTGTACTGAGAGAACCTTACTGTAAAAAAAATAAAAAGAAGGAGTATGAGATATAAAGAATAAAAATGCTTCTTCATTTTAATTGTGACGTTCTTTACGACACTGACAAATAATATATTGATTTGAATTATGGTTGGTTAAAAAAAAATAAACACAATCAAATGAAATATGGGGAACCTTTGCTTTCAATATAAGTAAGTCTGCCCTATAAAATATATCAATATATGATTATTTTGTTATTAGGTTGCAAAAATAATTTCGTTTTTTGACGTTCAACTTTATGTGAGAAAACGACATTATTTTTGCACCAACCTAATAATTAATAATCAGAAGGTAATTACTCATTTTTAATATTAAATTACGTCCAGTATTGACTTGGCAGTTTTCTGAGCGTAACGTACATGTGATAATCGGCTATAGGTTGAAAATTGTTTCAAATCAAAAATTCAAAAACAAAAATAAAATAGAAAAAATAAAATAGACTAAGTATAAATCACAATAATAAATAATTAAGAAAACGTATATAAATGTACATATCCATAAAGATGCAAATTATATATATATATATATATATATATATATATATATATATATATATATAGTAGCAGCATGGCCCGGCGTTGCCCGTACTTGATTCAAAAATCGTACGACTCATACAGCAATCGCTATCTCTTGACTTAAAATATTTTTGACCTTCCTTGCCTTTGCCGTGCTGATGTTGCTACATGCCTTACTTCTTGCCTATCTCACACTGCGAATTTTTTCTAAGCTCTATACTAAACATTAAATCTGTTACGAAAAAAGAACTAAAGAAAATGAACACAAAACGATCAGCTTCAAAAAAGGACTCGTAACTGGAAAAACCGAATGAAAAAAGAATGTTAACAACAAATACTTTTTCACACCCAACCCAGTTCTGCGGAATCAGAATCAGCGTTGAGTTTAAGCAAGCGAATGAGCCAATTGGAGTAAAGTGCCATGCAGATTTAAATTTTTCTCTCTTGTGACGAATGCAGCTATCGATTTTTTTGCATGCTAGCATGCTAGTTAACATTCGTGTCAGTCAGCTGCTGGCTCTCACGCTGGCCAATAGAATCTTCCTGCCTATTCGTGGCAGCCAGCTATTGGCTCTCACTCTGGTCAGTACAAAATGGCCGCAAACTCCATGGAAACTGCCGTAGAAGCATGAAAAAATTGATTATTTTCACTATCCATGGGAGTTGGGAAATGTAAAGTCGGTCTTGGCCTTCCCGCTAACATGGAGCATGTGAATGTAAATTTTGGTGCAAATCCGTCGAAAATTGCGGCCGTGCATTTGTTACACACACTCACATGCACATCCTGCCTTTTATAGATAGAGATATATATCTTTCTATCATTTTCCTCCAGCCCAATATATCCGACTTTTTATTCCAGCCCAATATATACGACTTTTTATTCCAGCCCAGGATATCCTACCTTTTCCTCCAGCCCAGAATGTCCTACATTTTCCTCCAGCCCAATATATCCTAAATTTTTCCCCAGTCTAATATATCCTACCTGTTTGATCTAATCGTATAAAACACCATAAATCTAATCGTATAAAACTTGTAGCGAACATGATTTCAAAGTTTTTTTATCTTAACCAGATGTGGAAGGACCAGACACTCCAATTCTTAAATTGGTCTGCTAGACAAACCTGCTAAGCATCGCGCTTAGTAGCTACCACCTTTTTTGTTTATAATCATAATATTACCAGGTAAATGACTATTCGACTTTTACAAAAAAAATGTACAAAATTTGTTATAAAGAATTTTAAATGTGATTCGAACCCGCAGACTATAACAAGAGGGCTTGTTGTGTAGTGTAACTACGCCCATATGATTATAGAAATCGTTGTCAAGCAAGTGATTCGTTCTCTTTAACACTTTTCCCACTGTCTCCAACAGAGCACACGACTCTTGCATTAACTATACGGAAATAGTAGTAGCAGAATTAATTGCTTTTTATCTGCTAAAACGCCTCCTATTACTGCCAGAAAAGCAAAATTAAGTAGTATCTGAAATATTAAAAATAATTTTTCCTTAAATCTTACACATTACAAGGCTCGAGAGCCACTCAAAGGAGAAAAACGCTAATGATGAATGAGTTGTACGATATTTAAAAAAATATTTAATCATTTCATCCCAAGCAAGGCTGGAATGCCACTAGTACACAGAGGGTTACGGGAAGTGAAAGTGAAGATTGAGAATAGGGAGGATTGAGGAAAGGACAAAAGTTGAACCGGATTCAAGAGAGATAGCGATTGACATTGCATTTAAAATTTTGAAGATTGTAGCTATCAGGGAAGCAAGTAAACGAAAGGGGGCTTCACAGGCGGAGAGTGCGAGAAAAGAACGTCAGAGTAGAAGTGACAGTTGCATTTAACTATTTCAAAAGGAAACGGGGTGGGACCTAGATGCCAATCTAGTGGCACACTTAAATTCGTGCAGTCGGTGCACTAGGGAAAAGGCTCGTCAGAGTAGTTGGCATGAAAATATTTGTAGAAACAACAGAAGGAAGCCGGGTCACGTCTGTAAAAAAGTGACAGATATCGAGATGCCAAGTCAGGATCGATTAGATTAGAGATCCATCTTTGGATTTAGTCAAAAACCTCGAGATGAAAAGTAGAAGCACGAGAACAGATATGGCAACTAGATTCAATGCCCGGACTAATGGTAAATCTATAAATGTGCAAAATTGCCTCTGACGAGAAACATTTTCTGGCACGACGATGAATGGAAGTGAAGATTAGGTAAATCAGGATAATAGGTAAAGATTGAACATTAATTTAAGGAGGTTAAGATTGTCGTGTTCTGGGAAACATCCACGTGGTGTTTGTTCCACGAAATGTCAGTTCTTGAGAAATTCATTAACGTTGAAACAATGGAGGAATATAGTAGTCATACATTTGCTAAGCACCGAGCGGCTACATCTATCTATCTATCTATCTATCTATCTATCTATCTCTCCATATATATATATATATATATATATATATATATATATATATATATATGTGTGTGTGTGTGTATATATATATATATATGTGTGTGTGTGAAAAGTGTGTGTGTGTGTGTGAAAAGTGTGTGTATATAAATATAAATAAATATATATATATATATATAATTATTTATATATTATATGCGCGGTACTTATTAGAAAGGGCTCAATATCAGAGATAGGACTAACATATTTGGTTGGATATATGTGAGTTTGTGACCCTGGGTTTCACGCTTTTGCGTCAGTAAAAGCGTGAAACCCAGGGTCACAAACTCACATGTATTCAACCAAATATATATATATATATATATATATATATAGATAATATTAGTGGTAAATATACATATATATGCAAAATCCACAGGTGCATATATACACATGTATATTTAGAATAAAAAATTCCGAGAGGATAAAATCCAGGTAGAACTCAATGTCCAGGACAGAGTAAGGATATAATAAAAAGGCTTAAACACTAATATTCCATGGTCATAATTTATTCCATTGGAATCGTAAATACGATCCAATTCATCAGACCTACAAATTCAAAAAGAAAACAGAAAAAAACCCACTCCGGAAATAAAAATAGAATTTAGAGAGAGAGTAATTATGAGAGTGTGGGACGAATGTTAGTTTATAAGAGAGGGGTTTAACAGAGAGAGTTTTATTTAAAATTAGGTGTGAGTGGAAGGGGGAAAAAGACTGTTGACGGATGTCTAAAACAGTATAAGGATACACATCGACGTGACAATACACACACCATGGCCGATCAAATCTTAAAGAAGGAGGGGGAGGTAAGGAAGGAAGTGGTGGGGAAGAAAGATGGGGCGGGTGAAATTAAAATTGCAAGGGACGCTGTGTAATTGAGAAAATTTGACAAAAATAATATCGACTGCAGGTTACAAATAAAATATTATAAACAATAAATATGAAGATTATCAAATCTGGCGAGGACCTATATTTTTATGTTCAAAACGCATGCAAAACCATACATACATGTATATACTACACACACACACACACACACACACACATATATACATATATATGCACATACACACATATACATGTACACACACAAACACATATAAATACATACACACATACACATACATATACATATACATACGCACACATATATACACGTATATCCACCTATACCCTATACACACATTTTCCACATACATATACATAAATACACATGCACCCACATACACATATATACATACACACACATACAAAAACCAGATATATATACGCACACACACACATATATATATATATATATATATGCATATATATATATACATATATATACATACAAAAATGTACACACATATACCTACATATACACACATACATCCATAGGCATCCACTCCTTACCCATTTACACACACTTGTACATATGAACATGCGCATAAGCATATATACCTAAAACCTTACATTTCTAACCAATTAAAAAAAAAAAAAAACAATGTATCCCTATATCTATCCGTTTAGCTATACATACATACACATATACACGCACATCTATACCCACATACACACATATATATACACATACATACATATGGGTACATATATACACCAACACATACGCACACCCACACACATACATATACATACATATATATACACATATATATACATATACACACATCCCAACATATATATTCTCCTATATATACCTACACCCACATACGTATACATGAATATATACACATACACACATATCCATACATATACATACACATATATACAAATACACACACCCCTAAATATATACCTACATATACCCGTAGTCAAGTACATACATACATACATACATACATATACACACACACACACACACATATATATATATATATATATATACCCACATACATACAAATACATACATATAAATTAGAATTTAAAAACTAAATAAGTAAAATTTCAACAATTTATATATACACATATACCCACATTCATACAAATACGTACAAATACATACATATAAATTAGAATTTAAGAACTAAGTAAAATTTCAACAATTTGGGCGTAAAAAAAAAAAAAAAAAAAAAAAAACCCATAGCGCATCACAAAAACACACAATGATCTATATAGAGATAAACAAAATAAACATAATAGTCATTCCGTTAAAATGTCATGCCCGATGTTTTGAACCAAGATGGAACTGACATAAATGACAGAAAGTTACAAAACGGTGTTTATGTTTTGAATCTCTTCTTATGTCTACATTTAGAAAATATCTCATTACGAAGATTCAACAGTTCATCTAGATTTTTATCTTTGATAATAAAAATTTTTTCCGCCAAGCACAGATCACACCGATCGCGGAAGTTATTAGGTGTTTTGGCTCTGGATAGGTATCTCCATTTCAAAATTGGGGTTAACCCCTTATCCACCAGATCCCAGTAGTGTTTGGATAAGGAAGTTTGACTTCTAAGGCATCTATATCTAAAAGAGTGTCTATGGTTGTATAGACGCTGCTTCCAATTACCGGCGGATATACCTATATATCTTTTTTTCTCGTTTATATTTTCCTCGGGAAAGATAGTTGCCTCGTATATTACATTTTTGTAGTTACATTTACCCCCGATAGGGCAATGATCTTTATTCCTACAATTGCAGGTAGGGTTACTTGATTGAGTCACATTACAATGGTAGTTTCTAAGTATTCTGCAATTATGGGAAGATATGATTTTCTCCATATTACTAACGCATGAGTAACTAATTTTCAGAGTCTTCCTATTGAAAATTTTACTTAATGGATGTTTACTGTGAAAATGCTTATCAATTAATTTCAGAAAAAAACTTCCTATGTCAATATTAGAGAGCTTGCAATATGGTGGGTTGAACCATATTACCTTCCTCTTTCTATTTTTAGATCTGTTATTGTTCTGATTTCTAAGTTCTCCGTTATAGTTTAATTCCTGTCTAAAACCACTATTTTTGAGGGCCTGATTGTATATAAATTTATTATCATCAAAGACTTTTTGGCTAGAAGATAGCTTATTTATTCTAGTATTCACAGTTTTAGGGATGTGGTCTATCACATGTTTAGGGTGGTTAGAGTGGACGTTGATATATAGGGGTGTTTGATCAACTTTATGGAAGGGTTTAAAGGTATCATTAGATAGATTTAGTGTAATATCCAAAAAGTTGACTATTTTCATGTTGGAAGATATTTCAATTTTAAGGCCTAAGTATTTGAAGGCCCTAATTATCTTCTTATGTAAGCTAGAAGTCAAGGGGCCATAGCTATTTGGGACAATGATTAGGCCGTCATCTCTATAAATTCCGACTTGGCTAAGGTTAACTACTCTACTCAAGGTGTCGAGAATATATATGCCCACCAGATCTGCAATTTGGGCGGAATCAAAGGCCCCCATAGGTACATCGAAACTACCATTATTTTTCTTCACCCAAGTAGCGTCATTGTATGCAAGAATTGATCTTCTTGACGCTAAAATGATGTTCAGATCATTATCCGTTATATCAGTATATCCTTTGGCGAAATTAAGGCTGTTACTTAATAGTTCCTCCGAAATAGAAGGGTAAAAATCCAAGATGTCAAATTGGATGAAAGTGGCTCTTCTCTTGTTAGGGATCTTTCGGAACCATTTAATCGTCTCGGCCGAGTCTTTCCAAAGGTTAGCAGGGTATTTCTCCAGGACACATGAAGTAATTTTCTCAATAATACTCTTAGAAATTAATCCCAACTCAGATTTGGAGGGATTAATTAGACGGGACTGCAAGCCATTGATGAAGTTCGGCTTATGGTCTTTGAAGAGAATGTATGCATCTTTCAAACCAAATTTGCCCATTCTGTCAGCAACTCCACATTTGTTAGCAAATTTGCAGATGTCTTCATTGATAGATGATAAGGTACTATTGTCTTTGTCTTTTTTATAAGAGCTGGTAATTTTGTCAGTGACGATTTTGTCGTATTCAGAAGGTGTAACTTTATAGAAATTTTTAGATTTGTCGGCTTTAATCCATAATTTATTGGATTTTTTTATGTTTTTAATGTCTCTACCAATTTTAGTCAGGAAGTAGTTGTTATGATTCTTGAACTTAATCTTTTTAATTAAATCGATCAGATCCCCTTCGAACGGTATAAGTAGCTTGTCACACGGTGGAGTTTTTTGGGATTTCAGGTTAAACGTTTCAGAATTTAATTCTTGGTCATTTCTAGGATTATGGTAGAAAAAAGTTTTCCACCTCATTCTTTTAATAAGGTCAATGATTCTTTCAGTAAGGCAGACAGAGAAAATGTGCAATGAAGGGTATTTGATAATCTTCATATTTATTGTTTATAATATTTTATTTGTAACCTGCAGTCGATATTATTTTTGTCAAATTTTCTCAATTACACAGCGTCCCTTGCAATTTTAATTTCACCCGCCCCATCTTTCTTCCCCACCACTTCCTTCCTTACCTCCCCCTCCTTCTTTAAGATTTGATCGGCCATGGTGTGTGTATTGTCACGTCGATGTGTATCCTTATACTGTTTTAGACATCCGTCAACAGTCTTTTTCCCCCTTCCACTCACACCTAATTTTAAATAAAACTCTCTCTGTTAAACCCCTCTCTTATAAACTAACATTCGTCCCACACTCTCATAATTACTCTCTCTCTAAATTCTATTTTTATTTCCGGAGTGGGTTTTTTTCTGTTTTCTTTTTGAATTTGTAGGTCTGATGAATTGGATCGTATTTACGATTCCAATGGAATAAATTATGACCATGGAATATTAGTGTTTAAGCCTTTTTATTATATATATATATATATATATCAAGTATGTGGTGTAGTTCAATTTACATTACGTGAATCATTCATGCAAAAACAGATATAGAAGTTAATGATTTAAATGGCGAGAATACATCTTCGCAAACAATTTTAATAAAGTACATTAACCCCGAACCTATAGATGAATGTTATGATCCCTGTTTATAAATTCCAGTTGCATAAGGTCTTTTTTAGTTTTTTACAAGCTTTCATCTGTTCCTACAGACATTTTCAGGTATGGAAATTGTTTTTGTTTTTTACTTCTCGGTAACAACAGGACAACGAAAATATAGATGTAATCCGAAATATGGTTTTAGAAATGTATTATTGTTAATTGTAAGAGATTTTTTGGGAGATAAAAATTTTAAATTCAACTTCAGCGTTGCGACCGCACACTCCCAAAAAATGCTATTGAAAAACTTTTTTGTAGCACGTATCATAAAATGAAAAAAATGCTATTGAAATACTTTTTTGTAGCACGTATCATAAAATGAAGTCGTAACGAATAAAACGCACCACAAAAAAAACTTTTTCGAATTTGTCATACATCTTTTCTTACAATTATATATATATATATATATATATATATATATATATATATATATATATATATGTATATATGTATATATGCATGTATAAGGTGCAATATATATATATGTATATATGCATGTATAAGGTGCAATGGGTAAAGTGTCGCTATTTTACACTTTTCGCGCATGCGCGCATGCGCGTTGTTTGTTTTTGATTTTGTCGACTGCATAATATAGTAGGGTAAGCTGGGCATCTTCTATGAGGAAAAGAGCACCATGATGCAATTCACTCCGCCAAAAATTTGGAAATGTCATGCTTTACTGCTTGGCATATGCGCCAGAACATCTTAGATTATATGAGTGTCAATCTGAGGACAGTGCAGAGCATTCGGAAAGAGATGAATGAGTCTAATGCTGATTTCGAAGGTATTTGGAGATGATCACTGCTGATGGTGTCGTTATGCCATCAGGGCCTCTGACTCAACCCGGAGGTCTACATCAAGTGCCCTGAAAAGGTACTGCTGCATTCGATAAAGAGTGTTCTTGCTAGAAGAACCTATGTCTGGCAAAGGGAATCTACAACATGCCACACATACAAGAAATTCAGTCATGAGTTTCAGACAATTTCTGCGACCAGATCATTCCTTACACCTGGCCGCCTAACTCCCCAGACTGCAATCCCCCTTGATTATTATGTGTGGGGCACAGTTGAGCGAGAGATCACCAAAACTCCTTGTAACACCAAAGATGAACTGAAGGCAAAGATTATGGCAGCATTCACCAACTTAAACAAAGAGACCGTCCAAAAGAGTTGCAGGAGATTCCGAAGTTGTCTGGAGGCCTTGGTTGAAGCAATGGCGATTTTATCGAATAAATTTACTGATTATTATTTTAAGATATTTTTGTATAAATCTGGTAAATATCTATATCTATAAAACAGAAAATGTCTGTCTGTCTGTCTGTCTGTCTGTCTCTCTCTCTCTCTCTCTGTGTGATTCAAAGCTTCCATCACAATGACTTGCGTCTTTTTTGCTAGCACCATCCATCAATGAGATCCGAACACATCTGTTAAGACAATTTCACTCACAAGGCTTTGATCAACTCGTGGTATGCGTTTCAGGCACTTTCTATAGGTGCCGCACGCTGGGATTGCATCCAATGGCCAATAAAATGAGGAATTCGCCTATCTTACAAATCGACTTTGGTGAGAATTGAATCCGCTGTCTCGTCGTCGGAAAGTGAACGTTCTAATCACATGGCCAAGAGCCAATGCTTATATATAGACTTGTGCATGTGAGTGTGTGTGCGTTTGCGTGTGAACGATCAAATGATGTTTAGGGAAGGGTGGCGACTAGAAGGAATGAAGGAAAGATGGATGAACGTGGGTTTATAACTGATGACACCCCCCCACCACTTGATATGTGGCTGATGGCACGTCATAGAGGATTGTATTTTCTTTCTTTCTATCATTCTTTCTTTCTTTCTTTCTTTCTTTCTTTCTTCAACCTTTTAGTTTGTGCGTTGATTTACTCGGTATTGTAGGAATGAAAAAGATTCAAGGAAGTTCTCAAGAAGCGCAAGGAAGGAAAAAAGGAAGGAAGGGGAAAAGGAAAAGGGAAGGAATAGAAGGACGAAAAACAGGAAGAGAAGATGGGGAGCGCTTGGGAGGCAACACGAGAAAAGAGAGAGAAGAGGAAGGAAGGTAAGTATGCAGGAAGGAAGGTAGAAAGAACGAGAGAAAAACAATGGAAGAGTTGGGCTGGTTAAGGCAAATATTAGAGGACATAGAAATACGATAAGTGGTGACGGGTAGTGTATAGTGGCGACTTCTGAACAAGAAGTAGAAGTATCTCGAAGAAAAAAGAGTAAAAGAGATAACTGGGAAGTAGGAGGAGGAAGAAGAAGAGGGTGAAGACACGAAGAAGAAGAAGAAGAAGAAGAAGAAGAAGAAGAAGAAGAAGAAGAAGAAGAAGAAGAAGAACGGTAGGTAAAGAAACTTCTTTCCGTCACACTTACTTCTTTTTCTCTCTTTTTTAAGTAAGGGAGGTAAGTGTGACGGAAGGAAGTTTCAAAGGACGAGAGAAAAGAATAGCGTGGGTAAGCCAGGTATCCTTCTTCTTCTTGTGATGTGTCCCCTCAGAACGTAGGAGATCATGGCTCTCCACAGTTTCTTGTCCTTTCCAACTCTAAATAAATTCTATATTTTCGTTATTTCTAAACCCTGTTCTGCCGTCCATTCGCTTAAGATCGTCAAGTGTTTTATGTGTTGTTGTTGTGTCCCTCTTGCCCTTAATCCGTCCTGTGAATGACAGATTTTCCAAACCCTCCTTTCTCGTTATGTACTTCAGAAATTTCACCTGTCTTTTCCTGATGTTAAGTACCACTTGGAAAATTCATAAAGCCGAGCCATGCGATGAAATAAAAGGCATGTTACGAATAGTTTAATTTCTACTCAGCAACAAAGTTTGCATTTCAAACCCAGGATTTTGTAAAGCCAATTTTCAATACGGTCCGATCGAACCTCCATTCTCTCTCTCGCTCTCTCTTTCTCTCTCTTTCTTTCTTTCCTTCTTTACGTGCCGTGTCCTCTCAGTACGTAAGCGATCATGGTTCTCCATAACTTCCGGTCTCTTATAGCTTTTATTAGAGGACATAAAATGCGACAAATGATGAGGGATAGTAGGGTAATTTTTACTGCTACTTTTGAATAAATAGTAGAAATATTTCGAAGAGAAAAAGAGAGTAAAGGATAATCCTAGAAGAAGAAGAAGAAGAAGAAGAAGAAGAAGAAGAAGAAGAAGAAGAAGAATTATGAGGGTAAGAAGAAGGTAAGGAGCTTTAGAAGTAAAATAAAGAGAATTATTATTATTATTATCATTATTATTATTATTATTATTATTATTATTATTATTTGTTTTAATGTCTTTCCGGTTCCCAACCAGAGACCTGAGGTCAGAAATGGCTTCATGATATTTTCCACTGGTAATTTTCATAAAAAAAAAAAACAAAGATCACACACATTTTACATAAATAAAGTTCTTCGTCATATATGAGCTGTACTTGAGAGTACAACTTTTTGTATTTCTTTAAGGCATTGGCTACTAGGAATCCCTTCAATTAGTCTATCGGAACCTTTTCCAATCAATCCGAGTGCTTCAACTACTATTGGAATTATTGATGTCCTGATGTGTTACATTTTTCAGATTTCCAATTCAAGGCCTTTATATTTTGATATTCTTTTGAAGATCTTCACAGATACATTACCATCTTCAGGGACTGCCATGTCAATAAGGAGGCACATTCTACTTTTGTTGTCTTTGATCACGATGTCCAACCGATTACCTTTTATTCTTTTGTCTGTGTGTATTGTAGAGTCCCATAAACCTGATCTGGGTGATGTTCATACCAGTTTCTTGCAGTTTCCTTCTCGTAAAAGTTGCGTATTTTCCAATGCAGATATTGGCCCAATCTATCATACCGATTTTTATATTAAATGGGTTCTAACGCCGTGTAACCTGATACAAGATGGTCAATTGTTTCTGGGTATTTATCACAGAATATGCATTTGGGTTAAACACAATTTTTCAGTATGTGTGCTTAGTAAGCAAAAATTGGTGCTGCGCAGCAAGAAAATTATTATTATTATTATTATTATTATTATTATTATTATTATTATTATATCTATTTGAACTGTTGTCTTCATTTTCGTTGATCCGTCAGTTAAGTATCAAAGGTGATACACACTTGGGCGATCATGACCCTCTCGATTCATGATTGACTCGACAGATTTTCTCGCGGTTGCTTCTGTTTCTTTCTGCCGTAGATTGGTTGCTAACAACAGAATCTAGTCTGTTCTGCTGTTTAACCCAAAGTTAGTGGGGGGGGGGAGAAAAGATGTATTCATACCTTTCCTAAGGATGATGGAGTGTAAGTAAATGCAAGAAATCCGTCTGGAATTCAAAATTAGCAACCAAATGAAAACAACAATTTATGATAATGTTTATTTCTCATTTTTCATATGCAGATACAAAAAAGAACTGAAAAAGAAAAAGATGACGAAGAAGAAGAAGAAGAAGAAGAAGAACGAAAAGAAGAGGAAGAACAACAATAAGAAGAAGAGAAAGAAGAATGAAAAGAACAAAAAGAGGAAAATTAAGATGAAGAAGAACAATAACAAGAAAAACAAGAAGGACAAAAGAATGAGAACAAGAAGAAGAAGAAGAACAAAAGAATGAGAAGAAGAGGAAGAAAAAGAAGATGAAAAACAAGAAGAATAAAAGAATGAGAAGAAGAACAAGAAGATGAAGGACAAAAGAAGAAGAAAACGAACAAGAACAAAAGAATGAGAAGAGGAAGAAGAAGAAGAAAAAGATGAAGAAGAAAAAGATGAAGGAGAAAAAGATGAAGAAGAAGAAAAAGATGAAGAAAAAAAGATGAAGAAGAAAAAGATGAAGAAGAAAAAGAAGAAGAAAAAGATGAAGAATAAAAAGATGAAGAAGAAGAAAAAGAAAAAGAACAAAAGAAGAACAAGAACAAGAAAAACAAAAAAGAATAATAATAAGAAGTATAATAAAAACAAGAAGAATGAAAACAAAAGTAAGAAAAAGAACAGGATAGAACAACAGCAACAACAAAGAAAAGGCTATGAAATTTTAGAAATTTGGTGCGATGTAATGTTGACAAAAAATAAAATTCCCTTCATGAGAAAAATGAAAGAACCACAGATGTGTTAAGAAAGAAAATTTAAAAGCAAGACAATGGAAAATGGTAATAAACAATCGAAAAGAAAATGTAAAAGATCAAAGAATAAAAATCGAAAAAAGTGATTAAGTAAATTAATTATTTTTATCTGTGGACTGTTATCTTTATATTTGTCGTTGTTATCACAACCTTTCGACCGTTATGCCTCCCGGCCTTCCTCGGGTGCTTCAGTGGGAACTAGGTAAGCAGTACTAAACAAGAACTAGACGAGTTATCTCCCTTTGACATGGTCAGCGGAGTGAAAATAAAATACTCCTATAGATAAAATAATTGGTTTAGTTCGAATTTCCCCAAAGGTTACACGGATAGACAAATACCCGATGGAAGCCGGAAGGCCAAACAGCTAAAATGTTGCAATAATAACAACACATATGTGGACAATAGTTTTCATGTAAATAACAATGAATCCTCAATCCAGAAATTGATTAATTCGTTTTCTGCGGCTTATCCACTCTTTGCAGGTTATTTAAAGCCAGAAAATATTTTTACATAGTAAGAATTTTTGAGGAGATAATAATTATTTAATGATACAAATATTACTAATTAACCCATAGCTGGACGTTGCTTAACTCCGGTAACTGAGAGAGAAAGCGAAAATAAAATAAGTGAGAGGAAAATAAAATAAAGATTATAAAATATGAGAGGAAAACGAATCTGGATGGTGTGAAAGAAAGAAAAAAAGAAAGAAAGAAAGAAAGAAAGAATGATAGAAAGAACGAGTAAGCAAAGAAAAGAAAAAGTGCAGAAAAAAGAAGAAAGCCAGCAAGTAAAAAACAAAGAAAATGCAAAGAAACAAGCCAAAAAAGTATAGAAAAAAGAAAGAAAGAAATGAAAAGAAAAAAGAAGAAAGAAAAGATAGAAACGTGAAGAAACAAATGAAAGAAAGAACAAAGCAAGCATATAAATGAGTAGGAAGAAAAAGAAAATAAAAAGTATTGACTGAAGCGAACAAAATGAAAGAAATTGGACTAAAAGAATTCTAAAGAAACAAGACCCCGTGTAAAAAGACATTTATTATCGGATGATTCAATAGCCATTCTTCTTTAAGAACGTATTCGTCGAACATTTTTGGAATGATATTTGGCAATGTTAGGCTTCCATATTAAGGTACAGTTGATGGTTTGTCGGCAATGGTCTACGAACCAACCCGCCTTTCTATCCACAATTTTTTGTGTTTGCATCTACAAAGCGAAACTGGAATTTATAAAAAAAATAATTCTTAGTCTATTCAAACTAATCATTGGTCAATGTTTAGTTTATCGATTATATCGTTTAGTATTATTTATTAGTATACTTGGATACTATGTTTCTTTCTCTTGTTCAATTTATGCAAACGTATCCAAAAGTTTTCTACACAGTATTTTCTATATAGTATTATTCTAATCATTTCACCTTAGGCAAGGCAAGAAAGCCACTGAAATTACAGAGTGTGAAAAAATATGAGAAAAAGAAAACCATTATTAAGGAGATAGTACAATAAAAGGTCAGGATTTAAGAAGATAGAAGATAACGGTTGATAATACATTTAAATTTTTGAAGATCAAAGTCGACTTGAAAACAAGAAGCCGGTTGAGAGATCCACACGCGAGAAGTGCAAGGGAAGAAAATGTTAACATAGAACTTAAAGTTACGCATAGTGATTTCATATACGCTTAGGTTCAGTGATTTCATATACAGTTACGTATAGTAATTTCATATACGATTACGTATAATGATTTCATATAAGGTTACGTCTAGCAAAAACGGTTAGTAAAACAACATTTGTAATAAAATCAGCTTTATTTTATGCTCGTAAGAATCATTATGATACGTTTAACTGCTACTGACGGATTAGGCTAGCCTATCATGCATAAGCTATCCTACGTTTTCGGTCGTCCTATAATGCGGACAACAGATCATATTTTGGGTTTCGTCTTATCTATAGGTCAGTCGCCTTATACGTCAAAATATACGGTATAATGTTAGTTATATTTTAATCATATGTCATATTTCATAAGCGATAAGAAATACGTTCTTATCGATAAACAATTGAAACTAGAAAGTTACTATTTACACTATTTACATCATTCGGACTGTTATCCTTATCTCTATTACCCTATTCACGACGTTTCAGCCGTTGTACGCTCCGGGCTTCTTCAGGTGATATACGTTGGAATTTCGAACCCTTTATTTAGTCCAAGGATGATTAATTGTTCTAATTCCACGTGAGAGGCTTGCTTGATTAATCAAAAAGTGTCTTTACCCAAAGTGTTGTGAGTTCAATCCCTGACCACAGCAGAGAGAACAAAAAAACAAACTTGGAGTGTTTCGTTATTAAGGAGAATTAACTAAAACTGTGATATGCAATAAGGCATGGCACGTGGAATTAGAACAATTTACCTAAGTGGACTAAATAAAGGGTTCGATCGAAGTTCCAAATATCACCTGAAGAAGGCCTGAGCGTACAACGGCCAGAACGTCGTGAATATGGCAGTAAAGATGAGGACAGCAGTCAGAACAAAGTAAATAGTTGCAATACCTCATCCCAGAAATTTAACATATGTTGAAAGTTACTTTAGTGTGAAGGGTGTGTCTAATCCTGTTGTAACTGAAAATTAGGTTGGGGGTGAAAAATATTTTTATCGCATTGAACTTTCTTGACAGAACTGAAGACAAAAAACATGAAATTAAACTTTAAGATTTTAAAACTTGTTATGAATGTCAAATAATTATTTGGACTTAGATTGAAATGACTCTCTTATTTAATAAGTTTATTTTCAAGATAATTCATGAAATTTTCAATCCTTCAACTACTCGGTCATATCAACAATTAACAACAAAAAATGTTACTTAATTAGCAATTCTTAATTTACCCGAAAACTTTGTGTGCGTCTGTATGCATGAGAGTAAGAGAGAGAGAGAGAGAGAGAGAGAGAGAGAGAGAGAGAGAGAGAGAAATAGCTGGAGACAACGAGAAATAGAAAGAAAAACAAAACGAGATCAATAGGTGTGTGGAACCCTGTTAAATAATTGTAGAGAAATGAAATAAGTTTAACGGAACTTAAACTCAAAATTAACTCACTTTCCTGCAATTTTTCGGCTCCAACTTCAATGTTCACATTCGCATAAAACAACTTTAATTATAAGCGCACTAAGACTTTTCAAAATCTTCAGACAACTATGTTTATCGTCTGCAACGAAATTTGGATGATCACTTCAGAAGACGATCAACAATATTTTCTCTCCTTAAAATAGATATTTAAAAATTGGGAAAACATGTATTAACCAAGTAAAGTCTAGTAAAATATAACTTTTAGATTTCTAGAGTATAAAATATGTCTTGTAAATATTCGTGATGTTGAGTTAGTTATTCCGTTTTCAGTTTTTCTGTAAACCTTTTACCAGTGTTGTTTGTTCATACTTGAGGACAATTGAATTCTTAAAAACCTTTCGTATAATTAAATACGTAACCGTTCGCATATTTATTCGCGTATACTTTATTATAAAAGCTTAGCGATGTTAAATTGAGCACGCTTAGAACATGTGAACCAAGTTATTGTCAACGCAAATTTTAGTAGTTGTAATAATTTAGCTATCGTTCAGTGACTGCTTATTACTCCTAATAGAAAATTACATGCATTCATAAAACAACGTAAATACGTGACACTGTCTTTATGTAGACACATCCTGTTTCTTCTATCATAGTAACGCAATGGAATCGGTTGTATTTTAAAGAAGGAAAAATATTTCTGTGTGAAGTTGTTTCGCAAAGAATCATATGTTCAATAATGAAATTTCAACAGGAGTTAAACATTTTTAAGGAGCGAAACATTCACTATATCTTTGAAAGATTTATATGAAGATAAGTTAGAAGATGGCTTTAAATAAATGAAATGATAGAAAAACTTTGGCCAACGAACAACGGATCAAATGAAATGATTATTTCATCCGTTATTTTCTTATCAATAAAAAAAAATCAGAAGCGAAACAGCAATGATATAAGTATATATGTAAGTGGGCCTGCAAGTGTGCTCGGCCAGTTGAGCTAATACTGTCTCTTCTACCGACAAACAGACAAGCGTTATTTACATGGGTGGCTTCAAATATGTCAGTTGGCCTTCGCTTCCCACTCACATGAAAGATACTGAAACAAGGAAATATGGGTAAAAGAGATGATTGTTCACTCAAGAGACTATAATTACTTCTTTATATATATATATATATATATATATATATATATATATATATATATATATATATATATATTAATAAAAAGAAAGAACAGTAAGATATATAATCCGGTGTTCTTATAGATATTTTTATTTTTACAAAATAGTGCTCAATGTAAATTTACAGAGCATTAATATTATAAATCAATTGATTTAAAATATGTTTTTTCGCTACACAGTTCTAACTATGTTTCAAAAATGGAAGCTAAAATCCCCGAATTTAATTTTGTAATTAAATTAAAGACATTAGTTCCATTTCATCCTCAAGCGAATTTTTTAATATATATATTAGACCTTGATTTTTCAACATTCCTATGCGTTTGTTGTACTTGAAGTAGTACCGGTAGTCGGATGAGGTTCTGAGATTAATTTCGTTATTCCATACATTCTGGCGAGTATCTTCATTTTATCGTTATATTTTTTATTTATTTATTTTTTTTTTTTTTTAGAATTTCATCCCAAGTAAATGAAACCATAAAGACACAGTGAAAGAAACTTAGAAAATGTTATTGATTTAATGATTTCTTTTTTACAGCTTATCAACCTTTTGCGTTAATAGGAAGCACGGTGGTGTAATGGATAGCGGGACGGATTGAGGAATTGACGAGCCAAGTTCGAATTCCAATCGAGTTCGTTACATTCATATACGTGTTAATACCCTCGAAAAAGGTATGAATTCATCTCTTCATATTTCTGTGGGTAAATCTATGTTTTTATAACTTTCAGTGGCAGCCGGTCGAAGCAAAGGAAAAATTCTGAATTCAAAACCAGCCTGGAGAGGGTTGGGCCCCGTCAGGTTATCTTGCACGGGTAACACTACTGCGACCCTAATGGGTAACGGGTCTTGGGATCGTGTGAACCTTTTGCAGGTTATTTAAAGCCAGAAAATATTTTTAGATTGTGAGAATTTGGGGTGGGGCAATAATGAAGATTTACAAATACAAGTCCTACTAATTAACTCATAGGGGAGAAGGTGTGGATTCCTACTTTTCCAGATGGTATTTACGCGTAAGTGAATGTAGCGGACTCGACTGGCATTGGAATTCAGTTTCAAAACCCGATTTTCAAATCCGACCCGGTATCCATTAAATTACTCGCATATCGAAACTTACACTACATGGTATTCTCTAACGGTCACCCATCTTGGTACTGACCACACTCGACGTTGCTTAACCGGAGATTGCACGGGAACCGGTGTTTCAACGTGATATGGCTATAAGCCTGAAAATGCTATTGAAGAGAAAGGACAATAAAAGAACAAAATTTAAAAAAGATAGAAAATGGCGATTGACATTATATTTAAATATTTGATGGTCTTAGTCGACAAGAAAGCAAGAAGCCGGAAGAGAATTCCACAAGCGAGTAGAGCAAAAGAAGAAACTATTTGTGTAGAACTTAGGTTAGATGTAGCAATGTCAACAGCAAAAAGATGAGACATATCTACCAATCTGGTATTGCGTTTTAATTCGTAACGTCAAGGTAACAAAGAGTAAAGCTCGTTAGAATAATTGCAATGAGGCTATGGTTTAAATAGTAGGGCAAATTGGGATCCGAAGATATACCCCCAACTACGAGTTAAATAGTAAAACAGACTCAAGCCTTGAATGGTAACCTATCTAGGAGAAGGATAATTCTAAATCAAAATGTGACAGAGATAAAAGGAAACCGCTTCCTTACTCCCAAATACGAGTTAAAAAGAAGGGTGGGCATAGATCTGAAGTTTTCAGTAACAATTTTCTGGTCAAAGGTATTCTTTATTCAGAAAATTTGTGCCTCAGCTATACTTATCATTATTAATATTAAAACGTTACTTCCATAACGCTGTTGTACACGATTTGATAAGGTCAGTTATTTTATTAGAAATTTATCCATTCTCCGTTTTCTATTTGCACAGTTTTTAGACACGCCCAGAATGGGCGACAGCTGTATTTTGCTAGTTATTGATTTTTTAGCATTTAGTATGGTTCGATCGATCTTATTTTAACGACTGTTTATCATTTATATTACTTTGAATTTCCTGGTGACAACATACAGTATCAAATTGCTAGAAGGTTGTACCATAAACTCCCCGGACTATACGCCCTGTGATCGTATCGTTCAAAAAAAATAAGCACACATGTAATCGTCATTGGTACCCAGCCCTTCTGTGTTCGTCTGCCAAAAGGTTTCGTGATATTCAATCGTTCTCAAGTATTATGCGAACTTTTCGGACGTGTTGAAATGACTTACTTTTTTACGATGTCTGACAAAAGTGCTTGCATCAAATATTACGTGATGCACGGCAAATCTGTTACCGAGACACTGAAAAGGCATCGTCAGTCTTTTGGTTAACATATGGTCGAACATAGGATTTTTTTTAAGTGAGGGGGTGGGTCACGTGCGTTTCAGATCGGTCGAGTGTCAACTTAAGATTATTAAAATTAAGGGCATCCAATCACCAGAGAAATTCCAGAAAATGAGGTGAAATATCTTCCTTTGTTCTCCAAAATGAATTTTTTACAATGAGGTTCAATCTTTACAAGGCCCAATAACCACTCGTTCTAGACGGTTACATAGTAAATATTAAGTGGTTGTGTTTATAGGGATATGTGGGGGAAGTTAACGATTAACTCTAGACTGAACAGGTAAGATTGTAATATTCTGGGTAGCATCCTGTTGTGAATCGGTTCCACAAAGTAGTGGTTCGTAGGAAGACGCTGCTCGAGTGGAACCTACATCTCATCAATGGATCACGAAGGGAACGAGGGTGGTTCGATACAATGTGACTGTGAATGTATTTCGATTGGTGACCAATGTCTTAACCATATAAAATATGCAGATGACACAGTGCTGATAGTAGACACGGAAAGGAAACTACAACCCCCCCCCCTACAGAAATTAATGAAGGAGAGCGAGAAGAAGGGACTAAGCATAAACTACAAGAAAGCAGAATCAACGAAAGGATGATCCCAAAATACAAATTACAGGTCGGGGACACTAAAATCAAGCAGGTACAGAAATTCAAATATCTGAGAAGTGTTCTAAAAGAGGACGGTAAGTGCGACACTGAGATCCGAAGACGTATTCAAAAATCTAAGCAGGGTATTAAGTGACAGGAAAATTTCGTTGGAAACAAAGGAAAGAGTTCTGAACTGTTCCGTGATGCTTGTCTTCCTGCGTGGCATCGAATGCTGGACAATCTCCTCAGTGAGGAAGAAGAGACTCAAAGCAACAGAAATGTGGTTCAACAGAAGGATTCTAAGGATACTATGGGCCGAACCTATGAGCAACGGCAACCATATTCACGAGGTTTCCTCAAGAACACATGGCGCAGTGGATAACGCGTTGGTTGAATCCAATAACTTGATCCGATAGAGTTGTGAGTTCAATACCTGGTTACCGCTGAGGCAAACGATAAAAATTAGTGAGTTGAATTAAAGGGAGATAATTGATATTGAGACACCTGGAAGAAGCATGGCAAATAGAAGTGGAACAATCTACGCCGGTGGGCGAAATAAAGGTTTCAGGTCGAAATTCCAATCTGTTGAAGAAGGCCGAAGTGTACAACGACCGAAACGTCGCGAATATTGCAAGAAAGATGAGGACAACAGTTCGAACAATGTAAATAGTGTAAATAAAACAGGGAGTTACTTTTCAATCACCATATATAACCAAGTAAATGTCCATAGATTAAAATACAAAAAGAATTCATTTCGATATTAAATAACGCAACAGAGGGATTGACTTGGCAAATTCGATCTCCACTGCAATGCTTTGCAATTTGGGTTTTGTATATACTAAATCAAGATTGCTACCTAAATATCACCAGGTTTGTCTACTAGCAAGATACAAGTCCAGTGTTCATTCCAGGTAAAAATAAAGATTTTCAATTATTTTAATTTGGGAAATGTGACTTTTGGTAAAAGTAATTTACTAAATAAATACTTAGAGACTCCGATATACAAAGGTTGGTTGAAAAGTTCATAGGTTGAGTATGAAGGAGTGATGCTATAGCTGCGAAGTCCTGCATGCATTAATCTCAACTCGTCTTATATATAACAGTGTAACAACTCTTAAATGGAAGCTTAGGAAGTTTTATTTGACTCATTCCGCTGAAAAATGTTTATATTGCTGTGATGGATGGTTTCAAACGAGAGAGATGATGGGTTGTACTTCTTTTATTAACATATTATTAATAACTGCATTGTAGACATCTGACTGTTCAAAGAATACTTCAAAAGTAACCAGGATAAAATGGGCATCCTGGTGTTATCAAGTAACTACAGAAAAAAGGATTTCGCCCAAAGCACACTCAGGCTAACATGGATTACCTATTACAGAACGAAGCAATTGCTTATGAAGCCAATGATCGGCCAATATTGATTTATTCCCGAATCAATTAAACGTCTAACGACTCACATATAAAATGAATTCATTTTGGCATAAATTTAATAACTCGTCAAGAGCTGGTAAGTCTCAAAATCAACCAACTTGTAAAAGATATATTTTCGTTGACAGATTATACAAGCATTGAAGAGTTGAACAAAGATATATACGCTTCTAAGTCTTCCCAAATATTAGCTAGAAGATGACTCTATGAACATTTATATGCACTGATATTGGAACTGCAAAATTATTTAGTAGTAGTCTGAATGCGCCAACTGAAATATGGACGAAAGAAGGTTTGTCGATTTTAACAGGCAAAATGCAAATCGAACGCAAAATAAGAAGAGTAACGCAGCAAGTAAAGTATTTCATAAATTTGAACAAATGGAAGAAGGAGTACAAATACAAAGAGGGGGGTGGTTATTGCTGAAAGTAACAAATAAGAGAACCATGGTCCTGAATTTTCATCGCGCGCACATACACACACCTATATACATATACATATATATATATATATATATATATATATATATATATATATATACATATATATATATATATATATAATAATATTTTTTGTTTAAAAATATGATTCCTTCGCTACATAAGAGTTCTCATGTTTCAAAAACGTTTTTGAAACATGAGAACTCTTATGTAGCGAAGGAATCATATTTTTAAACAAAAAATATTATTATAATATAAGCTCTACTTCTGTATGGAGCACTGTTTTTTAAAAATAAAAACAAAAATACTAAGGAACCCCGGATTATGCACCCAACGTGTTCTTTTCTATTTTCTGCATACCTGCACAAGGATATATATATATATATATATATATATATATATATATATATATATATATATATATATATTAAAATTTCATTCGACAATTTGAATTCTTGTGTGTGAATAGAAAACAGTACCGGCAGAAAAGTTTAAGATGGTTTGATTGATTCAGCTATCTATATATATATATATATATATATATATATATATATATATATATATATATATATATATATATATATATATCCTAATGAGCCACGTACTACCTACTTACGTTTCACCACATGGGATCATCAGGGTGAACTGGCCCAGTTCCTATATGGTGAAACCTAGTTAGTAGCTGGTTCATTAGGATTTATTTATTTGATTTTTCTCTACTTAGTCTATTGAGCACTCTTCGTTTTATCTTAGTACTTGCCGGTTTTTTCATTGTACCAGAGATTTAAGGTACTGGACCATTTCTTTCGCCATGTTCGGAGGTTTCTGGTGCTTTCTTTTTTTCTATTTTTCCTCGGATGTCAAGTTATCTGAAAATTGTGCGAGTTTATATAGCTTTACATTATATAATGTCGTTTTTTGACGTATTTTTTAACGTCAAAAAACGACATTATTACGTCATTATTTTTGCACCAACCTAATATATATATATATATATATATATATATATATATATATATATATATATATATATATATATATATAATTATTATTATTTAAAATATGTATTAATCGTGACACAGAAATTACGATGTTTCGAAGCCAAAACCTAAATCTTAAATTAAACTTTTAAAATTTAAAGTTTTTCTTTTATTTCAAGCAATGTTGATAACTTTGGGAAAAATGATTTACTCTTTTTATAATTCCATTTCTGACCTTAGGTCTCTTGTTGGGACTGGAATTAAATGAGTATACAACAGAAATCGAAGGAAATAATAATAATAATAATAATAATAATAATAATAATAATAGCGAAGGAGATGGCATACAACACACCCAAATGAAAGAAAAAATAAGAAAAGAGTACTACAGGCGTGTACGTCTGATACTAAATACTGAACTAAACTCAAAAAATAGAATATCAGCTATAAACACATTGGCTGTCCCAGTGGTGCATTACAGCTTTAATGTCCTTAACTGGACCATAGCTGAAATTAAGCGAATGGACGCCAAAACGAGAAAGCTTCTCACTTGCTATCGCATGCATCATCCCAAAGCTGATGTTGATCCTCTGTATGTTCCCAGATCCGAAGGAGGCAGAGGATTAGTTCAACTAGAACTGTCCTACAAAACTACAACAATTGGCCTCCAAAAATACTTGGAAACTACAGAAGACTGGATGATGGTATGCGTCAAGGAACATGAAAGTAGTAAGCGTCTTTACTCCGTAATGAAAGAAGCCAACAAATTCAAACTGGAGCTTCAAATGGGCGTAGAGATGCAACTACAGCACAATACACCGGCTGAAACTGCAAAATACTTGAAAAAGACAGCAAAGACGAATGCAACCGACCAGATACAGAAGCGATGGCAAGATAAACCGCTTCATGGCCAATACTCTGCCCGTATCAACCAAGCTGATGTAGACAAAACCCGTACCCATCAGTGGCTACGCAGTGCAGGGTTGAAAGCGGAAACTGAAGGTTTTATCCTTGCTGCGCAGGACCAATGCTTGCTAACTAGGAATTATCAAGCACATATACTAAAATATTGTGTCAGCCCAAAATGCAGATTCTGTGATAAATATCCAGAAACGATTGATCATCTTGTATCAGGTTGCACGATGTTGGCACCCACTGAATATAAAACCCGACATGACAGAGTGGGCCAATATCTGCACTGGAAAATCTGCAACTTCTACGGGAAGGAAACTGAAAGAAACTGGTACCAACACCACCCAGACCCAGTTACGGAGATAGGACCTGTTACAATTCTATGGGACTACACAATTCACACTGACAGAACAATCAAGGCCAACCGACCAGATATTGTTATTAAAGACCACAAACAAAAACGGTGCCTCCTTATTGATATGGCAGTCCCTGCTGACTGCAATGTATCTTTGAAGATATTCAAAAAGCTGTCAAAATACAAGGACCTTGAAATAGAGGTCTCGAAAATGTGGCATATGGGAACATCAACAATCCCTGTTGTAGTTGGAGCCCTAGGACTGGTTGGAAAAGATTGCAGTAGACTAATTGAAGGGATTCCTGGAAGCCCATGCCTCAAGGAGATACAAAAAATTGTTCTGACAAGTACAGCCCACACTTTACGAAGGGCTCTATCTATGTAATTTTTTTTTTTTTTTTTGTCAGTGAAAAGTGTCATGATGCCATTTCTAACCTTAGGTCCCTGGGTGGGACCCGGAAAGAAATGTGTAAACGCCAGAAAGCAAAGAAAATAAAAATAATAATAATAATAATACGAAATGTAGGATATCTACCCTGAAATGTAGGACCTCTACCCCGAAATGCAGGATCTCTAACCAGAAATGCAAGATCTTGACCCGAAATGCAAGATCTGCGGAAAATATAATGAAACTGTCGAATATATTATCTCAGGATGTCCTGAACTAGCAAAAAATGAATATATCCACAAGCATAACAAGGTAGCGACATATGTGTACTGGAAGATATGCAAGAAGCACAAAATCAAAACCACTGAGACAGTTATCCAAAATCTGGGACATGCAAATTCAAATTGACAGGGAAATAAAAGCCAAGAGACCTGATATTATCATAAAAGACAAGAAATTCAGGAAGTGTATGATTATTGACATAGCATTACCATTTGAGAGAAACATCTCCATGAAAATAATCGAGAAATTGTCCAAATACAAGGACCTAGAGATCGAAATTAACAGGATATGGGGAATGAAGTCAGAGACTGTACCAATAGTAATCGGAGCACTGGGCCTCGTAAGAAAAGGAATGGACAGTTTTACTAACAGTGTCTCAGGTAACATTAACATGCCCAGAAGATCACCGTACTAGAAACATCGCATAAACTAAGAAAAGTGCTATCAATTAAATGACAATTCTCCTATAGGGCCTAAGGATCATATTTTGGACCCGGTTCTACCGGATACAACGCAGGAAACATAACATACACAAATAATAATAATAATAATAATAATAATAATAATAGCCTGATGTTAGCATTAAATAACTCAACAACGGTTGATAAATTCTTCAAATACAGCAACCCAAACCCAGAGACAATATTTGATACATATCCGTTGAAAGTTTCAGATTTTTCTGAACCCAGATTTACAGACATGACCATGATACAGTTTGGTAAGAACCATTCCGTCTTTGGCCACATCATTCAATCATTGCAATATGTTAGGATTGACCCTTATAAAAGGTATAATATCTTTTTACTTTAATACCTGTTTATCCCAGACGTTCTCTCACGTACTCCAGTTACCATTGCCGCATGCCAGGAACGAAAGCATTTTGTCAAGATATGAAAGTGCGCGATTATTGACTGTAACATGAATATGAGAAACACGAAAATGTATACCTAAAAGCTTTTGTTCAAAGAACAAAGGTGCGAATAATTCAAGAAATAGTAACAATGGTTCATTTTAGAAGGTCAGAAAATACTAGAAAGGGCAAAGAATACATTGGCAGAAACGTAGCGATTAAGATAACGCAGATAATGGAATTGATTTAAAGAATTTATCTAAATTCTGAGATGAGGAATTATCATTATTTTACACTGAGTTATTTGGACTAGTATCTTTATCTTGGTTGTTAATATAGGAATTCTCTTAGATATCTCTCCACTCTTTGGGATCGGTAAAAAAATAAATAAATGTCCAAGACTCCTACAAAAGAATGGTGTTCTCTTTCTTGTTCAACCTGATTGGATATTCCACCAAGAAAGATAGCAGATCTAATAAAATCTATACTTGAAAGAATAAAATCATTAAAATGACAAGTTCATTAAATAATAATTTATACAGTGTAACCCGGATATAAGAGACCAGGATATAAGAGAAACCCAGATATAAGAGAGATTTTCAGCTGGGCCCAAATTAGAGCCATACTTATCTAAACAAAATAGACAAAACCCTGATATAAGAGAAACCCGGATCTAAGAGACTTCTTCTCCGGTCCTGACAACTCTCTTATATCTGGGTTACACTGTATAAGAAAATATTTTTAGTTTAAAAAATTCCCTTTTATTATGTCTATGTGGATCCTACCATTTGCCTATAGATCTTCACTGTGTGTGTAACCGAGTGGTTAGGACGTTTGCTTTTCGACCATAAGACCCGGGTTCGAATCTTACTATATTATCTTTTTCCAGGAAGGACAATTCTTGATATTACCAGCCTGGAGATGTGGCCTCCCCGGGCTGCACCTTTGGAAGGAATCTAAAGCCTATACCACGGCGATTATCCAAGCCTTTTAAGTGAAACTGGGTACACGAAATTATTCGCCGATGTACGAAGTCACAAGTCATCGTGACCGAGGGTTTGAACCGACTGACATTGTTCAAACTGTTAATCATGCCAAATCATCTCTATTTCTCTCTCTCTCTATTTCTCTCTCTCTGTCTCTCTCTCTCTCTCTCTCTCTCTCTCTCTCTCTCCCAGAAGCTGTATGTAATGTCCATTCAGCAAGCTCTCTGTGTGTTAAACAAATACAAATATACCGGAACAGGCGTCTTCAACAGGGATTGTCTTGCCATCATATCAGATCGGCATATTCGGAAACAAGCGATTAGTGTTTATTATGGCTCTTTTTATAGAATCTCATACACAAATAAGCGGACGAATCACTCTGTAACAAAAGATAGCGAAGTCACCTCAGAGGTCACCTCTCCAGATCAGTACCCCTTATTGTACACTCTCCTGTTGATGGCGCCAAGAATACACCCACTGCATCCCAAGCGGAGATGCATGACATTCCCACAAAGGTGTCATCTGCTAAAGCTTATAGACACAATTATAAACGATCAATATCTCCCTATTCTGGAATCAAGTAAATGCTGTATTCCCGAACGAAATAAATGCTTTGAGACTCAAATTTAAACCTCTGATATTTACCTATCCCCCAAAACTAATGAATGCTTATAGATATTCACCACCAATAATTTAACGAGTTCTTAGCCAAGTCAATGCTTACAGACCTAATTATGAATCATCAATATTTGACTCAAACATAAACAACTAATATTTACCTATCCCGAAAAGAATGCTTATGGACTCAAAAAACAACTCATATTGACATGACTAAAAAACAAGAAGGAACATCGCGTAAAATGAAGCTACCCAATAATGACGTAATAATGTCGTTTTTGACGTATTTTTTAACGTCAAAAAACGACATTATTACGTCATTATTTTTGCACCAACCTAATATATATATATATATATATATATATATATATATATATATATATATATATATATATATAATTATTATTATTTAAAATATGTATTAATCGTGACACAGAAATTACGATGTTTCGAAGCCAAAACCTAAATCTTAAATTAAACTTTTAAAATTTAAAGTTTTTCTTTTATTTCAAGCGATGTTGATAACTTTGGAAAAAATGATTTACTCTTTTTATAATTCTATTTCTGACCTTAGGTCTCTGCTTTATAAATAGTTGAAATAGTTATGTTTTCAATCGCTGTCAAAGGACAGTGTTTGAACTCAAGTAAATTATAGGATTTTGAATGGTGATAGATTAGGCAAGATGTCTTCTTCATTTTTCATATTGGTGTAATCTAATCACCGTCAGCTTCTCAATTGCTGTATTAAGTTTAATAGTGTTAACTAAATACTGTAATGAAGTAGTAACATCCAAGTCTCATAGAGAGGTTCACTAGTTCTTTATTGAGGGTCTTACTACTTTGACCTTGTCTCAAACTAATTTAAGCTTCTATTGCAGTCACATTTTAATGACAGACCCCTTAAGAAATTAATTCTGAATCAGATATATTTTATGTGAGAAAAAACAAATTAACCCCACCAAAACTTAGGTCTTCATTATTGGTAAAAAAAAAGGTATCTTTGATTCGGGCCTTATCTTGTGACCTTGCTGCAAGATGACCGATTTTTTTTTAATTTATTTATATATATTTTTCATCTGCAAAAGTCTATGAACACTAATATTTAGTATTATACTGTTACCAGAATTAGTTCCACCACTCCCCAACACTCATTTATTAGTATCATCTCAAATTAGATTAGTCAAGCGCCGCGCGACATATTCGTCAGGTGTGGCTGACAGCAAGACATACCTGCTTGTCAGTAAATAGATATTGCCTTTGATCAATGAAAAAAAAAAAAAAAGATTTATAGTGGGCAGGTTAATATAGAAAAAAAATCATTCGCTTATTTGCATACAAACAATGAATCACTTCGTGGAAGTGGAATTAAAAAAAAACCCTGGATATACTGTTTCGCCTTCAGGGCACATGGTGATTTATTAGGGTCCGTCAATATGATTTTTGTCATCAAATCCAAAAGCCGTGTTTCATGCTGAATGCCAACGCCTATATAAAAAAAAAAAAAACAGGTAAACAAATGATTCAGAGGTCTCAGACGGTCACCGAAGTTAAGCAATGTCGAGCCTGGTCAGTACCTGGATCAGCGTTTCTCAACCTTTTTACACTTGTGTAACCCTTAAAATAAATTACATGTCTCAAAGTACCCCTGCGCAAAAGCAAAATTATATACCATATCTTTCTCATTTTATTTTCATCGCAGTTCACGTGGTAAATATCATAGTATATATTTTTGAATTACTGGTTTAAGGAAAACTTCATACTCTTTTGTCAAATTTTTCGGTAATGATAAATAAAATTCATTCTGTTTGTTTATAATACTTCATCATGAAGTTTTCATTCACACCAAAAAATTCTAAACTCAAACGTAAGATGTAAACATAACTAACCAATATCATATATATATATATATATATATATATATATATATATATATATATATATATATATATATATAATATAAATGTAAACAGAACGAAATCAAATAATTGCTGCATCAGGTTTTTTTTTTTTTTAATCCTTTACTGGCAATGTTGAAAAGACAAGATAAATCAAGGTAAAATGTCCTGTGAACCAATAAATGAGCTAGAAAAATATTACTTTCAGAGCCATTTGATAAAAATGCTTCTCTAATGTGAAGCCTGTGCCTGTCTTTTGCTACACAAATGCATAATTCGAGGTCGAACTTTAGATAAATACACACGCATTTCATTCTCAATTGAGAAGAGACGATTTCTCTTGATACTTGTTAAATAAGAAAAGGCTTGTTCACACATGACCAAGAATATATAGTAATTGTTTGTGTTTAGTAATATTACGTATATGAAATTAAATAAAAAGTCAAATGTGCATTAACTTATCTCACCTGTTCTCGTGGAACCCTTGGGAGCCTTTTGCGGGACCTTAGGGTTCCAGGGAACCCCGGTTGAGAAACACAGACCTATATAGATGACTGCTTCTGAATAAAAGGTCCCGTAAGCTTGGATGTGTTGGTGGTTCGGAATTGGAAATCTGAGAGCTGAGTTCTAATTCCAGTCGGGTTTTTTATTCACTCGAGTGCAAATACCCTTTGTATGAATCCAGCTCTTCTCTCTCCAGCAATGGGTTAATTAGTATAATTTGTATCAGTGATAATCATTATTACGTAATGATAAGCATACACTTACAGTTTTAAAATATTATCTGGTTTTAAATAATCTACAAACCAATCATATTCAAAGAAGTGCTTTCATTTTTGTCGCTTCCGTCACCACATCTCGACTGGTGTGTCGTCAAAAACTAGCTTTTTCTTTTATGTACCATTACCTTTCAGGATGGGGATGATAATGGCTTTCCATATCTTCCTATCCTTTGTAGCACTAATAAATATTTGTCTTCTTTCTATCCTTCTCATGTCATAATGAGGAAAGAGAGTTTGGAAAATTTGTTACTCACAGGACATACTGAAGACAAGAGGGACAGAGGAAAGCAGCACATAACCTACCCAATGAGCTTCTGTAAATGCATAGCAGAAATGGGTTTAGGAGAAATAGCAAAAAGACACAATTTACTAAGATTGATTCGTTTTCTACGGGTTATCAACACTTTTGCAGGTTATTTAAAGCCAATAAAGATTGCAATTTTTTTGTTAGATAATAATAGTTTAGCGATACAAGTCTTACTACTTAACCCATAACTGGGGGAGAAGAGTCGGATTCATACCTTTCCCAAGTTTATTTGCGTGTAAGTGAATATAACGAATTTAATGGGAATTAGAACTCAGCTCTAACAATCCCGAACCATTATCCATTACACCAGCAGCTGGTATTCCCAAGCCGTTACCCATCTAGGTACTGACAAGGCTCGTCATTGCTTAACTTCGGTGGTCGTACGGAAAACGGTGATTCAACTTGATGTATCCGTAAACCTAACTTCATTAAGAGCAAGAAAGGACAGGAAATTGTGGAGAACCATGATCGCCAACGGCATGAAGGGACGTGGCATATCGAAAATGAAAGGACAGTATGGGGGCAGATTTTACTTAGAGCTACGATGGTTAGGATGATGTGGAGAGCCATCACGAATTGATCCGTAGCAAGTGTCATAACTCGCCTACTATGGAAATCCATACACCAAATACCGAGAGTTTTGAATTTCGTTGCTGTGACTTTAATAAAACGATAAATCAAATCTGCTTCAGACAAGCATATAGATTGACTTGCAACAGAATCGGCTATCAAGCAACAGCGGTTTTTGATTGCAAGGCGGTATACGACGATTGCATTTAAATCGGAAACGTGTTTGTCTATTTTTACATCGTCCGCCTGATCCATATGAGAATTTTGCCCTTACGGAAGCCGGTACGAACAATAAATCAAAACGTGAAGATGAAAAGCATATTTCAAGGATCACACGCAGGGAAACAGCAAGGAATTTTTTTTTTTTTAAACTGCACTTTAGTCAGTAAACATCGCAGTTCATAGCCAATAATGTACGATCTATTGATAACCAAACTTATGTAGAAAGACTTAGACTACAGTTTCAATAAACTAAGCAAAAGCAGATAGATAATATTAGGTTCGTGCAAAAATAATGACGTAATAATGTCGTTTTTTGACGTATTTTTTAACGTCAAAAACGGCATTATTACGTCATTATTTTTGCACCAACCTAATACTACCTCAGTCACATATGTACCATGCGTGATACATGCTTAGGCAATCATGTATCTTTCATGCAAGACTGACGAGGCAGATTTTTCCTCGCGGTATGTTGCCATTTCTTTCTGTGGTAGGCCAGTTGCTATCAAAGGCTATAGAACCAGGTCCTTATTATTATTATTATTATTATTATTATTATTATTATTATTATTATTATTCCAGTTTTCTTAACTTTCTGGTTAATAAAATTCTTTCTTGATTCATTTATCTGAGACGTAAGAAAGTTATTGAGCCTATTAGAATGAGAGATTTTTTTTCTTCCCATCTATTCCCGTTCATGGACAGAGATGCACTGGATATCAGCCCCTAGGGGACAGGCGGAAATGGTTAAGATCAAGTAAGATCTGTGGTATTGAACGGGGTATTTATGGTCAGTCAATTATGTGCCATGCGTGATACATGCTTATCTCTAACAAAAACCATCAAATGAAGACTTTCAACAGCTGCAACAAATAACATGTAACTAGAATGGAAAATAATGACGTAATACAAGTGTTGACATTCCACACTACATTAAATAAAAGGTTAGAAAAGAAACCACAACTTGTACTGGAAAGAGCGATGACACTTAATGAACTTGAGATATATTTTCCTGGGAAACTGTTTTAAGAGAAATATTTTATAAATTTCATCCAATAGGAACGCTAAATTTTCGGTTAATGCTGAATGTTTCCTTACAAGGAAACGACTAATCTCTCGATCACTATTACTTTATGACCTTGTTTCAGAATAAGCTAGAGGGAAGCAGTTTCGAATACTGCCATGGGTAGTGGGCTGCACATCTTTTCTTTAGTAAGATTTCTCGAATATTCAGGCCGGTAGTCGGAAATTAAATATTCTGTTTAATAAATAAACGGAGCGTCAACTCAAATATGAGTATCCACTAAAAATAACGTTTATGTGATATATATATATATATATATTGCAAGGAAAAGATATAATTTGTTTCTTATAGGCATTGTGAAATATGAAATGAAATATAAAAAATAAGAAATGAAAACACTTCACAAGACAGACCAACCGGTTTCGTTCCCAAGCTCATCAGGGTCAACTGGGAACAGATAAATAATTTATTGCAAAGATACATTTCCTCCCACAATCACCCTACATACAATTAAAACATTAAAATTTGAAGTGATTAATGGTATGAGGGAAAACCAAAATCAAAACAACGCGAATTTGCGCAGCGAAGAAAAAAAGTGGGAGGGAATGTATGATTCAAAGACACTAGAGTCTAATAATGTGAAGACCAAGGAGACAGTTTTTTTTGCTTACAAAGAGTCGGCTCCCTGGACCGAATGTACAGAGACTCCAGTGCTCGCAAATGAAAAGGAGAGTGCGAACTAGACAGAACAGAGAACCAATCCGGACTGAAATTCATTGCACAGTGATAGCTGACCCGGATGTATTGACCAGCTGGCTCTTACGGGCATCCGGATTAAGAACACGTGATGGGACATGCTGCTTAATCCTACAATCCAAGCATTGGGAAGTTCTTCCTATGTAGTTGCTACCACAACCATAATTAAACAATAGAGGAAAAGGCAGAAGGAGTCGCAAAATGAATCTTTAGTTGAGCACAAAAATAGCACAGTTGAACAGCACACAAGATCCGCTTAGCCATAAGCTCGCTCCGCGAACCACTAAAAGAAGCCGCAGATAAATAGGACATTTCGGAACTAAGTATTGTTTATCCCTTCGAAAACTAATAATCTTATCACGCATGACACTATCAAGAGTATCACTAGGATATCCATTTTTTAAAAGAGTGCAGCGGATAAAATCCAATTCATCATCCAAATATTGTTCACTACAAATCATCAAGGCCCTATGAGTTAAGGTCTTGATGAGATTGATTTTACGCTTTTTGGCACAAAATGAGTCCCAACGCGTATTCAAACCAGAAAACGTTGGTTTGTGAAACACCGAAGTAAGAAATTGAGAAGGAGTCCGATGAACAAGTACATCGAGAAAGGAGAGACAAGAATTAGACTCCTTTTCAATGGTAAATTTCAAAGATGGATGAAGTTGGTTCATGACTGAGAGAAAGGAATCAGCTTCCGTTTTACTATAAGACAAAATGTATCGTCCACATACCGACGGTACATAGACGGTGCATTGTCATAAGTGAAGAGGGACGACTCATAAAAGCCCGCAAAAATGTTGGCCAAAGCGGGACCAAGTGGGGAGCCCATGGCAACCCCATCCATCTGTCTGTACATAAAATTATTAAAGCTGAACTCAACTGACATAGTAGCGAATTGCATAAGCTCAACAAACACATTTCTGGGATATCCGGAGGTGACAAACAACTTCGATATAACATGTCACAACAAATATCAATAGTTTCCATTACTGGAACACAAGGAACATACGTCAAAGGAACACATAAATTTATTTTTTAGAAGGATTATCACGTATAGCCTGAGTATCTTTTATTTTTATTTTTAGAAGGAGTATCATGTATAACCTGGCTATCTTTTATTTTTATTTTTAGAAGGAGAATCATGTATAACCTGAACAAAATGAAAAGCATTCTTGGTGACACTACAAAATTTCTTCCTCTCGGTCCATCAGATACACATGATCGCACAATTCCGATAGAAATTAAATTTCGAAAGAAGCTATTATCTTGGGCTGAACGTGGTTTCATATCCCGTGTGGTCACTAATGATATTAGACCTGTTCGGTCTATTCGCCCTCGGTTGTATGGTCTTCCGAAGATTCATAAGTATGCTGTACACCTTCGACCCATTTTATCTATGTGAGTCTTGTCTCAACATAAGGTTGCTAGTTTTCTTTCAGACTTTCTACAACCTGTCGTAGAGCATTTTAGCTCGTATACTATTAAGGATTCTTTTTCATATATATATATATATATATATATATATATATATATATATATATATATATATATAATTATATATCAGTCTTTTCCTATCTATCTATCTGTCTATCTATGTCAGTTTTTTCGTATCTTATCTATCTCAGTCTGCTCATATTCATCTATCACAATCTTTACGTATCTTTACATCTCAGTCTGTTCATTTCTCGCTCCCCCTCTCTCTCTCTCTCTCTCTCTCTCTATATATATATATATATATGTGTGTGTGAGTGTGTGTGTGTATGTGTGTATGTGCATGTGTATGCGTGTGTGTGTGTGTTTTCTGATTTCATTATTTATATACTGGATTTAAAACAAGTTTTTTTTTTTCTTGAATGTTGTGTTATTTTTCTTGCTGGCGGTAGCACAACATTCAGAAAAGTCGTACTGCCGGCGTGGGCTATTATATATATATATATATATATATATATATATATATATATATATATATATATACATACATATATATATATATATATATATATATGTGTGTGTGTGTGTGTGTGTGTGTGTGTACAAACTGATTAATTTTCGAAGTTATTTATGGTTATATATATATATATATATATATATATATATATATATATTAGATATGTCTCATTAAATAATTTAGACAATTTTTTTTCTACTTATTTTTAATCGGATCCTCTCATAATTACGGACAAGTTTCTTAGTATCCTTAGTAAAAGAGTAAAAAAATTTCCTTGTTTATGAATATTCATTTAATCCGAGTACTTTCGACATTAGCACAATGTCATCTTCACGATCTGTTTTTTTTTCTAAGAAAAAATTGGAATGTTAATCATTTTTTTAAAACAAAATTGTTGTGTTCATCTTAAAATTAAATTTATGCTCCTATTAAAAATAAGTAGACAAAACTTGTCTGATGTATTAATGAGACATGTCTTAATGAAAACTTACTGCTAAAATATACGCAGTGTATTTTATGTGTGTGTGTATGTGTGTGTGAGTATATATATATATATATATATATATATATATGTGTGTGTGTGTGTGTGTGTGTGTGTGTGTGCCTGGCACTTTTATCTCTGCGAAGAACTTTTAAAAAAAAGAAGAAAAATTTAGTTACCAGAAAAGTGAGCCCAAGGCGAATGACGTATGGACTTTTGATACTAGATGCTACGAAGCAGGAAGCGGGCTAAGTAAAAGTTGGCCGCAGATAAGTCATATTTTACATGATCTAATTCCTTAAACTTGTAGGTGACGAAGCATTTTACACCCTCTAACGTCTCTCTCACAGGCGGGATGTAGTGAGCCTCTCGCTGCTCTATCGCTACTTTCACGGAAAGTGCTCGAACGAACGACATTCCTTGGTTCCCCCACCATGGTTAGGACCCGCCGTATCATTTACATTGTAGGAAACCATCCACATTTCTCCTTCGTATTCCATTTGTGAGAAGTAAGTCCTACTCGAACAACTTCTTCCCACGAACCACCGCCCTGTTGTATTGATTCTCAATAGGATGTTTGCCGGATCACTACAATCTTAACCTTTTTAAGTCTATGGTTAATCATTATATTCCCCTCCTATCCGTAGAAACTGCCTCCTAACGTAACCCTCTACCTCGAGAGGTCTCCGGGTCATGTACAGCGTAAACCTTAATGTCATATATATATATATATATATATATATATATATATATATATATATATATATATATATATATATATATATCAAGACATTCATTTCTGTAGTTAACTGCTACTAGCAAGTAAAAATATTTCTTCTCCTGATGATGCCTATTTTGGCCGAAACTAGTCGAGGAATCTAAATGAAATAATAATAAAAAAAATGAAAGAATATTAATCTGAAGATTTTAATTTTTTCATATTTTTTATTGTTCAATATATATATATATATATATATATATATATATATATATATATATTTATATATAGCTATAGCTCTCTCTCTCTCTCTCTCTATATATATATATATATATATATATATATATATATATATATACTTCTTTGAAAGCATTCGTTAAAAATATACCTATTTAAAGCTAAAACTGTTCATTTATAACTCACTATTTACATTCACTCAATTATAAAATAATATACAATTCCATTTATATATGCGCGTGTGTGTGTTTGTGTGTGCGTATGAGTATTTACACACGTATCAACAGACCATATACACATATACTGGCTTTAACTCAAGCCCACATACAAAGTTGGAGAGAAAAGGGGAGTATTTAATTCAAAGGAAAGATTCATGCAAAATCCCCAGCCCAAATAAAGATATGCAAATGTGTGAGAAATGCGTATGCGCTGCATTTACGGGATTTTGTTTTTAATATAGCAGATTACGCGGGTGTGCAAATTCTATCTTTTTTTTCACACACGCACACATATGTGTGTTTGTGTGTGTGTGTTTGTGTGTGTGTGTTTGTGTAATAAAAAGATTGTTGTGAAACATAACCTATTTACAATTATGGTGATTTTCTAAGCGTAGCTTACATGTGGCACAAGACCGAAAGCTTCGGGTAGACAGTGAGGATCAAAATCACTACTGATGTAGCGAGTCAAACTTGCTAACCATTACATCACATCGTGGCTCTCTCTCTCTCTCTCTCTCTCTCTCCATATATATATATATATATATATATATATATATATATATGTATATATGTGAAAATATATAGAAAATAGGAAAGAACTGGTTAGGTAAACAATCCAAAGTTATTTAGTATTTTTCTTATTATTTTTAAAAATAGTTCTCGATACAAAAGTAGAGCATAAATATAATTATTTATTTAAAAATATGATTCCAACACGCTACATGAGAACTCTTATGTAGCGTGTTGGAATCATATTTTTAAATAAATAATTATATATATATATATATATATATATATATATATATATATATATATATATATATATATATATATATATGTGTGTGTGTGTGTGTGTGTTTACCGCCATATCACATTGAACACACTGGTTCTCGTCCAATCACCGAAGTTAAGCAACGTCGAGCCTGGTCAATACTTATATGCTGATCACTTGGTAATACCAGGTGCTGGAAGTGTTTTTATGGGAAGCACAGCGGAGTAATGGAGAGCAGCTCGGATTGAGAAACGTGCTAATGCTCTTTTCCCTCCAGCTATGGGTAAATAGCAGAATAGGCTGGGTTCTATAGTCTTGGATTGCAAATGTACTAGGAGAAGGACAACTCTGCATTCAAAACCTGCAGAGGTTTGTTTGGGGACCTTGTGGCACACAGTGCACAAGGTCTCTGTATTCGGCCCTTCAAAAAGTGTGGTTGGTTCTGCTCAAACCTTCACCACTATAATCAAATCATATGTGCTGGTGTCTGGCTGTTGATTACTCGATCCTGAGATCCTTCATTCTGTCATTAGACATATGTTTAATTATTCAATGAAAAAAAAAAAAATATATATATATATACATACAAGTTTCATAAAAGATGACTGAAAAAATGCATCGATTAAACTTTTGAATTAATTTCTCTTGAATTCGTATATGTGTTTTTTTTTTTCTGGACATAAACATTGTCCACGTGTACAATCTATTCGAGCCCTTGCGGATATTCTTTAAGAATATAAATAAATCTACATATTCCGTTAATTATATATATATATATATATATATATATATATATATATAGATAGATAGATAGATATATATATATATATATATAGATAGATAGATAATGAACAAACTAGGATAGATATATTCATGTTTCTCGAAAAGCTACCAGAAAGTCTATCGATCTTTCTATTAGCTCCCCCGAAAAAAACAAGGAAAACAATAAAATGAGTTTGTAGAAATGACACAAAATTCGATATTTTTCTTGCAGTGAATTGAAATCGTCAATTATCACGCTGCTGAGGCTGAAGAAGTCCCTCATGGGAAGTGGCATCTACACGAGTACATAAATGAAGGCCCTTAAATCTCTCACTCTCTCTCTCTCTCTCTCTCTCTCTCTCTCTCTCTATATATATATATATATATATATATATATATATATATATATATATATATATATATATATATATATATATATATATATATACAGTAGCGGCCATAATATAAGGAACGGAAACAACAAAGCCATAATAAATATGTCTATTACTTAATAATGCATGATTAGCAATGAAATTTTTACCGAATAAATATTATACAAAGTTACAAAAATTTACATAATAGTTTTTTTTTAAATAAAGATTAAATGGAACAAAGGAAATAAGCTACTGGACAAAAGTTAAGGAACGATGTTAATAATTTGTATAAACTTTTAATTTACATTGTTAAAAACTCGATGGAGCTTTTCAACAATAAGTAAAAGTCCATTTATCATTAGGATTTATTTTTAAGCAATATGGCAAATTCTACACGCAAAACGCTCTCTTTTGAAGAAAAAAACTCATTATCGCTATGAAGAAAAAAGTCAATTTCAGAAATTTCTGATATTGTTCATAGGTCTAAAAGTGTCGTTCATCGTGTAATTAGCAGGTATAAAACCGATAAAACGTTAGATGCAAAATCAAAAAACCGGCAGACCTCCAAAAATATCGCAAAGAGAAGATCGAAGAATTGTTAGAATATCTACAAAAAACGTTTTGAAAGTGCTACATCAATTGCTCGTAAATTTAATGAAGATACAGATAAGATCTCAAGGAAAACGGTTGCTCGCAGGTTAAAAAAATGCAGGATTGCATGCCTGTATTCCAGCTTCGAAGCCTCTCATTTCAAAGCGAAACCAAAGTGCACGCCTGGAGTATGCGAGAGAACATGTTGTTTGGACTGACGCACTTTGGGATACAGTTCATTTCAGTGACGAGTCCAAGTTTACTATATTTGGTTCTGAGGGCAAAACTTACGCCCCCCGTAGAACAGGTGAAAGACTGTCTTCTCAATGTGTCAAGAAAACCGTTAACTTCTGTGGCGGCAGTGTGATGGGTGTGGGGAATGATTTCATCTGCAGGAGTTGGCCCTATCATCCGTGTACATGGATATATCAAGGCTGAGATTTACAAAAGTCTTTTCAGCAGCATGTGGTACCAAGATTACACCATAATCTTTATGAATCTCCTATTTTCATGCAGGACAATGCATCTTGCCATAAGGCTCAGAAGTTTATGGCTTTATTTGAAGAAGAAGGAATCGCCCTAATGAAGTGGCCAGCCCAGAGCCCCGACCTGAATCCAATAGAAAATGTTTGGAAGATAATTAGAGAAAGGGCTCAGAAAAGAAACCCAAAAAACCAGGATCACCTATGGGAGTTACTGAAAGCCGAATGGGAGGGAATTACTGCTGATTTTGGCAAGAAATTAATTAGATCATGTGGTCGACGATGCAGAGAAGTCATTGAAAATAAGGGTATGTTTACCAAATATTAAATTTTGTTTATATTTTGTTTACAATCAAGTATTAACAAGATCGTTCATTAAATTTTGTCCAGTAGCTTATTTCCTTTGTTCCATTCAATCTTTATTTAAAAAAAAAAAAAACATTATGTAAATTTTTGTAACTTTGTATAATATTTATGCATTACACCCTAATCTTTATTCGGTAAAAATTTCATTTCTAATCATGCATTAATTTTTAAGTAATACACATATTTATGTCTTTGTTGTTTCCGTCCCTTATATTATGGCCGCTACTGTATATATATATATATATATATATATATATATATATATATATATATATATATATATATATATATATATAGGGAGAGAGAGAGGGGGGAATGAGGCAGAGAATCTTCAGCGTCAGTTGGTGCTGTCAGTCACATGGGGTGAAATGGTCGTTGGAAGAAACCTCTACCAATTCTCTTTGCTTTGTAAACCTCATTACTTTGTAAACTCCGCACTGTCACTCTAACCTTTGTCTGTCGGACGTAGGCAAACACGTTAACCAGCAAGCAGAACCTATCTGAAATATCTTCATGCGAATCAACATTTTATTTAGGGATAAAAATCAAATGATATGAACAGATAGATAGATAGATAGATAGATAGATAGATAGATAGATAGATAGATAGATATGATGATACTTAAAGAGACCAAAAAACTTAGATAAATATGATCAAGACAGAGAGAGACCTATTTTAAAATACAGATCAATTTGTTTTTGAAGTAAATGAATTATTCAGCACCTTCTGTGCATTCAAGTTCGATTTTTAACATTACACCAGATCTTATCTAAAATAGATAGATAGATAGATAGATGGATAGATAGCTATGACCATAGTTTAATACATATTTTAAAAAAATTAGATAGATATAATCAAGACAGAGAGAGAGAGACAAATTTTAAATTACAGATCAATTTATTTTTGAAGTAAATGAATTATTTAGCACCTTCTATATATTCAAGTTCGATTTTTAACATTACACCAGGGCTTATAGATAGATAGATATGACCATAGTTAAATAGAAATAAAAAAAAAACTTATATGAACGTGATCATGACAGACAGAGACAGCTTTTCAACCTGAATTATTTAGCAATTTCTAAGTATTCAAGTTCGATTTTATCGAACAGTCTTCGTGTCTTAACATTAATGCAAAGGATTAGTCTTGAAAAAGTGATTGATGAACTTTGTTTTTTTTTCCTATATGCTTCCACTTTGAAGTTAAGGTGGTCTTTCACGACTTTTTATTGCATTGAATGTCATTTTTTATATTCTTACTCGATAATACCATTTGCAGAGAAATCCCCTTCTTCTTCTTCTTCTTCGTATTCTTCTTCTTCTTCGTATTCTTCTTCTCCTTCTTCTTCATATTCTTCTTCGTATTCTTCTTCGTATTCTTCGTATTCTTCTTCGTATTCTTCTTCTTCGTATTCTTCTTCTTCGTATTCATCTTCTTCTTCTTCTTCTTCGCATTCTTCTTCTTCTGTGTATTCTTCTTCTTCTTCTTCTTCTTCGTATTCATCTTCTTCTTCTTCGTATTCTTCTTCTTCGTATTCTTCTTCTTCTGTGTATTCTTCTTCTTCTTCGTATTCTTCTTCTTCGTATTCTTCTTCTTCGTATTCTTCTTCGTATTCTTCTTCTTCGTATTCTTCTTCTTCTTCTTCTTCTTCTTCTTCTTCTTCTTCTATGTGCTGAGAAGTTAGCGATCATGGCTCTAAACAACTACCCTGTCTTGTAGTTCTTAATAGATTTTGTCTTTTTGTTATCTCTCTCAAATCTGCCATGGCTAGTTAAGGTACGAGTTGTTTTCCTCCGTCCCACTTGCATTTAATCTGGCCTTTGTGTATCAAATTTTCCAAGCCCTCTTTCCTCATTATGTGCCCTAGAAATTTCAACTTCCTCTTCCAGATGTTAAGTATAAGTGTTATTTTTGTTTCCATTTTCTCTAAAACTTTGTCATTGCCCACATCTTCGGTCTATAATATTCTCAGCATCCTCCTGTAAAAGCAGACATAATTTGCTTCTATTCTCTTCTTCACCTGGGAGGAGATTGTCCAGCTTCCATTGTTATATCGGACGACTGATATTACTTAACACTTTAGAACTCTTTTCTTGCTTTTAATAAAACACATTTCAAAACGTAGATGGACATTGCAAGTTAATCAGTATAACTGAACGCTTTGAAATAATAGCCATCAAAGATACTTTGAAATATTGAATCTTGTTTGTAATATCGACGAGGAAATTTGATTGCTGGCTAGCCTGAAGATGGCGTTTAAGCATGAAACAGCATTTTGCCTCCTTCTGGGTGTTGACTTCAATGTCTACTTATACATACATACATATATATATATATATATATATATATATATATATATATATATATATATATATATATATCAAATATGTGGTGCAGTTCAATTAATATTACAATGAAAAATTCATATAAAAAGTCAATTAGTAAAGTTAATGATAAAAAATGGCGAAATCTATTCGCGAACTAAATTTTAAAGGTGAATCAACCCACTAATCACTTGATGAATGTTTTGATCCTTGTTTTTAAAAATTATAAACTGTATTGGGTCTTCCTTAAATACGCAAGTACTTTCGACGGTTCTACCAGTCATCATCAGGCATGGAAACTATTTTGTTTTTATTAAAATTCATATGTATTCTATATATATATATATATATATATATATATATATATATATATATATATATATATATATATATAGTTTAAAAGTTTGAAGCGACCCCCAGAATTAGCATGGGATAAACTTGACAGAAGAGTGAAACCTTTCCATCTTAAAAATGAAAAACAGTTCTTTAAAAAAAAAGTTTATTAAAAAAAAAAAGAACGGAATCATTTAGCAAACTTATACATTGAGAAACGTTTGCAATGAATGCCAATAATCTGTGCTGCAGTAATCAAAGCTAAAAGTGAATATTTTGATGAGAGCAAAATTTAATCATAAAATTCTTTTTTTTCTTTTTGTCATAATAAAATTTCTAATAAAAATCATGTATCACTTTTTTTTAACCATGATAATCTTCACGTATTTAAAATACAAAATATCTATTTTGGGGGCCAATTTTAAAAAATTCAAACTTTTGAACTGTATTGTATATATATGAAATTTCTGAAGAATTAATGAATTTTCTAATTTTTAATCCTGCATATATATATATATATATATATATATATATATATATATATAGATATATATATATATAAAGAAATATAGTCTTAAGGTGTGCTATATTTATGGAATAATCAGAGATAGAGCGTGTGTAAATATAAAAGTGAACACAGAAGTCAACACTTAGAGGCGACAGTCTGTTTCATGCTATATTGCGACGATTGCATATAGCATGAAACAGACTGTCGCCTCTAAGTGTTGACTTCTATGTTCACTTCTATATATATATATATATATATATAATGAGAGTGATAAAACAACATTCACTTTATGCTATTACAAGTTTCGTTTAGTACATTTTGCCGTGTTATCGATGAGTGAGTTAATCCAGCAGACCATTGCGACAAAGTAGGGAGTTCGATCCTCGAAAGATAAAGGCCGTCTGTTATTGCGCTAAATGTAGGCTTTAGTTGCAATCTTTTAAATGAGTTTACCTTACATTCAGATTGGAACATTCAGATTTAATTGATGCCATCAGTCTTGAAAACTTGAGATCACCTTTTGTGGAATATGTGGCCTTGCTAGAAATGTTAAAACAGCCAAGCACAAGCACTCATACATTGTCGGCAAAATTTAGTCATTCCCAAAGCACCATCAATCGACACCTCCATCATCTCGGTCTTTTGAACAGACGCCGTCGTGATGTCCCTTATGAACTGGCCAATGACCAGGTTAGAAGCACATCTGAACATTTGCAACTAACTCTCGGCAAATTCTCAGGATGCCCGTTTTTGGCATCCAATTGTAAGTGGGGCTGTTAAATCGATCTATTTTCGTAATCCTAATAAGAGAAATCAGCAGCTTCGTTCCGGCTAGGTTTCAGAACCTGTTGTCAAACAATTGCGGTTTGAACAGGTCATGTGTTTTTGTTGAAATTTCAAGGGGCGTTGCACTTTGAGCATGTTCCAAATAGTCATGCCGTCAATGTTGACATTTATACTAAACAACTGCAGCGAGTATATGATGCTTTGAAAGCCAGCTTTCAAGCAATGTTCAATCGAAGATGCCCACTCTTACAGCATGCCAATGCGCTAGTACACACTGCCAATGTGACCAAACGAAGTGATGCCTCAATCTGCCTACAGTCCAGACTTTGAACCATCAACTTACTATCTTTTGCGATTCATGGCGCATTTCTCGCGCGGATGTGGGATTAAAAAGATATATTTTTCGTAAGGTGTTAGATATGATTTCATTATTATTTTAAATAATAATAATAATAATAATAATAATAATAATAATAATAATAATTTCTTAGTGTTATTATTTTTTCTACCTCGATTTAGAAATCTGTTTTTTGATAATTAAAACTTTCATAAAAATAAGACACATGGCGCTGTGTAAAAAAAAGCCGGCATAGTGGACACAGAAATGTGTCAGTCATTGTAGTTTTATGAATTTACAGATCGCGAAAACTATTAGGTTGGTGCAAAAATAATGACGTAATAATGTCGTTTTTTTTACGTTAAAAAATACGTCAAAAAACGACATTATTACGTCATTATTTTTGAACCAACCTAATATTATTGAGATATAATTAAATATATTTAATGTTTAAAAAAATTATTCAGTATTATTATTGTCTAGGCAATAAGCATTATAACATAGCACAAATAGTTATATACGTATTTTTTTTAACTTTTAACATCTGTTAGCATCCGATGGAAAAGGCCTGATGTATTAGGTTGGTGCAAAAATAATGACGGTTTTGATGTTAAAAAATACGTCAAAAACCGTCATTATTTTTGCACCAAACTAATAAAAGGAATAATATCATTTGATGCAATATTTGAAATACGCCCATTTTTTTTAGAAATAGATGATCAAAAACAAAGACTGTTTATGTTTTTTTTCTTCTTCTAAGTCGTGGCTATCTTAATTTTGATGAAAATGGTGAAAAAGATTTTAAAGCAAAATTAACAACTACACAAATATTCTTACGAAAATTCTGATACAAAAACGATTCTAACTCTTCTGATTTTATTAATTAATAAATTTAAAATTATACATTAATTAATTACTAATTTTTTAATTAATAGTTATTTTTACTCAGTTCTTAATATCTATTTGCTGATAGACGTAAAAATACGTCAAAAAACGACATTATTACGTCATTATTTTTGCACCAACCTAATATTTTGGAATAATGCAAAAATAAAAATTTAAATTTCATCTCTTTGATAGATATTGTGATCTGTTAATTATGTTTATTAAATAAAGTATAAATAAACTTATATGCCAATTTCTAATTGTAACTCGAACAAAAACATACATGGTATTACTTTAAGTAAAGTTTCATATATAAGTTTCAAATATACAATGTAGAGTACGCGATGAAAGGATTAATAAATTCAACCACTTAACAGTATAAAGAATATGTAGCCTGATAAATTTCGAACGGAATGAGGAATTATCATTATTTTCCGTGTTTATATTCAGACTATTGCCCTCATCTGTTAGATATGCTGGCAATAGTCCGAATATAAATAGGACAAATAATTAACCTTATATAGCATTTTTAATGGAATTTATAAAATATATCGATGATTTTAGGCGTTCAAATATCAATAGAAGTGAAAGCTAATAAACTGAATTTTATTTTTTCAATATGAAGCGTAAATTGGAAATATAGCAGAAATAGCTATATACGCAACTTCTGTCTATATTTCTGAGATGAGGTATGTACACCATTTACATTATTGTCCTCATCTTTGTCACCATGTTTATGACAACGATTCGCTCAGGTGGTTGGAAAGTCGAACTGAGCACTTTATTTCGCCATGTCTAATTGATGTCAATTATCTCCTGTTAATTCCCCTCTGAAAGTTCTCCACTGCCTTGACCACTGGATCTAACCAACGCCTTTATCCACTGTGCCATGTGTCCTTGAGGACATCTATGTATGAATGTCTGGGTATTATAAACCTAATGTCTTCAGCCACATTTTTTACCAGTGCTCATAAAGAACTTCATTGGAAAATTCGTAAACTTAAGGAATTAGCACATATGCTAGGCCACAAAAATATCCTGAGCCGACCAAGCATAGAAATAAATATAATATGGGAACCAGTAATAAGGAGTGCCAGAGAAAAACAATGATAATAACAAAGTTGCAATATGAGCTCTGGTAAAAAACATGCAATGATAACAGCAAAAATTGCAATATGGGCACTGGTAGAAACGGTTGCTGAAGACATTAGGTTTGTAATACCCAGAAATTCACACACACAAGGACACATGGCACAGTCGATAAAGGCGTTAGTTAGATCAAGTGACAGGACCCAAAGAGTGTGAGTTCAATACCTGGTTAAGGCAGTGGAGAACTTTCAGAGGGGAATTAACAGGAGATAGCTGACATCCGTTAGACATGGCATGTGGAACTAGAACAGTTTACTCCAGTGGGCAAAATAAAGGGTTCAGTTCGACATTCCAACCACCTGAAGAAGGCCGGAGCGTACAACACATGGCGACAAAGATGAAGACAGTAGTCCGAATAATGTAAATATCCAAATTCTACTTGTTTCTTAGTTCCTTTGTTAGTTAATTTGTTACTTTGCACATACGGTATTCTCTGTCATTACTTCAGATAAACACGAGCTATTCTTATTTGATTGCGAGAATAGACTAAAGAAAAGATATTCTAAAGACGCTGTTTATTTTTTAGGAAAAGAAAGAAAGAAAGAAAGAAAGAAAGGCAGGCAAGATAGATGGGACAATAACAGTTCCATGTGTTTAACGTCTGCTTCAGTGAAATTAAAAATCTTTTCAGTTTTGATTTTTTTAAATTTGTAAACTCTTAATTTTTTAAATAAACCAGAATTCATATTTATGATTGGTATTTTATAGTTGTAAAACTCGCAAGGAACTTCCTCAATCATTATCTTAACCCTTTGCCTGTTCTGCGCATCATATGTCATGCGCAGGTCATGTGATTTCTACGTCTGTGTATCATAAGTGAATACGAGCCATGATTTTAAAAGAGTGATAAAACTAAGAACGCTTCAGAAAAGAGTCTAATATCAAGTAAGACGTCTGAGGAAAGGCCTAATCTAATATTTTGAGTATCACATGTGATATACAGAGCGTAGTATAAATA